>JAVIAB010000073.1:38371970-38776970 GCA_032433765.1 Megaustenia siamemsis | reverse complement strand
CAAATAGAATTGGTATGTAATATAGAAGTATCTATGAAAAAAAAGAGAAACAGAAATCAGATTATTGTTTTCAAAATTAAGATTAAAATCAGATTTCTTTTAAAGGGAAATTTTTTTTAATGCAAAAAAAATAAAACCTTACATTTCATTACTCCAAGAAGAGAATGTTATTTTCTGTACACAAATTAATCTTCATGGAAATATTTAATTTGATAATTACTTTTTTGCTACATTTCATGATGAATACAATGAGATCTTTGTGTACATTTTTTTCAGACTTGAATTGTTCAAAACATTAAGTGAATGTGGTAAAAATCTTCTCTACTTTGAAGATGAGACTGGTGAGTTTAATGGATTTAAGTTTGTTTCAGTGGGTTTAACCCTAGATTACGATACCGAAGTAAAAAAAATACCACATCAAAACATAAATTCTTCAAAATTTGACATTTTGTCTTGTTCAAACATTACCTACCTTTACCTTCCTAATTACCACTTCTGGTGATCCCTAAGTGCTGAATTTGTTTCCATTGCTGTTGGAATAAATTTTTTTTTTTTTTTTTTTTTGCTGTGATCAGTGACCAGGGAAATTTCCTCCATCATAGATCGACATGAAACAAGCCTTTTTAACTCAGGAACTGCAGCAAATAATGCTATGAGGTAGTTGAATATGTTGATGAACTTACAGCGTTCATACTGATAGACATTGTAATACAGTCGACCGTATTCAGGTCAACCTCACCAACCTGAGACAGCAAATCTGAGATCCTCGTGTCTCATCTTGTGTGAACACATAGTTGTGTATCAAAAAGTTCAAAGTAAACACTTTTTTTAGAGCTCCTCATGTTACAATTAAGGGGTATAGTAATTTTTCCACGTCCTGTAGGGAGCGTCATCAAGCTACTGTATGCAAGATCAAAAGTAAAGAGACACTAGCAATAGGAACTTGGAACATTAGATCAGCATTCCAGGTTGGAAAACTAGAAAACATCAGTCATGAAATGAAGAGAATGAAATTGAACATCTTGGGACTATGTGAAATAAGATGGAAAGGAGCAGGATTATTACAACGTGACAGTGGAAATGTAATTTACTCTGGGGAACCACACACGAAAGAGGAGTAGGCATCATATTAGATAGAGAAAGAAGCAAAACAGTCAAAGGATTTTGGCCAGTATCAGATAGAATTCTGCTAGTAAAATACCTGACTACAGGTAGACCAATGGATATCAACATAATTCAAGCGTATGCACCAACAAGTAATAACGAAGAAGACATCGACACTTTTTACAATGAGCTAGAGATGACCAAAAAACAGTGTAAATCCCAAGAAATAATTATTATATTAGGGGATTTCAATGCAAAGGTAGGAAAAGCTAAAGTGCAAAATGTGACTGGGGGACTGGGAGAGACGATTGATAGAGGGGATAGATTGATAGATTGGGCAAAGACACATGAAATGATTGATTTATATTTGAGCCATGGACTAAGCAATGTTTACTTTGAACACCACGATATCTGTTATTGCAGCGAGTTGGCAGATTTTTGAAAATGTATTCAAGGGTTTGAACATAAATGCTTGTTCACAGTTCATTAACCTTCGCTGTAGATGAAGTCTTTAATTTGATGGCTTCATTTGTGACCTTGGTAGCTAAGGACCTAACTTGTGCAAACGGATGGCATTGGCAAGGATCATTTTGAATCTATGAAGTGGGCTCATTTTGTGTTTAACTCAAAAACATATGTGCTTTTTATTTTTAATCAAAGACCTTTTTTTTTTTTTGGGGGGGGGGGGGGTGTGTGGACTCAAGGAATATATCCCCGATGGAAGAATAAATTGTATTATTAGTCCCATAAATGATTCGCTTCCAGAGGTATATGATGTAAACAAAGCAGTTTTGTCATTGCAAGTGAATAATGTCCACACCTATAATTGGTCAGGATTGTGTAGCAGCAGCAGCTTTATAGCGAACACAGAAAACATCATAGGATTGTGCTGTTCTGAAACAGCTATGCCATGCTACCCTAGAATTGCCTTTAATGGGATTACTGTGACCACAAACCACTCTCCATGTGTGTGCCACATATCTACACCCCAGAAAGAAATACTGAATATAACAACATCATATGCCGTCTGTGATATTAATGACCACAAACCAGGAGCCTCCTGTATGATTGATACAACTGTTGCACCAAGCACTTCATCAGCAGAGCCAGATCTATGGAATGTTAATCTGACATTGTTCTTGAATGATGTTCAAGTTAATGAGACATCAGAATCGTGTGGCAGCCGCTACAAGAAGGGAGCAGAGAACATCAAGTTCTGCTGCTATAAAGGAGACTTGTCTTGCTATCACAGAATTGCCTTAAATGTTATCACTGTAGTTGAAAACTTCTCCTCTTGTGTAAACTACACATTCACATCTAAGAGTGAATCAGTGAAGGTCACAAAATCATATTCTCTCTGTGGTTTTACTAACTACAGATCAGGTGGCTTCTGTTGGATTGGAAATGATAACTTACCACCACTGTGTGTCTATATGTTTGGAATTGGAGTCATCAACGATGGCCTAACATCATCATTTTCGGGAGGACACGAACTTCCATAGTATATGGTGGATAAGCGGCAGGAACCATTGAAGGCTATGTCTGAAAAGTGTTCCTTCTTGCAGTTTCCTCATATTCCAAGTCCGGCTTGTTGCAGGAGCTACTGAGTTAAGTGCTCTGTGCACACCGTGAGCTGTGTGTCTCATCCGTTTTGATCCTGTTTCGATATCCCGCTTGTTTACGATGAATGATGATATCGTATGGCAGGGAACAGTTGGCTGTGTTCACTTTCTGCGCGGTTTCGCCTTATGTCTTTTGGTGTGTGCTGAGACTGCTACGATGGGGACTACAGTTACCTTTCTTTGTTTGGGAGATGTGTTAGTAATTCAGATGATTCCACTGGCACGGACGGTTGAGCAATTATGGATTTTAATTCATTTGCATTGATACCGAGGCCTTCCATAACCAATAACCAATAACATGAAATGATTATAGGTAACACCTGGTTCAAACAACACCCTAGGCAGCTATGGATATGGCAAAGCCCAGACAAAAAAGTACACAATCAAATTGATTTTATACTAGTACAGAGAAGGCTCAGGAATGGGCTAAAGAATCAACAAAAAGAAATGGATGACAGAAGAAATATTACAACTAATGGACGAAAGAAGAAAACATAAGAAAGAAGAACGGATATACAAAATATTGCACAAAGAGATCCAAAACAAATGCAGAGAAGCAAAGGAAGGATGGTTAAAACAGAAATGTGAAGAAATGGAAAAACAACAAAAGAAAGACTCAGAATTTATGCACAATCAGTTAAATGAATTAACAGGAAGAAAAGAAGTCAAAGTTTCAGGATGTGTGAAATCAAAGGAAGGAAGTATAATAATGGGACAGGAGAAGACAATGGAAAGATGGACAGAATATATCAGTCAACTCTATGATGATGAAAGATCAGAGCTAAACAATTAAAACAAAGACAGCCACCAATAATACCAATAAAATAGTGAAGGATGTAATTCAACACATAAAAAGAGGCAAAGCTCCAGGTCCCGACAATATAACAATCGAAGAGATAAATGCATTAGGAGAGCTGGGAGTACAAGTCATAACAAAACTACTCAATGACATATATAACACTGGACACATACCCGAAGATCTACTATAATCTTTCTTTGTACCCATACCAAAGAAGTCAGGTGCCACTGATTGTGAAGACCATCGCACTATTAGTCTCATGAGCCATATGATGAAAATATTACTAAGAATCATCATGAGACGTGTATGGAACAAAATAAAACCAGAAATAAGTGAGGAACAATGAAGGTTTGTGGAAGGAAAGGGCACCAATAATGCAATATACATCTTAAGAACATTGATAGAAAGAGCTGTAGAGGTAAAGAAAGATCTATATATGTGCTTTATAGACTACACAAAAGCATTTGACAAAGTAAAGCATGTGGAAATAATCAATATACTGGAGAAATTAAACATCGATGGCAAGGATCTGCGAATCATAAAAAACATGTACTGGCAACAAACAGCAGCTATACGAATTAACAACCAAACAGGAAATATTTCAATTGATAAAACAAGGAATCAGACAATGCTGTGTTCTATCGCCGAATTTGTTTTCACTTTACAGCGAACATATTATAAGATCAATAGTAGACAAAAAAGGAATTAAAGTCAACGGTCACAACATAAATAATTTGCGATATGCAGATGACACAGTCTTAATAGCAGAGACAGAGAATGAACTACAAGAAATGATAGACATAATAGTAAAAAAAAGCAATAAGAAAGGTCTCAGTCTGAATAGTAAGAAAACAAAAGTAATGGTCATATCAAAGAAACAATCATCACCATCATGCAGCATAAAAATAAACAGGACAAATCAGAAGCAAGTTCATCGTTTGAAATACTTGGGCACAATAATAACATCAGATGGAAGATGCACCACAGAAATAAAAAGCAGAATAGCTCAGGCCAAAATAGCATTTTAGAAAATGAAAAATATCTTATGCAACAAATCTGTGTTAATAGAAATGAGAAAGAGATTTCATCGGTGCTATATAGAACCAATTCTGACCTATAGAAGTGAATCATGGACAGTAGATAAATATATGAAAAGAATATTAGAGGCCAAAAGACGATAGAAGATGGGATTTTTCAGAAGAATGTTGAAAGTTCCCTGGACAGCTAAAAAGACCAATGAGAAAGTTCTCAAAGAGGCCAACACAAAAAGGGAGCTCATAAAAAACACCAAAAAGAAACAATCAACATTTTTTGGTCACATCATGAGAAGAGGAAAGTTGGAATACTTGGTTACAACTGGCAAAATAAAAGGAAAAAGAGATCGCGGACGACAAAGATAGAAAATACTTGATAGCTTGGTGTCATGGCATGGTGAACAACAGAACTGAGATGATGCACTGTAGATAGAAGATTGTGGAAGGACATGATCGTCTACACCAACTGGTATGGCACTTGATGATGATGATGAGTAATTTTTACTACAATATCCTAAACATGTCAGTCACAGATAGGTATTGTAATCTAGGGTTAAGCTAATGCACAGTGAGAAGGAAATAGATTATTATTTATATTTTTTGTTTTTGGCTTCATTTTAGTATGCTACTTTTTATATAAAGTTGAAATTCTCATTACCTTTTACTTAAAGCAAATTTTTTTCCCCCTTATTTTGAATTATATTTATAATAACCTTTTAATCAGGTCAGTTTTTACTGCGATGGATGCCAGATATAATGTCTGCCGGCTACATTTCCACCTTTTTGCCCATAATTCTCAATGTGATCAAGTACAATGCAGCCTATCTTGATGAAGACATCATGTCAGGGCTTGTGCAGTAAGTAGCCTTTTATAGCTTGAATGGTTCTTATTTATCCCAAATATAAATTATGTGAGGCAAGGTCAGCTCTGCTTTCATTAACCGTGAATTAATTTCTGACTCAATTAAAAAAAAATTCTTCAGAACACCTCATACTGAATGCTTATCAACCATGAAATTAAAAAAAATTGAATGTTATCTACTTCTATTCTATTCTATTCTATTCTATTCTATTCTATTCTATTCTATTCTATTCTATTCTATTGACCTTTCGAGCCGTAGTCGGCCCATTTGGAATAGACCTAGATACTCTTTCTCTTATCTACAGTATTATTCTAGCAGTTTTCATTCCTTGTAACGATCTTTTATAAAATCTCGCCATTTGTCTCTGTTCTATGCAAGTAACTCTTATCTCATTGAGGGAGCTGATTCCTGCTGCTCTTGCCTCTCTGATCAATGTTCTTATCTGTGTCTCTCTCTGGGTCGGCCTCTTTTCATCTTACCTGTAGTTTCCCACTTGAGGGCACACTTTGTTATTCGGTTATTATATCTCATCCTAAGATGGTGGATCTAGGTCACGTTCTCTTGATCGCTGCAGAAAGTGCATTCGGGGTCTGATTAATTTTGGTTCTCTATTGCACTTTTCTGTGTTAAAGTCAAAATAATGATCTACTTATTACATCTGCGCCGATAAAGCGGAGTTGTACACCGGCAACAGTCCCTTTTTGACAAATCAAGTGTTAATGCGACCATCCACCGTCTAGACTTGATCTGCGCTTTACGTCACATTGGTGCTGTTCATGACCATTGTTGGAATTACTTGACACAAGTTATTTACATGTTACTCATTAATGTGAACTGCTTCGTCAGCCGCAGTTTTATCTCTTTAGGGAAGTTGCACCATATTTTGTTCGTTGTAGGCTGCATTCACTAGAGTAATCAGGAATACTTTACTTGACCTTTTGAGCCATAGCCGGCCCATAGGGCGTAGACCAAGATACTCCTTCTCTTATCTGAATTTTGTTTTAGCAGTTTTCAATTCTTTTAAAGATATTTTATCAAATCTCGCTATTTGTCTCTGTTCTGTGCAAGCAGCTCTATCTCATTGAGGGAGCCGATTCCTGCTGCTCTTGCCTCTCTCATCAATGTTCTTCTCGGTGTCTCTCTGGGTCTTCCTCTTTTCCTCTTACCTATTGTTTCCCACATGAGGGCTTGCTTTGCTATTCGGTTATTATCTCTTCTCATCACATGTCCAACATATGACCATCGTCTTTTCTTTATTACTGAAGATATTAGTGGTTGATTGGTGATTTCTCTAATTTCCTCGTTTGTTTTGAATTCATTCCACGCTATACCAAGTATTTTCCTTAGACATTTATTTTCGAATGCGTTCAACTTTGTTTCTATGTCTCTTGTTGTTTTCCAGCTTTCACACGCATACATAAGGATTGATAGTACATTGATTTGAATAGTCTAAGATCAGGAATATAAAGGGCGCGAAATTGTTGTGTGTGCGACATTGTTGTGCGCTACGTATATCCCTAGACCGGCCGTACGCTAATCTTACGGTCTGTTGTTTGATGTGTGACGGGGATAATCTGATGACTAACTGTGTGTCTATATGTTCGGAATTGGAGTCAACAACGATGGCCTAACATCATCAAGCGCTATACATTTTTTAAAAATATGACGATCATCATTTTCAAGAGGACGTGAACTTCCAGTATATGGTGGATAGGCAGCAGGAACAATTGAAGGCTATGCATGAAAAGTGTTCCTTGTTGCAGTTTCCTCATATTCCAAGTCCGGCTTGTTGCAGGAGCTACTGAGTTAAGTGCTCTGTGCACACTGTGAGCTGTCTCATCCTTTTCGATCATGTTTCGATATTCCAATTGTTTACGAAGAATGATGATATCGTATGACAGGGAACAGTTGGCTGTGTTCACTTTCTGTGTGGTTTCACCTTATGTCTTTTGGTGTGTGCTGAGACTGCTACAATGGGGACTACAGTTACATTTCTTTGTTTGGGAGATGATATATTAATTTGGATGATTACGCTGGCACGGGCGGTTGAGCAGTTATGGATTTTAATTCGTTCGCAGTGATACTGGGACCTTCCATAACCAAATAACCATATCTCTTCTCTTCACATGTCCAACATGTGACCATCGTCTTTCCTTGATTACTGAAGATATTAGTGGTTGACTGGGGATTTCTCTAATTTCCTTGTTTGTTTTGAATTCGTTCCACGCTATTGTTTTCCGGCTCTCACATACATACATAAGGGTTTATAGTATGTTTGATTTGAATAGTCTAAGTTTTGTGTTTGTGCTGATGAGTTTTGATTTCCACAACTTTTCAAGGCTTCTGAAAGACATTGCTGCTTTAGCTATTCTGATTCTAATTTCTTTACTTATATCACCTTCTCGATCAATGTGACTTCCAAGATAGATAAAGTGATCGACGATCTCTTCCACTGGTTTGTTTTCCATGCATATTCTGTCATCTGTTGAAATTAAGCTTTTCATGACTTTAGTCTTTTCATGATTGATCTGAAGTCTAATTTTGCTGGCTATTGATGATAGTTCATTTGTGTTTTCCTGCATCGTTTTTATCTGACTGCTGATGAGGATTATGTCAGCAGCAAAGTTGAGGTTCTCCAAATAATGGTCTTCTTGTATCCATTCAATGCCTTTGTTACCAGTGCAGCATTTCTTCATTATAAAGTCCATAACAACTCCAAATAAAAAGGGTGATAAAATACACCCTTGTTTAACCCCAGTTTCTACTGGAAAACATTCACTCAGTCCTGCCTCTATATGAACTGCACATGTGTATCCATCATAGATGTCTTTGATAATATTTATGATTTTTGATGGTAAGCCATAAGCTTCAGTATTTTCCACAAAGAATCTCTACTTGTCTACTTGAATATTTCTTATTGATTGCTAATTTGAATTTAATACCTCATAAACAATGTCTTCACATCTTTTACTGATTACTTGTTTGCTTGAACTGAATATTAAAAAATGATGAATAAACATCTCTTATTGAAAGAAGGGCAAGATAGGGTTTTCGATGTTGTTTGTGAATCCACAGCCTTGGTGTGACTCCAAGACCTTTATGTTAGTCAAGAGGGATGTTGCCTAAATTCAAGAGAGCTATGAAGAGAGTGGGGGTAGGACTTGTGAACAAGTTTATATTTTCATGCTGCTGGACTTGCTGGAGAGGAAATCTAAACACTTATGGACATTTGTTCGATATACAATGAGAATAGTAGAAAAGTTTACTCGAATATATAATAAATAATGCTTTAGTGGTTAGTTGAAGGCCCCTATATCACTGCTAATGAATTAAAATCCATAATTGCTCAACCACCCATGTCAGTGGAATCATCTGAACTAAAACTCATCTCATTGAAGGATACAAACAAAGAAAGGCTTCTGCAGTCCCCATTATAGCAGCTACAGCACACGTCAAAAGACATAAGGCCAAGCGGCACCAAAGTGAATGCAGCTGAACTGTCCTTCGCCATATGATATCATTCATCATAAGCAATCAGAATATCGAAACACAATCCAGATTAAAAACTCATGGTGTTCACAGAGCACTAAACTCAGTAGCTCTGGCAGCAAGCCGGACTTGGAATATGAGGAAACTGCCACAAGGAACACTTTTCAGACAGAGCCTCAATGGTTCCTGCCGCCTGTCCGCCATATTGACAGGAAGTCTTTGCTTTAAAATGCTTGTAAAATACTTTACTTTGCTTGATTGTATCATAAATTATTCTTTGAACACCTCTTACTGAATGCTTATGTTTGAACACCTCCTAATTATCTTTGAACATCTTTTTCTGAATTTCTGTCAACTTCAAAATCACTAAGTGGATACTTTTTTCAAACATTCTTTAACAAATGTATTTTCTGTTCAACAGAAAAGAAACAAATCCTTTTGATGCCTCTTGTGTTTCTCATAGGAGGGGATATGGTGTTATTGCCCAAATCTTTAAGACTACGAGCACATTTTTTAGTTTAAGATTGAGTGATCGAACCTTAAAAACTGGTCAGTCAGAGAACCAAACCAAACATTCTGTTATTGCGAGTCTAGTTCATTAACAACTACCCCTTACAGGGACTTCTTTTGAACAGATGTGAGTTCATAGAAATAGTTCTGTTCTGGATTCTCATTTGTCATACATCAATATGGCGACATTGTGTGTTCTTGATAGACCCACTCTGTTTTTTACCATATGTAGTGGTTTTTGTAACATACCACTCAGACATTTCTTGGGAGGTCTACTTTTTTTCTCTTTTGTTGTTGCATTTGATTGTAAATGCTTATGTGCTGTTTGTCTGCTAAAAGTGTTATATAGTCGAAACATTTGCATACCACATGTACAGCTTATGTTGTCTTTTCAGTTTGCTTCTATTATCAAAACTTCACATAATTTCTATCTTTACTCAAAATAGTTATGTTCTATTTAGCAAGTAAAATCCTTGTTAGGAACTAGTGTATTCTTGTTTAAATTCCTAACAGCAATGAACTTGTTTAACAAATGCATTTCAGTTTTCCTTTTTAAAGTATAAGAGGCCTTTAACCTACTATATAAACAAAATAATTTGTTGTAAATTTAATTATTGACCTCTGTTAGACTTATCTCTGCTGAAATTGTTATGAATGACTGCTTTGAATAATTTATATTATATTTAGTACAAGATGTGTGTATCAAAATTTAGTTTACTCATTCATTGGTAGATTTTTAAATCAATATTATTCTTTTGTTTGTAGGCAGACATGTATGATTCCAAACAGAACTCGCTCTGATGATGAAATTACAGTAAGCTAAACTAACTACATATGATTAACATTTTTTTTTCTTTTGTTCCTATGAGAAATAAAATGACATATAATGCTCTTTCTCTGGATATTTTCTTATGAGAAGTATTAAGATGTAAAGTAATAATCATCATCATCATCAAGTACCATGCCTGCAGGTGTAGGTTGTCTCTCCATGTCTCTCCACAACCTTTGATCTTGACAGTTATTTATCATTTCCATTGTTGACCCTCTCTCTGCCAAGTCATTCTCTTAAGCTGTCTGGTATCTTTTCTCTTTGCTTCACTCTATCTCTTCATCCCTCCATTTTTCCAGTTGTCACAACATATTCCAGCTGTTCCCATCTCATTATATGGCAAAAAATGATGATCTATCTTACTAATTAATGGAAAGATAATCAATATCCTAAGATATGCTGATGATACTGTAGTACTAGCAGAAAATCCTAAAGATCTACAACAATTACTTAATGAAATAAATATGATAAGCAAAAAATGTTGACTAGATATGAATATAAAAAGACTAAAACTATGATCATAAACAAAGAAGATACTCAAAACCCACAAGTGGATATCAAAATAGAAGGAATAGACATGGAGACAGTTTAGAACTACAACTACCTTGGATATACAGTGATGGACAATGTACAACTGAAATAAACAAAAGAATAGGAATGGCAAAAAGTAATTTTAATGTCATGAAGAACATACTAACATCAGAAAAATAACACCAGGGCTAAAACTAAGAATAGCAAAATGTTACATCTTCTCAATATTCCTACATGGAACAAAAACACGGACATAGACAAGAAAACAGAACAGATAATTGAAGCCTTTGAAATGTGGATATATAGAAGAATAGGTAGAATTGGATGGAAGGAAAAGAAAACAAATGATGAAGTCTTAAAAGAACTAAAAATGAAAAGAGAACTACTAAGCGCAATTCAAACAAGACAAATGCGATTTTTGGGCCGTGTTAAAAGACACAACAGCCTACTAAAAGTAATCCTGGAGGAGAAAATACAAGGTAAAAGAGGCAGACCAAGACTAACATGGACGAGAAACATCAAAAGATGGATAAATCAGCCTATGACAACCTGCACCATCAAAGCAAGAGACAGAGCAAAATGGCGCTCCATGGTAGCCAACCTTCGTTGCGGAGAAGGCACTTGATGATGATGATAATGATCTTCCTAATATTTGAAATTAGCTGTCTTTTTGCTTTGGCCTCTTTTAGAACGTTTTCATTACTCTTCTTAGCTCTCCATAGTATTCTCAACATTCTTCTATAAAACTGTAATTGAGCATATAAATATACCTTTTTAAATAGACCTTATATATCATCCTGTTATATATAGTTGTTTCTTGATGTGTATATTGACACTAGATTTGGCGCTTGTTGAATTATCTTGAATTATGTTGAACTTATTATTTGAATAGTCTTTGAATAGACTTGTTTCTATCTTAACTTGATAATTTATATGATGACTTCGTGTTTATTCTTCCTATTCATACTACTAAGATTATTAGGCCGCCTCTTTCTCTCTTTGACACATTCCTTAAGTTAATTCTCATCCTTTCAACTTGGATAATTGACAAAGGCCAGAGGTGTACTATCATTGCACATTCAGTGTCTATCATTATATGCTTCTTGGTCTTAGTTCATAGCCTTTGTGTTAGACTGTCAGTTGTTGTTGACGTAATGCCATGAGTTGATGCGGGCAGGTTTCTCTTTGATTCATTGATGTGGCGGGTCGTAATGGCTTTCTAAACATTCCTGGCTCTTACTGGAGAAGTTGGAGTTTGTCTATCCCAGGCTATGCTGGGAAACTACTAGTCCATCCCAGAGGTAGTGCAATACTGGGTCTTCTATATCAGTAACATCCACCACTACAGGGAACACAGCGATCCTAGCTTCTGTTAGCCAGCCTGTTTTGATGCAGACTGTTACCAGGGGAGACCACGAGGAGGTAGAACTTCTAGGTCTTGGTCAGTTGATGGTGCGCTGACCCTGCTATTGTGACCACAGGCCTCAGTGCTTCTGCTCCCCCATTAGACTGTCGGCTCTATGCCTCCATTTCGCGCCTCTGTACGGGCATCCCTGTATGTGTGACTTGTGTTGTGTATGCTGTGTGTGCGCCTCTATCTTCCTACTCAAAATTAAGATTCCCTCTTTATATGACGACCACATCCAGCCTCTGTCATTGTCTAAACACCCACGCATCTATTAATGATATAATTATTTGTTGACCTTCCTGCGCGTGTGAAGGTATTTTTTAAAACATCCTGTCCATGCTGTCTGATAGCATTTTAAATTTCTATCGCCCACATGTGGTCTTGGCTTTGGTGTCGCCCACTATGTTTAATATCATGTACTTTCCACATTTATAAAACTACATTTCTACAGCCTCCAGTGATTTTCTTGTCTGTTGTCCTATTGTCCACACATCCATATGTTAAGACTGGCTCTTCATAACATTTGAGAATTCATTTTCTTGTTTCTATCGTCAAAAATGGATTGCACAATATCTTCCTAATTTTTTTTGGAAAGCTGCTTTTGCCTGAGCTATTCTGCTTATCACCTCTGTGGTATGTCTACCATCTGAGGTTTCTTTGTTCCCAGATATTTAAATTCATTTCCTTGTTTTAATATTGTTCCACTTGTCTTTATTGTGCATTGCAGTGATGTCTTTTTCTCTGTTGCTACCATTACTTCTGTCTTTTTGCTATTGAGGCCGAGTCCTTTATTTTTTCTTTCCTTCACTGTAATATCTAACATTTTTTGTAACTCATTTTCACTCTTACCGATTAAGACTAACATAATAATAATAATAGCACTTTAATTGAAAATGAGGCTCAATAGCAGTAGTATTCAGTCTCAAAATGAACCATTCACAGAGCCATTGTAGTTTTATGAATATAAGTAGATCACCTAGCCCCTTTAACATTTACATGAATGCTTCAAGCTTAAAATAATCCCAGAATTCTTCTACTTAGGAAGCATTTTTATACAGGATTGAAGACTCAAGGGAAAAACTGACATGATGTTAGAAAGCCAAAGCAGTGGATTGATTACCAACTGTTGTCAGTACTTAAGACCCAGACATCAAAGATCAAAGTGCAAAACAAAATATGAAATAATTTATTGTATGTTCTTGCCATCTCACTGTTATTTAAGGCAAACACCATCCATATCTTCTTCAAATTTCTCAACCATGTAGGAAAGCTGTACAACAAAATTATGGAAAAAAAAGTCTGAGACCAATAATAGAACAACAGTTAAGCGATTCTCATATGGGGTAAAAAAAAACAGAGGATGTATTGACACTCTATTCAACCTAAAACAGCCAACAGAAAAGATGACAGAACACAATCAAAATTTGTACTTAGCTTTCATTGACCAGGAAAAGCATTTGATCGAGTAAACAGAGATTAACAATGGGAGATACTAACAACATACAGAGCAAGCCAACATCTAACCAACCTAAATAGTCTCTACATCCACAGCGCTGCACAGTCAGAACAGCAACTGGTTACACAGACCACTTTGATGTTAGATCAGGAGTAAGACAGGGGTGCGTACTGTCCCCCCCTAGTGTTCATTACATAGATGGACTACATATATAAGTTAGTCAACCCATCAGAAACAGAGGAAATCAACTAGCTTTTATTTGTAGATGATCATGCACCAATACACGGAAAAATAGAAGACCTACAAGAACACTTAAATAAAAGTTACTAAATTACTAAAATAGTAATACTTAATTAATTAAATAGAACACTTTTTTTAACATCTTGGTCGATTTTAGAGTGTGAGTAGAATTGTGTACCATTAATTTTTTTGGCCATGAGGTCAACAAGCTACCACAACACAATTTTCATCTCATTTTAGCATACAAGTGGAATAAATTTGTTCATTCATAAATTATTAATTCCTTCAAGTCTTTATTTTGTGAGTCAATTTGTTCAGATTTCTTTAATTAGTAAGCAAAACCCAATTCTACATTGATGCATATTTTTTTAGATGACAATTGAAACCATTTTTTTAAAATCCCCTATGAAATGAGATCAAACTTTACAGATGTGTACTAGCATGCAGTCTCTGCTCTTAGTTTGTGCCTGCTTCTATAATTGTTGAACCTTGAATGCACAGTTTATGTGGCATTGCATATTAAAATGTAATAAAATATAATTTTATAATATTTACTCACATTCGCCTAATTAGAGACTAATATACCCCAGATACTAAATATTAGTTAATAATACATCACCATAGGGCAATTGCAGTAAGTAACTAACAATAGTTGGTATATGCATTTAATACCCATTAACTCACATAGGTTGCATAATACTAACAACTCAGGAACTCTGAAAAAGAAATGCATAGAAAACTGAAAACATTTGGTTCAGATAATGAAAGGGTAAAAATCTCCTTCTGTTAAATATTAATGTTGGAGACAAAGGTTCTCACAAGCTTTATTCATACTTTATGAATATAATGTTTGATTTTGTTAATGGGCAAGTGTTTATGTTTTATCATTTCTAGAAATGTTTGCAAGTCTTGGATGCTGTTATTTGCTACAGTTATCTCCCATCCGATTCCTTGTACCATTTTGTTGCTGCATTGTGTCACACTGTAGATAAAGCCCCATACAGTGAAAAATCATGGGAGGTAATACTTCAATCAATTGAAATTAATTAATTGAAATATTTGTTGAACAGTATTTTGTTTTCTTTGATGATAAGTTGTACTAAATATGTAATCAAGCAATTAATTCTGCTAGCACCTTGATTGAAAGTGGTTAGCAACTCATAGCTGACTTTTCCTGTCAGGATCAATGAATAAAAACTTATTAAGATTCTACTCCACCTTCTCATTGTGGGCCTGGTAACAGGCAAACCAGTCTGGTCAAATGAGGAAGGTTTGAAGAAGGAAGACAGATTAGTACCCAAAAATGTCTTGTTGAAATGGCCACATCTTATATCACATCTTACTGTAAACCACAACACAACACTTTTATGACTGTGGCAAACATAATTTTAAGGATGGATAATAAAGAGGAGTAGTCATTGGATGAATGCAGAAGTAGCAGCCTATACACTGTCTTACATTATGGAGACAGATATTACTAAAAATTACTTTTTGATGATTTTGTGAGAAAAGAACATGAATTTTCCCATCCTGAGTTTGTTTACCCAGACATGAAGAATTTGAGAAAGTTGAAGTTGCAGACACCAGTTACCAAAATTTAAAATAGAAAATAAGATTCAGTTGTTCAATAATTGAATCTTAAGCTAATACTCTTGGATGTTGCTATATCATGGAACTTATTAATATTATAAAAAAAGTGGACAGTTGGCAGATATGCTGAAAAATCCTTAAAAACCTTTGAATACATATGTTAAAGAAGATACTAGGATATTATGGACAGAGAAAAGAACAAACATGTCCATTTTACAGGAAATTAATTTTCTTGAGAACTGGTTTTAAAAAAACCCATAAAAACAAGGAAACAAAAAATTTTCTCTTATAAAATTACATTATGGCCTACAGAAGATCATTATGGATGACATGATACCAAGTAGATGAGAGAGAAGAAGACTAAGAAGAAGGTGGAGGGGAAGAAGGCATAATATTTAACAAATGAATCAGTCATTACTTCTGCAAACATCTTGCCATCTTTCCCAGGGTATAAAAAGCTTCCGAGAAATTGTCATGAGAATTAAGTTCTCCAACATGGGAAAGCTAGATAATGATGATGATGTTGACTTTTATTAGTAATTTTTGCATAAATTTATGTATTGTACCTGAACTTGGGGGAGCTGCGATAGCTCAGTATTTAGTGGACTGTACTACAAAGGACAAGAGGTAGGGTTCGATCCCAACCGATGGCTTCCGGGTTCACTTAACCTTTAATGGGTACCAGATTTTTTCTGGGAAAGTAAAGCGGTGTGGACGTTATACCGACCACATTCCCCAAAAATCATGTGCTGAAGGTCTGTAAAATTTATGGTCACTAACACCATATTCCCTATACGCCACTTGGTGTGACGGGGGCTCTTTACCTTTTTTTTTACCTGAACTTGGCCAGTGTGATATCAGTTCATATACACCTAAAGGTAGATGCATTACATTTTTTTATTTCTTAAAATAAGAGATTCAAACTTATAAGGAACAACACATCTACACCATCAGAATTGACAGAACTAGGCCTGCAGTGGATATAAGCACACTTTGGCATTCTTAGAAATGAGAAAGCTGATGAATTCGCAGACAGGTGGGAGCCTTTAACAGTCCAGAGCCTCACAGAAGTAAAGACAATCCCAAAGCAGGGTAGGAAAACAGAATGGAGAGAGTTAAAAAGAAAAGATCCAGATCATGACAGCTTAAACACACTCTGCAGACATGAGCAGACCAAGATATTCATACTCGGAACAGGTCAATCTGGTCTCAGAGAGCGCACCAAAACATGATAGGACTCAATAACCTTGCACCATGCAGCTGTAGAGACAAACTCCAGAGCATATCCTACAGGACTGCAGCACTCTCAACACCTTAGAACACAAATATGGTCCACAGAAACAACTCTGCTTGGCAAACTATGGGCAATCTGTGAAGACCTCAAATGCCCTGTCATGTTTGTTACCCATGCTGGTCTAATTATCTAAATGCATTTCAGTAGCTGATCATTGAAGAATAAGTTTAAAACATAATATATAAAATCTGATTTATTTATAATTAATTTTATATTCTAGCTCATGAAGAAGTTACTAGGGACATATCTAGGACACAGTGCCATATTCACTATGTGCTGTATGCTACAAGACAAGTGAGTTTTATTTGCTTTGTATATGTTGTATTTCGTGTTTCATAAAACACATTGCCATGTAATGAATCTTATAATTGTAAAACTCATTTAAAACTTTTTATTCTGATTCTAATTTTAATTCTAGTAAATTAACAGCTTCAGTGATATCCTTGTTGTACGATTTTCTTTGGATATCATGAAAGAGGGAAGAAATATCTTTTCACACCTTGAGTGTGATGTATAGGAAATGTGATGATATTGTCCATATTTTTACTTGACCATCATAACATTTTTGAATATTGTGATCAGCACTATATCATGCCACTTTTCTTTCCCAGAAAAAAAGATCTCTGATATCCATTTAAGTGAAGCTGGTTGGTTGGGGAAATAAGATCGGCCTCTTGTCCACTAACCACAGCTCTACTGTGGCTTTCATAAATGTCCTAATTTCATTATGTTATTTTTCTTTCAAAGGATTTAATATACAGTTTGTGACACATTCAGTTTAGCATCCCTCATTAGATCAAATTTAATGTGCTCACAAGATTAATATTTTCTCAAGATTAATGTTATTTTATTGTGTATCATCTTGCACTTTTCTATTTTTTTATTTTTATATTCAAGTCTATCAAAGTCATCAGCTTTAAAAATTGTCTTCACTATTCTTTTTCTGAAATAATTTATTTGTTTATTTTTGCACTCAGTTTATACATCTGCTTATTCAAGAGAACTGTTCTTTAAAAAAATGTTTTATTAATGTCTTTCTTAATTCTTACACTGTTTATCTTGACTAATTTATATGTTGTTATGTAGTTGTGGTAACAATTGAAGCAGTCTGAATAAAACTCAGCCATAAGTGAATTCCTGCAATTTTAAAAATATGATTAACTATTGTGCAAATAGTTTCTTTATAAAAATCTGTATAACTTAATTCAGACAGAATTAGCTTAAAAAGTAAAAGCTACCTGCTGTCATCTAGTTTAAGCCTCAGTAACTGTTCTGTTTATCATATTTTGTATCAGATTAAAAAGATAGTATTGTTGGAAACTTTAAAAATTATTATTAGGAAATTATTCTGAATTAAAGATTCCTGTAGGTTAAACAATTTTTCTGTTAAAGGAAACCTCAGTCTGTTAACTCTGTGGTACATGGACTGGTCAGATGAGGCTTTTATTTCCTGGGCATTCAGTAAAACCCTCCCATCAAGCCCCAGAAATTTGATAATACTATAATAGGTATTAGTAGTTTATAGTTCTTGATATAGTTGCATCATATGAACAATGTAAACTTTTATTTTAAAATATGAAAAGAATAGATCAAGTCCCGTTTAATTTATCTACTTTTATGGGCAACATAATTTTCTGATGCACAATCTAACATTACATCAGTGTAGTTTTAATTTCTACTTATGAAAAAAAAACAAAATTAAGAAAAGGAAATAATTTGTAGGTAATTTTGCATAATAACTCAAATAAGTCATATAATGACAAAATAATTTGATAATTTATAATTAAATAAAGAAAGAAAGAACTTGCTTATTCCAACCTAAACCAACCTAGGAACACTCCCTCACTTCTGAGAACTTTCACCAAGTACAATTAACTTTAACGACATTATATGTTACAGGACATCTTCTTCCACCAAAGTTCCTTACACTTTTCTTTTATGGTACAAATTTTCTCTACCAAAAATTGTGATAACAAGTTGTCTTTCCTTTGCAGCTGATTCATTGAAAATTTGAAAAAAAAAATGTCTAAAGTGCAATAATTTATATAACATATATAGTGCTAAAAATATGTTTCTATTCCTGTAGAAGACAGCCTGTTGATGTCCTGCTTTTGAGGGGTGCAATCTTCTTCACTGGTATGGCATTGTGGGGATCTCGCAGGGTGACAACTCTGAAATACACACATGCCTCAGTCTTGCCTTCATTTTTGCAGGTTAAAAAAAATGTTGTTTGTTTGATACATTTTTATACAATTTTAGGAGAGATATAAGTGAGAAAGATTAGGGTTTCAATATGGATGCCCTCCCCTGTTTGTACAAGTGTCATACATTTACTTGTGAGAAAAATAAGTCATTGCTACTCACAGGTGAATATTTAGATTATATGTCCGATGTGACTATCTTCACTTCGGCAATATGATTCTGTAAATGTCTTTGCAGTGAGTATTAAAGAAGTGATTTCACTATTTCATTAACATCAAGTACTTGAAGTTGTAAAATTAAAGCTCTCATGATTCTTATTCTTCATCACTAAGTAAATGAGCCTACTGTAATAGATGATCATGTCTTCCTACAGCTTTCTATCTATACTGCTGTTTATCAATTCTTTCGTTGACTTCCTACCAAACAACCCTCTTAAACTGTCTTGTATTATTTCTCTCTGCTTCCTCTATCTTCTCTTCCCTCATTTTTTTCTGTTGTCACAATATATTCCAATTGTTTCCTGCTCGTAGCATAGCCCTGAAATGACATTTGTTACCTGCTCATAACATGACCCAGAAATGACATTAGTTACCTGCTCATAATATAACCCAGAAATTACATTAGTTATCTGCTCATAACATGACCCAGAAATGACATTAGTTATCTGCTCATAACATAGCCCTGAAATGACATTTGTTACCTGCTCATAACATGACCCAGAAATGACATTAGTTACCTGCTCATAATATAACCCAGAAATGACATTAGTTATCTGCTCATAACATGACCCAGAAATGACATTAGTTATCTGCTCATAACATGACCCAGAAATGACATTAGTTACCTGCTCATAACATAGCCCAGAAATGACATTAGTTACCTGCTCATAACATAGCCCTGAAATGACATTAGTTACCTGCTCATAACATGACCCAGAAATGACATTAGTTATCTGCTCATAACATAGCCCAGAAATGACATTAGTTACCTGCTCATAACATGACCCAGAAATGACATTAGTTATCTGCTCATAACATAGCCCTGAAATGACATTAGTTACCTGCTCATAACATAGCCCTGAAATGACATTAGTTACCTGCTCATAACATGACCCAGAAATGACATTAGTTACCTGCTCATAACATGACCCAGAAATGACATTAGTTACCTGCTCATAACATGACCCAGAAATTACATTAGTTACCTGCTCATAACATGACCCAGAAATGACATTAGTTATCTGCTCATAACATAGCCCAGAAATGACATTAGTTATCTGCTCATAACATGACCCAGAAATGACATTAGTTATCTGCTCATAACATGGCCCAGAAATGACATTAGTTATCTGCTCATAACATAGCCCAGAAATGACATTAGTTATCTGCTCATAACATAGCCCAGAAATGACATTGGTTATCTGCTCATAACATAGCCCAGAAATGACATTAGTTATCTGCTCATAACATAGCCCAGAAATGACATTTGTAAAGTAGCCATTACCTGAGCTACTCTGCACTTCAACTCTCTTCTACCATCTGAAGTTTACATCATTCTTAGTAGATTCTGACCAGCTGCAGTGAAAAGAAGAGAAAGAGCAAAGAAAATATCAATGCATTTTAAATTCTTGACTTTTGTACCATTTTGTCAAATAAATGTCCATTGTGATATGCTGCCAGTTTTGGTTTTTTTTTCCCTACTGCTTGTACCTTGAGGTGTTGCAGATAAGAGGTGTTTAGCTTTCTGGACACTGCTAGTTGCGCACTTTGAGTTGTTGTTATCCTGAATTTATTTAGTGACTGATTCCTTTGTCCACCTTGGTCAAACTTTGCCTTGTAGCCTGACATTTTCATGGAGCATGTTCATGCTGCAGATTGGTCAAGTTTCATTCCGGTCAGACGTCCAAACAATTTAATTATTTTATATTTGATATAATCATTATAATTTTTAAAAAATATAATCATCATAAACACATGCTATCAGTATGAACCTAAAAATTAATGTAAAACTTTTGCAGGCATTGTCTCATGAAAACAGCATAGTGGCATATGAAGTGGTTTTAAACTTGCAGCGGTTGGTGAACAAGTACGGAAAAGATCTCCAGCATGTCACATGGGAGATTGTCCTTGACATTCTAGAAAAACTGCTCATACAAATTGATGTATGTAGTTATGGGATCTTTTATTATTATCTTCCTCTGTTTTGTACTAAATTAGTATTATAATGACAAACTTTAGACAAAATCATCAATGACAACATTTATATAATAAAAGCAGCATACTTTTAATATGAGTTCAGAATTCACACATACCATAGATAGTTAAGAAATATAATGTTATATTATAATAAACAAAATTAAAGAATCTGTGCTGGCTGAAAAATAAAAAATACAGAAGCAGTTTATACCACTTTCACTTTGAAAGGTTGCCTAGACAACATTACAATGGCTTGAGAGATTGACAAAATATGTTGAGGTGTACAATATAAAAACAAAAACTTGAATGATAAGAAAAAATATTCTGTAAAACAAGTATTTCTGTTAAAAAGACAGACTTTTTACTAAAGGAATTTTTTTGTGAAACTCAGGCTAAATGTCTATCTATCTATTGACCTTTCGAGCCGTAACCGGCCCATAGGGCGTAGACCAAGATACACCTTCTCCTATATGAATTTTTGTTCTAGCAGTTTTCTTTTAAAGATATTTTATCAAATCTCGCCATCTGTCTCTGTTCTGTGCAAGCAGTTCTATCTCATTGAGGGAGCCGATTCCTGCTGCTCTTGCCTCTCTCATCAATGTTCTTCTCAGTGTCTCCCTGGGTCTTCCTCTTTTTCTTTACCTGTTGTTTCCCATATGAGGGCTTGCTTTGCTATTCGATTATTATCTCTTCTCATCACATGTCCAACGTATGACCATCGTCTTTTCTTTATTACTGAATGTACATTATTACTAAATGTCTGATACACCTAATACTTTTTGTTGCATAGATAAAGTGTTTGAAGATGACACTATGCATTTTAGTACTTTTTTGGGGAGTAGGTGATCTAGAGATAAGATGTTGCCTCTGGACAAATGGCACAAAACACACTCAGTGCACATTAAATAACCATTGACAGTTAAAATTTGAAAAAAGCTGGCCAAAAATGGCTGCTATCCAGACAAAAATTGTTAAATTAGAATGCTACCCATGCTGCAGGCAGATGTGTTGGGCCGAAAGGTGCTGATATTGAGGCTTGCTGCTGAATGATAAGAAGTTCTTTGTTGCTCAAATTAAAGTAGAAAAACTGGTTCTGTCTTGCAGTACAGTACAAATTTAAATTCAATCTGCCATTTCTGTTTCCCATGTGTGGGTGCGTTTGTTTTAAATGCTTAACTCATGTGCAACTGATAATCACAGGTTGCGTCAAAAATAATAAAATATGCATTATATGTTGTTGTAACACTGCATTCTTTTATGACATATCATCTGTTAACATTTATTATAGGTTAGTCAGACACTGTCTAAATCCTGTACATACACTTCTATTGTGACAGAAGTTGAGCAAAATTAATATGGTTAAATCATCAATGTAGTAGTATTAAATTAATTTATTTAACATACTCATTTCACCATATTGTAATTATTGGCTCATTTCTAACATTTATTTTGCCTTACTTATACAAATTACATAAAATTAACATCTTTTTCTTTGATTTAACCATAACTAAAAGAATACAGTATGATAATAATAAAAAAAAATTGGGGAAGTATTGCTAATCCCAAATATCATTTCTGTTTTCTCTTCTGCAGAAATATAACTTTGATAAGAAAGTCTCCTTAGAGACACATCAGGTTATCACAACAATGGAGACACTGAACAGCCAAAGACAGTTCTTTGGACAAACATCTCGTCTGTTTAAAATTGTGGAGATGTGTGCCAGCAAAAGACCAGTTAGTTTTGATCCATTGTGCTGACATTTCTAATAAGACTTTGTTTTGATGTGACCATTAGAGATCATTAGTGTGTAGTAGATTATATACATGGATTCTGCTTTTATTTTATCTGCTTCTAAACCTGAGAAATGAGTCTTGAAGGATTGCAGAAAGAATATCCTTCAGTTGTTGATGTCGATCCATATAAATGTTTTGTCCTAGATGACAGGGATCATCATTAGCACCTGGGCTAAAAGCAGTCAGTGACTCATAACTGACTACTTGTGTCAGGATTACTGAACCAATAGCTGATCAAGATCCTACTCCACCTTTAGTGCCTGTAGAAACATACTAATGAGTCTGGCCATGTGGGCAGGGATCAAAGAGGGAAGGTAGCCTGACACTAAAAATGCTGAAGTCAGAAGCGTTGCACAGATAAAGCAGCTTGCTGTACACCACAGTTTTTTTAAGAGTAAATGATCAAGAGGGATTGTTGTCTAGTGAACACATAAGAAGTAGCATGCCTGTTCAAACAATAGAAACTATCTACATGCATAGCTGTTGCCATCTGCATTCATTGATTTGTTGGTTATTACTTTAATTTATTGTATTCATTCAAAGTGGATGGGAAAAATGCAATAACCACCAGTATTATTATGGGTTTAGTATGTCATAAACAAAATTGATTATTAACATCAAAAGGAAACAGTGCCCATCAACAACTGAGGTAAGAGCAGTCAGTGACCCAGAGCTGACTGTTTTCATCAGGATCGGCTAAAACAGCTGATAAAGACATTACTTCACCTTCCAGCCTAGCCAAATAATTAGGTATTCAAGGAGGAAAGCAATCCACAACTAACAAAAATTGCTGTCCAGGAGTCAGATGTATTGGGCCAAAAGATATAATTACTGCAGTTATGTTATTCTACAAACTACACACAGGATGTCTATGTGCACTTAATGTCCTACGGGTGGGCGATGAAGAGAGGTAGTTGTTGGGTGAATGTCGAAAGTGAAAGGAAGAATGGGGAAACATTCATTATTCGTAGACCTTGTAATTAGGCACTGGAAAAAATAGTGATAACTGGAGAAATTGAGGGTAAAAGAGATAGTGGGAAACAGAGAGAAATGATGCCAGACGGTATAAGAGAATAACATTTTAAGAGTCAATAGCTGAATTAATAAACAAAAATATAGAGTCAGAAAGTTGTGAGACATGAGCACCAACATCAGCCGGCACGGTACTTGAAGAAAAAAAGATTAGCTGTATCTTCCATTATTTTCAAGAATTGAGCATTTAATGTATTGTTTAATAAATTAGTCTGCTTTCATTGTAGCTAAATGTTTAAAAACAAGCCTGTCTTGATCCTTGTGTAATTCTTGTATTCTTTATTTCTGATTTACTCTCTTATCATACTTTATTCTTAGTTAGAATTACAAAGGGTTACAAATGTGTCTTTTCAGACAAGCTCTGTGTGTGCGTTGATTGACTATCATACACAGTTTATCCACCCAGGACAAGAGAACTGGATAGAAGCACTGAACAGCCTTATGGAAAAATATCTGAAGTAAAATATTTAAACACAGTGTCTTGTCTTGTCCATGTTGTAAAGTGTTTTTGTGAACTTCTCTTTACTCTTCTGGATCATGTGTGTTGCATTGGTCAATTTTTAGCCTGTGAACCTACATACAATTTCTGTAATGTTATTTGTTTTGGTCTTCCTTGTGACATGAAGCCACATTGTTTGTTAAAATATAAACATCGAAGTAGCTCCCTCAGTTCCATTATCAGGAGATGAGCAGATCATTTTAATTTTCTTTCTTCACATTTTTGTATCTTACAGATTGTAGCTACAATTTTTTCTGTAACCATCAATTTCCCATTGCCTCTTTTGATAACATATATGGTTTTCTTGAAGAATCTCTCTCACCTGGTATATTGTATATTTCTCTCTTGCACTTTTAAATAGAGATTATTTCTGACGTTGATAACACAGAAAACATAATGTTATTTGTTTATAAATGTGAATGGCAAAAAATATACCGTTTATAATATCTAAATTTATTTGTTGCATGTATTTAAGAATATAAATTAATGTCACATGCATGAACTAGATTTAAATTGACAAAATGTAGGTTACTTTTATTTATTTTCTGTTTACTTCACATGTGACACCATATAACAATATTACATAGGATGCTTGCAAATGTTGGGCAGCCTGGCAATAACTTTCTTTATTTAGTTGAGTTACCACAATTTCAGTAGTATTAGTATGTTGTATGAAATTGTTGAGGTTTATGTAAGTAAAACACCAGTTATATACCGTCAGAAGAAACAGATAATCAAATGAATCAGAAGACCACAAACCCCAAATTAGGATGCCTTTCATAATATGAATAGATGGGAACAAGATATCATTATATGCCTCAGAACAGGGCACAGTCGACTCCATAGTCATATGTATATAAAATTCAAGATTGGCACCTCAACTACATGCACATGTGGATATGTGCCCCAGAGTGCTGAATACATACTCGAAGACTGTACTGAATATAGTAGACTGAGAAAAATCCATTGACCCATAGATACAACACTACAGACAAAATTATATGGGCCATTGCAAGAATTACAAAAGACAGTAAAATGTATACAGGAAATGACACCATAGATATAGTCAATACTTCAGACAAACAAAAGATAAAAATAGATGTAAGTAAAAAGTAGTAGTAAAGGTTCCCTCTATGCTGTGCTATGGTGTTACTGACCACATTTTTCCACAACCAATGGCATATTTTTGGTTGATGGGATCGATATCATGCCAGGCCATCATTACTTACCAGAAAAATTTCTGGTATCCATTTTTAGAGGCTAAACCCCAGAGCCTTGTTGGTATAGAAAAATATCCACCACACAAATTGAATGTCGGTCCTTCTGATTCGGAAGTTCTTAGCTGTCATGGCATGAGATACTAGAAGGATTAAGATCAATAACAAAGACATTTGCAATGCATTCTTATTTCATCATCCTCTATTTTAAGATATACATTTTTACCGCTAAAGGCTTCAGATCTTCATACCAACAGTCTTCTTGTTTGATTTTAGCTTAATCCCTCAGTAATTTTCCCAAATGGGGCCTCGGTAGCATAGTTTGAAAAACCACCCGACTTGGCTACCGACGTTTGGATAAGCCATGTTTGATTCCTGCTGGAAGTAGTGTGAATTGTACTCGTGATTAGAAAAAAAAATACCCCCACGGTCGACCCAGCCGCTGCCAGAAATGGGTGCCAAGATATTTCTCTGGGAAGATGAGGAATGCCACCTCGCATTGTGAGTTTTGATGCTTGAAGCGACATCCAGAAGTCTTTGAACACTTCTGGATCAGTGGCCGAGCATATATGGGTGAAAACTTGCGTGCTAAGACGCCAATTCAAGTCTCATACTTTATATATAGTTTTTTGGTTTTTAAAAAATAATTTAATTCAATACATTTGTCTGTTTCTTACTTATATTAGTACTCATCTTAATTTATTTAAAACTGAATAGCTCTTTTAACATTTTAGCCATTTCTAGTTTTTATGTTGTTGATCATGAATATCTTTGCTTATCAGAGATCAGACAAGAACTGAAGTGAGAAAAAAGGCGTTAGATGTTTTGTCGCTTGTCCTCAGTATTAACACACATGTGTACGAGGTAAGTTCCAATATCAGTGTAAGATTTTAGAAGAGGTTTTCAAATTTCAAGACAGTTGAGTGAGAGATATTTAATTTAATTTAAGAGAGGTGATGTTTCTATTTACGCTGTTTACAAGACATTGAATCATAAATACATTTTGAGACAAATAAATTATAATTGCCTTTTCTCTCTCTCTCTCTCTCTCTCTCTCTCTCTCTCTCTCTCTCTCTCTCTCTCACTCACACACACACACACACTCTCTCTCTCTCTCTCTCTCTGTGTACATGTGAGTGCAAGTTTATTTGTTTAATTTGGTGAAAAAAGAACAATGTAGATAAAAATAACATTTGATACATTTAATGAATTTTGAACAAAAATATAAAGTCATTTTATAATGTAGCTGTTTGAAGTACCAAGTGTTTAGTTTATAGGCTTGAAATTGCATAATTTGTCTAGTACTCAGTGTAATTTAGTTTAACATTAATGTTTCGATGTCAGAGAAATAGATGACAAAATATATTTTAAAAATAAAAAAGAAGGGTTAAAGAGAGTAAAGTGTCGCTAATAATAAAACAAATAAGAGACATGAACAAAAATGTGTTAATTACTCACACATATGCATCTTAACCATAGATTATGAAACCATTGTGAAAATTACCACCTCAATATATAAATTCTTGAAATTTGACAGTTTGCTGCAGACAAACATTCGCCCCCTCTTTAACCTTCCTAATTACTATTTCCGGTGAACCCTGAGTGTTGGATTTATTTCATTTGATGTTAGATCAGACACAATTGTATGCACCATAAAAATACTATGATCTTGTACAAAAAGGGCTGTTTTTTTTTAATTTGGCTAATTTTCAAGTAATTCTTTTTTTTTCTTTATGTTGGGGGAAATCTCCTCCATTGTCAGTGAGACATCAAACAAGCCTTTGTAACATGAGATACCCAGCGAACAATGCTAAGAGGGAGCCGAACATACTGCTGGATTGACAGACTGATGGCTGTCATATCAATAGTCTACATATCACCTCTGGTAACCACGGTGCGATGGGGTCGAATTTCAAGCCATAAATTGAACATAAACCAGGAAGTGATTACAACATCCGATTCCAGTGTCTCTGCTTGGGTAAACACACAACTGTGTAGCAAAAGTTCAAAGAAAATCTTATTTTCCGATCTCCAAACATAACAATTAAGTGATAGCAATTTTTACCATGGTTTCATAAAAATATGACTCACAGACTGGTCTCATAATCTATGGTTAATTTCACAGACTGGTCTCATAATCTATGGTTAATTTCACAGACAGGTCTCATAATCTATGGTTAATGTTAGAAGTTATGATCCCTAAAGAAAATTGTCTTCAGAAGAACTCATAGTGAAATAGAAAAAACAGGGGACAAAAGTGCTTTATTCGATCATTTTGAATTGAAAAGGGTTGTCCACTATTTATTATGGATCTGGGACTATTGCATACATTGTCTTCTTGTGTTTCTTCAGAATGAGTTGATTGAGAGGGTTGTGATCCCTCATTTCACCAGCTTTGAAACAGATGCAGATCCTGAAGTTCGATGCAAGGCAGTAGAACTTTTGCTTGGTCTTTGTGAAGATTGCCATTCTAATGAATTCTTTGAGCTCACTGTTATCATTGAGAAGGTAAGTCACAAAAACTGTAACTTCTCAAGTTGCTATTTTATGTATCAGACTCCATGAATTCTCAGTCATTGGAACAGTTTTCATTTAGCGGGCTGAAAAATGTCTTAATGTGTTTTATAATGGAGTTTGAAGAAAACTGTAAAGAAAAGAAAAATACTTGTTAAGGGAATTTTGTAGAGCACCTAACTTATAATTGATGAGAAAATTGAAGAATTGCCAAGTATTTTACATAAAACCTAAAAAGCATAAATATTATAATACTTTAAGTTTTTAAAATATTGATTTGAATTTTTAAAAACAACCTTAAAACATTAGTAAACTTAATACTGAGAAAATGAAAAAAAATGATTTTCTCTTAAAATGAGAAAATGGAAGCTATATAGCCTCACAGCAGCAGAGCTGTAAGCTGTCAGCGACCCACAGCTGATGGTTTGCACCAAGATCAGTGAACCAGAACTATCCAGACTCTACTTCAAATCTTCACAGTCCCTCCAGGAATAGACTAACCTGTCTAGTCTGGCCAAACAAGTAGAGGTTGAAAAAGGGAAGACAACCCGGTACTCAAAAATAACATGCTGAAGTTAAATGTGTTGGACCGAAAGGCGCAAATATCACAGTTTAACTGCAAACCAAAACAACACGTACTCAACACTTAACGTCCTTTTAAGGACGGATGGTTAAGAGATGTATTCCTTTAGTCATCATGCGAATGCAATCAAGCAATGAGTAAATGCCCCCTTCAATAACTAATGGTGGGGTACCAGTTGATCTCTTTGTTTAATGTGCATCAAAATAAAATATGCTGCTTTAGTGTGTCAACATTGCTGCTAGCCCTATGTGCTGTCTTTGGCCCAAAAGGACAATAGATAGGTAGATAAATAAATAGATACAGATATAATGCATTATATATTCAAATAACAAGAAAATATTCAAGTATGGGTTCTTAAACGACAATGCTGTTTCTGAACTATCAGTACATTTTTATTACATTTAATGGATTGTATCTGAATATAATATTGAATAAAAGTAAGAGAGTCAAAAATTAATTTAACCTAATGACCATCAACAGATTATCAAGAAACCACTGATTGGTGTAGCACCAGACACAGAGAGGAAAGATGAGATAGGATTAGGACATGATGAAAGAAATCTGCTAGACATTCGTACAGCAATTAACAAAATTATTGAAGTTTTCAAGGTTTGTGAAAAATTATTGTAATAATAATGAAGACATGCATATTGAAAATAGGTTTGGTGTTGATGAGTTATGCAAGTGGCAGACAATTTACAACAGGTTTTTTTCAAATTGCTAGCGCTACTGATTTATAATCTATACAGAACATCAGGCAGACCCATGGAGAATGATTTTTTCTTCTTCTAAAAGCTTGTTACCTGATATTTGTGTGCGTGTGTGTACTCGCTTGCTCGCTCGTTTGTTCGTTTTCTCTCTAAAATTGAGAAAACACATTATCTCCCTTTTCACAATCAAGGCATTTAATGAAATGTTAGTGCGATTTATCTAGTATTGTATTGATGTCTGTGTAGTATTTATGCTTTCTGAAATAATCTTGTTTTAACTTCATTTATAAAAAAGTGCCCTTTTAATATTGCCTTCAGAAATAGGGGAAAAAATGTCTCTAGTAAATAGTATAATCACCATCATCATTATGTGTCATACCAGTTGGCGTAAGTGATCATGTCCTTCCACAATCTTCTATCTACAGTGCATCATATCAGTTCTGTTGTTGACTGTTTTCCATGCCATGACACCAAGCTATCCAATATTTTCTCTTTTTGTCATCCGCGGTCTCTCTTTCCTTTTGTTTTGCCAGTTGTAACCAAGTATTACAACTTTCCTCTTCTCATGATGTGCCCGAAAAATATTGATTGTTTTTTTTCTGATGTTTTTAGGAGCTCCCTGTTTGTGTTGGCCTCTTTGAGAATTTCCTCATTGGTCTTTTTAGTTGTCCAGGGAACTTTCAACATTCTTCTAAGAAATCTCATCTCTGTGGCCTCTAATCATCTTTTCATTTATTTGTCTACTGTCCATGATTTGCTTCCATAGGTCAGAATTGGTTCTATATAGCACTGGTGAACCCTCTTTCTCAATTCTATTGACATAGATAGAAATAGTATAATAAATGGATTAAAAAAAAGTTTTTTTTAAATGTTATGATGGTTAGGACGATCAATAAGACTTAGTATTTCAAAGAAAAAAAATGTATTTAAAAAAAGACAGAAAAAAGGTAAATAATTGAACAGATATTTCATTGTATAGGTGAAGCTGTATACAGCACCTGCATCACACTGCCAGAGGCTCTATGAGCTTCTATTGTGCCACCTGGAACTCCATTATTCGCATCTATACCTAGGACCTACAGCTTGCTACATCCGTAAGACTGTAAGTTTAAGTTGTTTCTAGAGTTATTTTAAATGATCACTTTTTCAAATATTTGTTTTGATCTGGAAAAAGTAAAGGTTCCCTCCATGCCTTGCTAGGCATATGGAGATTACTTGGCAGTGACCATATTTTTCCACGACCACATTTTTTTTTAGATGTGGTCATTAACACGCCAGGCTGCCTTTTTTTACATTTTGTTATCCCATTTTTTTAGATGTGGTCATTATCACACTAAGCTGTGTTTACTTTACTTTTGTTACCCCATTTTCTTCTGACTTGATGAACTCCAGAGCTTGTCAATCTGAAAAAAAAATCCACCATTTTTGGAATTGAATTTGAACCCTTCTGGTCAGGAAGTGAGCACACTAACCATTCAGCCACCAAGGTTCTTTGAACAGACTTAAAAAAAACATTTTGTGAATTTCTTTCTTTCTTTTTTTCTTTGTCTGTAAAAGCTATAATATTCTGTGCTTACCACTTATTTAGGCCATAATTTTATGTTCTTATTTTTTTCCCCTAAATTTTTCTAATTATATATTAAAAATTATATATGACAAGGTTGTGCCTGGAAATTTGATTATAGTAAAACTTGCCATTACATTTATGGAGGTTGCAGATATTAATAGTTAACGCATAAGGCATGGAAAAAATATGGAATGAACAAATCGAGCACAGCAGAAATCAAAGGTGATAGAGAGATAAGATCTTTGTCATAGTCTATTGCAAATAACTGCCTTCATGGAATGGAACAAAGGAGTAATTGTCTCATAAGTAGTAAGAAAAGGTTCCATCCATTCCTTAAACTTATATGGGATTTGGTGATAGTGCCACATGACTAGCCACCTGATTTAAGGGTAATGAGATCAGTACCACAGGAGGCTACGCTATTCTTGTAGAAAACACATCTCTAGTGCCCATTCTCAAAGTTTTGGTGAAGACATGTCAGTTTAAAACAAAAAATCACCACATCTTGGAATTGAACCAGACTCTTCTGGTCAATAATGACTCAGCCAAAATAATTGTTAGGGGGCATACAAAATTATCTTGCAGACTTAAATAACTGGAGAGTAATTACTTTACTCTCATTGCTAGGAAGAATACTCAGCATAAAAAATACAACACATTTGATCAATTTTTTTAAGTAACGAGCAGGCATACTTGATAAGAAATAGATGCTTTAAAGGTCACATCATAAATCAGAGATATTAAACAGCAACGTTCAGAATGACAGAGAGAAATTTAATTAAAGTTTGCTGGTTTTTTGTAAAAGCTTTTGACAACATACATAGTGATAGCTTGTAGAAAATACTAAAAGTGTATTATGGATCAAGAACAGCACTTTGGACAGAGATTAATAGTGTAGATGGGACATTCTATGAAGAAACCTTGTTGTTATTCTACAAGATGCCACAGGGTATTTCAGATACTGACTGATTGATCAATCTCTGACCATGGAAACTAAAGAATAAGATTCAACATTAAAAACCAAGAGATCACTGTTTTAATTATAATTACATTTTATTTACTAATCTTTTCTAAACTGCTTGAGACAGCAGTGGTGGTGAAGTAATAAGTACACTCACTTCTTGATCAGGAGATCAAGGGGTAAAAATCATCATCTGCAGTGAGTTTTGTCAGATTTAGATAGCATTATTGTTCATTAAACCTATGGAAAGATATATATATAAATATTAAAATAGACCCCCACTTTGGTTGATGACCATTTTTTATATAATTTTTTTTTTTTTTTTTTTTTTTTACAAAAATATTGATTCATAATAGCTTAAATTCTTATCCTTCAATTTTTTTTCAAAATATTGTTCCCGATTATGAATCTGTGTCCTTTTACCTTCAATTTGATGCCTAATATATATGTCTATGACTTGTATAGTGAGAATATGAAAGATTTAGTGAAAGAAGCATTTTTCATGAAGAAAAAATTATGGCAAAACACTAGTGACTGGATAGAAAAACACCGGACATTAATAGTTAAAGCAGTTGTTAAACATTTGCTCTAACTAAAAACGTCATGTTTTATGTGTGATGTCACGAATTCAAATCACTTCCATGAAAGATACAAAATTTATGAATGAGGGTACTATGTTCATGAGAGCTTTATTTATAAATACTGCAACATTTCCAAGATTATAACTAAAAATTTTTAGATGAAAAAAAAACCAGCCATGATTAACATAATATCTCCTGTACAGCATAAGTCGTGACAAGGGTTCTCTCTTTCTTCATTCTTTCTTTAACATAATGGCATTCTCAAAGTTTTTCTTTAAATTGCTATATTGTCCTCAGATATTTAGTTTGCTTCTTCTGCTGCGAGCAGACAATCGGTCCAGGGTTGGTTTGGCTGACAGAAAGCCAGGAGAGCGTCATGTCTACAGTCCCTATGTTTTGTGCAAACCAAGGTACGTAGGGTATAGTTAAAGGCTGCATGAGATGAGGTAAAGAAGTTTGTACTTATCATTTTAGCCAGATTCTGAAAATAAAGTATAGTCCAGTCTTTATTGTGGTCATAGCCAAGTAGTTAATGTTTAGTTATTTTCTTTTATTTTCACTAACTTTGTGTTGACTGGTGTGTTAGTATTTTTAAAAAAATGTACATGATTTGTATCCATGTACAGCTAACTCAATTTGACATTAATAAAGCACTGAAAATAGAGCATTTGCTATTTTACTTTCAACCTTGCACATCAGCCATAAATATGTCCATGGTCAAGGAATAATATCGTCTACTTCATACACCACAAGGCTTCACAGACATCATGAGCTTATTTTTTACCTTATCACTTAAGATGCTGATGTTTAGTACTGTGATGTTGTGGACACTGAGGCCAAAAACTGTCTTAACCCTAGATTACGATGTCAATCTGTGATTGATGTGTTTACAATACAGTAATAAAAATTACTGCCTCTTCATTGTAACATTTGTTTACTTTACTTTATTAAACAAATAGTGTTTTCTTTGAATTTTTTGACACACAGCTGTATGTTTACACTAGGACAGACACAGGGAACTCAAATTTCCTCTAAATTTTTGTTTATGACCTGAATTTGATCCCAGGAGTCGGACATGTTACAATGTCTATCGGTACGGACACCGTAAGTCAGTCAATATGATCTGCTACCTCATAGCTTTATTTGCTGTGTTTCCCAAGTTATAAAGGGTTGTTTGATATCAGTCAATAACAGAGGAAATTTCCCTGGTCATAGCAACAATAACAAAATTATCCTCAACCAATTTTTTTGAAAATTGGGACATTTTTTTTCTCTTTTCGCGTGATATTAAATCATTTCTCATGAAATCAGAAAAAAAAATAAAAGCCAACAATGGAAACAAATCAAACACTCAAAAGTCACTGGAAGTAGTATTAAGGAAGGTACATGGAGGAGGTAATGCTTTGAACATGGCAAAATGTCAATTTGGAAGAATTTGTGTTTTGATGTGGTAATTTTTACTACAGTGTTACAAATCTAGGGTTAAATGTGACAGAATTTGAAACCTTGAAATGATTTCTATACATTGGGTTTAGGTCAGTGTGAGTTTTTCCCAGTTTCAGCCTTCACATCCAGCATCAAGAAACAAGCCATGTGAAAGTTCCTTCTCTAACAGAATCATTCATATCAGATGGCTGTTGTATCTGTCAAAGAACCATATACTCCTTGATGAGATTCTGGCTTCAGGTTAAACACAACAGATGTATATGAGAATACTTTGACAAAAAACCCTGTTTATGATATAGCGTGCATGTCTTGTAATTATGATAAAGTCACAAGAAAATTGAACAGATTAGATGAAGCATAACAGTCTCAATAGAGAAGAGATATAATACCTGTTACTGTTACACTATCTTGTAAAGATATAACAAATCTCCCTAGTGGGAAATGGCAGTTTAATTCTGACTTCAGTCTTGGCTGGATGAATAACTGACAGATACCTGATTTGTGTTGATGAGCTTATGTCATTGGGTGGTCTCAGAATAAGGTACCATCAAGACTTATTTGAGTATTGTTGTGGTATCATCAAGACTTATTTGAGTATTGTTGTGGTATCATCAAGACTTATTTGAGTATTGTTGTGGTATCATCAAGACTTATTTGAGTATTGTTGTGGTATCATCAAGATTTATTTGAGTTTTGTTGTGGTATCATCAAGACTTATTTGAGTATTGTTGTGGTATCATCAAGACTTATTTGAGTATTGTTGTGTAACAGTTAATTGGTTTATGTTAAATAAAATAAACATTATCTTGTCACAAATTAATGCCATGAGGAACCACCAGTTGGACGGCCGCTTAGTCAAATCAGGTTCAGGACTGGTGGCATTTTTGTTGCAATGTGGTCTCAAGTCTCTTCTTCTTTGTGTTCACCTGTTAAGTGGGGATGGATGCATTGTGTCACCAGTTTACGGCATAGCAGTGATATCTGCACCTTTTGGCCCAACACATCCATCTTTGGCATGGATGGGTGGGTTTGCTGAACAATTTTTTTCCCGGACAGTGGCCATTTTTGGCTTACTCTTTTTTACTTTAAATGCCCATCATCATCATCATCGAGTGCCTTCTCCGCAACGAAGGTTGGCTACCATGGATCGCCATTCTACTCTGTTTCTTGCTTTGATGGTGCAGGCTGTCATAGATTGACTTGTCCATCTTTTGATGTTACTCGTCCATGTTAGTCTTGGTCTGCCTCTGCCTCTTTTACCTTGTATTTTCCCTTCCAATATTACTTTTAGTAGGCTGTTGTGTCTTTTAACATGCCTCAAAAATTTCATTTGTCTTGTCTTAATTGTATTTAGTAGTTCTCTTTTTATTTTCAGTTGTTTTAAAACTTTATTGTTTGTCTTCTTTTCTTTCCATCCAATTCTACCTATTCTTCTATAAATCCACATTTCAAAGGCTTCCTTTCAAAGGCAGATCCTGCAGACTTTAAATGCCAAGGGCTCTTTAATATGTGCAAGTGCACACTGGACCTCCTGTTTTTCGCCTTTATCCAAGAGAGCTAAACATCGGATCTCACTGCCCAGAGACCAGGGGAGGGTAATGCTATGAAGAAAACATGAGTTTGATTTTTGAAAAATTTCCGCTGCCTGTGGTGGGAATTGAACCTGGGACCTTCCTGTTCAGAGGTTGACGTCTTACCACTGGACTACCCAGTCCCCCACATGGTTTCAAATAATTCTTTCTAGTTTGGATTTTCATTTGTGGAGACAGCAGTAGTCAAGTCACATTCATCTAACCACAAAATCAACATGGTTTTGGCACCTGCATGCTAAAATAGTGCTGCAGGCGACTGGCCATAGGGTATAGTGGAATGGTACCAGGCTCCGGCTTTGCCATGGAACAGGATGTGATCTTTGTTTGATTGTAAATTTGCCACCAGCTGGACTGCGGTCGAATTAAGTGTTTTATCGAAGAGAAGGCCCGACATTATTTGCTGGGACAGCGATTCTTTGAGCATGCCTACTGATTATGAAGTCTACACTGGAATTGGCATTGGACAATGGAGATTATGCTGCCTCAGGTTGACGTTATGGAGACCCATAAGTGTTCATTTTGAGCTGCACCATTTATACAGTTTAATGCAGCACGTTCAATAGAACAGTTTTTATAAATGTGAAGACACACATTTTTACAGACTGCAGCATGTTCAACAGAACAGTATGGACAATGGGAATGAACACTTTGTAGAGTGGACCCCTCTGTAGTCTTCAGTATAATCTTGCATGAAAATAGTCACAAAATACCATCTGTAACTACAATAACATCATTATTTAAACAGTCATAGAAAAAAAAATACAACCATGAATATGTATAGAGCTTCTGTGGCTGCTCATAATGTATCTTTTCATGAGTTTGTATATCTGTCCTGCTTGTTTATAGAGTGATTATCATAAATTATGTATTTAGTTTAGTTCTGTTGCTTATTTCCTGTCCCAGTGATGACCTGGAGTCACTAGCACTGAAGAGTCCTTCTATCTCAGGGCTGGCTATCAGCCAGATCTATGCAACTATTGAGTACAAGCACACATTCATGATGATCCTGCAGTGCCTTGAAACAGTAAGTAATTTGACTGTTCACAAACATTAATGCCTGCTAATGAACTGGTCAGAATGTGTCATTCTAAACAACCATGAATGTTGTCTTGTAATGAAGGCATAACCATGAGTGATAATCAACTAGTTGACTTCAATGGTTAACCATTCATGGGATTGAAAATTGTGACTTGTTATAATATTTGTAAATGTTTATGGGATTACTTTTGTGATACATCCAAAACAATGTTTTTGATCACTCTTACTGGATAAGTGCCACTTACACCGTATGAAAGATGGCTGTATACCAAAAGATATACTCTATGGACAACTAGCAGATGGCAAAAGGACTAGAGGGTGCAGAAAACTTTGATTTGTAGACATGTGTAAATGTGACATGAAGACTCTGAACATAAACCCTGCAGCCTAGGAAGAAATAGCTGCAGACCGCAGTCTTCAGAAACGCACTCTAAAGCTCCAACTCAAACAAGAAGCAGGCAGATTCATAGAGAAAGAGAATACACGGCGAAAGAAAAGAAAAAAATTACATTTTTATGGCTGCTGAAATATCCATAGTCAACTATGAGGCTACTACTACTACTGGATAATGAATTACTAGCAGCATTTATTTTAATTGGAAATATTTATTTTTATTTGCAACACAATTCCTTTCACAATACTTGAGTTAAAGTTTGTTCATCAATTTGAAAGCAATGTGTGTGGCATAGTGTGGATAAGAAAAATGTTTAGAGGCCATTGCAACCTACGGGTTGATAGTTAAAAGTTGCACCCATGGAGAATTATGTAGACAGGAACTGATGCTGTGAGAGGGTGCTGGTAGTGTGAGGTATTAAACTGACCAGTGGTTTTGAATTAAATGGACCAATGAGATCTCAGGTGGGAACTTCCTATGAATCCAGGATTTTACTTCACTAAACAAAAGGAGATAACATTTCTCGCTCATTCGACCTATACAATAGATCTGTCGACCACTTCCACCTCAGACCTAGAGGAACAGCACTTTGGACTACAAAGGACAAGAGGTAGGGTTCGATCCCAACAGACAGCTTCCGGGTTCACCCAGCCTTAAATGGGTACCGGATTTTTTCTGGGAAAGTAAAGTGGCACAGGCGTAATATCGACCACATTACCCCAAAAATCATGTGCCGAAGGTCTGTAAAATTTATGGTCACTAACACCATATTCCATAATAGAACTACAGTTAAGCGATTCTCAAATGAGGTTCCGAAAAAACAGAGGATGTACTGATGCACTATTCACATTAAAACAACTCGCAGAAAAAACAACAGAACACAATCAAAACTTAGACATAGCCTTCATTGACCAGGAAAAAGCATTCGACAGAGTAAACAGAGAACAACTGTGGGAGATACTAACAATATATGGAGTAAGCCAACATCTAACCAACCTAATTAAAAGCCTCTACATCAACAGCAGCTGCAGGGTCAGAATAGTAGCAGGCTACACAGACCACTTCGAAGTTAGATCAGGTGTAAGACAGGGGTGCATACTATCCCCCCTACTTTTATTACATACATGTACTATATATGCAAGCTAGCCAACCCATCAGACAGAGGAGATCAACGAGCTTCTATTTGTAGACGATCAGGCACTAATACATGAAACAATAGAAGGCCTACAAGAACACTTAAACAAACTCAACAGCTCAGGCACAAAATACAACATGAAAATCTACACCAACAAAACAGAAATCATGAATGTCACCAAAAATAAACAGGACATCAACATAACTATAGAAGGCAAGCAAGTAAAACAAGTAGAGGAATTCAAATACCTAGGAAGTTTAGTGACCTACGACAATTCACAAACAGCAGAGATAGACTCAAGATGCAACAAAGCTTGTCAAATCGTTGGACAGTTATCACCACTATTGTCCAACAAGGAAGTAACTCTGGAGGCAAAACGAGCACTATACAATACAATCTTCATCCCAACGTTGTGCTACCAATGCCAGACCTAGACCCTAGATGCAAGAACAATAAGAGAAATAACCTCTACAAAGATGAAATGTGTTAGACGAATGACAGGAAACAGTCTGAGAGATAAGATCAGAAATGTAGAACTGAGAAAAAAGCTAGGAATAGCCCCCGCCATAGAATATATAAGGAAACAACAGATAAAATCGTTTGGCCACGTGACAAGGCAGAAAGATCAAAACACAACACAACGAGCCTTCAACAAACGTTGTGAGAACACCAGACCCAAGGGTCGACCACGAAAAAGATGGGTCGATGGAATATTAGAAGCACTAGGAGACATAACAGCAGCAGAGGCGAACAGAAGAGCAAAAGACAGCAAATTATATCTCCCCTCGACGCTGAAAGGCAGATGAGGAAGGAAAGAAGAAGAAGAACACCATATTCCCTATATGCCACTTGGCTTGATGGGGGTATTTTACTTTTTTTTTTTTTTAACAAGAGAAAAAATGAGATACTACTGACATGGATGTAATCCCAAGTGAATCAGTACAGGTTTAACTCAACACTAACATAAGGATTAGTTCAAACATGTTTCCCTATGGGTGCCCTGAAACATCTCTTCAACAATACCACATCAAATGGCCTGTGTTAAAAATTGTTATTAAATATAAAGTTTTAATAAGATTTTACTATGACTTGACATTTTATGTTCATCAAACTTTTAACCCAAATTATTTAAATTCAATAACTTTTATTATATGCATAATTTATCAGACAAGTGTCTTGGCATTTGAGTCAGAAAAACTTTTGAGAAGTCTTACAGCTTGTAACAATGTGCCAACTCAAGTTTCTGCTTTTAGTCCTCATTTGTTTTTATTTTACAGTGTCTTCCCTTTTATATCTTTGCATTAAAGTTTGGCATTTATCTCTGGGGGCCTTGGTAGCTAAGTTGGGAAAACCACCCAACTGGGCTACCGATGTTCAGACAACCCGTGTTCGATTCCTGCTGGAAGCAGTGTGAGTTGTACTTGTGGTTGGATAAAAATATCCCTGCATTCGACCCAGCCACTGGCAGAAATAGGTACCAGGGTAGCACTCTTGGAAGGTGAGGAATGCCGCCTCGTATCGTGACTTTCAGTGCTTGAAGCGACACTATCAGGAAGTCTCTGGGCACTTCTGGATAGGTGGCCGAGCACATATGGGTGTGCTAAGATGCAGATTCAAGCCCTGTACTTTATCTTTACCTTATTTATTCTGTCTCTCTCTCTCTCTCCCTCTCTCTCTCTTTTTCTTTATCTCTCTCTCTCTTTCTCTCTTTCTCTGTAATTAATGCTGTAATCTACGTCATTGATATCAACCAACAGGAATAAAAATAAGCTGATATCAGTATCAAGGTAATGAGGCAAAATTACTCATATTTTCACTATATTTAATTATATTGAGTGGTATTTTAACAAAAATGCCATTACACAAATTATGTGCATTAGGGATGAAGCAATAACACTTATAATTGCTACTTTACACTCTTCAATTAGGAAAGGGACTGGACTGTGCTGCAGATGGTACTTGAGAACCTTCCATTGATCCTGGAGAATAAAACTTTGGTTCTAACAGCTGAAAGCCATCTCATTGATGTTCTGTGTGGGAAATTGTGTGCCATGGTTAGACTTGTGTCTTGTATGAAAAAATATAGAGTTGTAAAACAATAAAAAATAACTGCATAAATAATTTAGATTATTATTTTTTTAATTAAATGCTTGTATATTCTTATTTCAATAAAAATGCTGTCATAAGTCCTATAACAATTCTTCTTAAGTATGTAATTTCTTTTAATTTAATTTCTTTTGTGACATCCAAGATAAGGATTTGGGCCAATCCTTAAATGGGTACAGGATTTTTTTTTCTGTGAATGTAGAGCGGCATGGGCGTAATACCAACCACATTACCCCAAAAATCATGTTCCAAAGGTCTGTAAAATTTATGGTCACTAACACCATATTCCCTATACGCCACTTGGTGTGACAGGGGCTCTTTACTTTTATCTATAATCAGTAATATCTATCTATTTATTGTCCTTTCGAGCCGAAGACGGCACGTAGGGCAGAACCACAATCTCAAAAACAGAAACCTTGCATGCCAAAGTGGCACATATTGCAGAGATCACTGCTCTAAAATATATGGCGATGTTTCCATAACAATACTTTTTACAATGACACCTTGTCAAGCCATCGATCAACCTCCTTAGTTGTTGCCTGGAAGGTCACAGTGTCACTATTCTTTACTTCCCTCATAATGAGGCCCCGGTAACATACAGGAAAATCAGTAATATAGTGCACACATTAAAGAACCTTTGATTGTTAAAAGTTGAAATGAGTTGACCAAAATGGTCCCTGCCTGGCAAAATTGTTTTAAAAAATCTACATAAGCTGAAGAAGGATGTTTAAGGTCAAAAGACACAAATATTGTTGTTTTGTATTAAAATCAGTGACATACAATGCTTCTACATTCACTTGATGAGTGGATATTAAGAAGAAAAAGAAGGTTGTATATTGCAAAGTTTATGATGCTTACCTTGTTGTGCATATGTCTGTGTTACCAGTCAAAATATACATTCCTCATGTTGTGTTTGAAACTTGGTCATTCTTAAATCAAGTGAAAAAACATATCACAAATGTTTTATGTCAGTTAGCTTTACATCCGCAGAAATGTATAGCATCTCAAAGGAAGGTGATCTGTAACAAATACATGCATTAATCTGTTGCACTATTTTTAAATTATAGGTCAGGGATCGTACAGTGGAGCATTCTAAAATGCTAATAAACAGGCCAGCAAATTTACCCGTTCTGACTTCCACACATTTGTATTTCCTGTTCTGGCTTCTATGGTAACTTACCATACATGTCTTGAAAAAGTTCGTTTGGTGAGTGTTGCATATTTTTAATCCAGTAGGACCAAATGTCTAATTATTGGAGAAATTACTTTATTGTTTGACATGCTATTTTTCTAGTTGTATATTGAAAACATAAATAAATGTTTGTTATTTTTCTTAATATATTTTGAATTATCTTTTTTTAAAGTAATAGTACTTACATTTGTTCGTAATTATATGGATATATTTTTCTGGTTTTCAATTAAACTATAGGTAATTACATATTACATATTATTATCAAAGACATGTATGATGGTTACACATGTGCAGTTCGAACAGAGGAAGGACTGAGCGAATGTTTCCCAATAGAAACTGGGGTTAAACAAGGATGTATTTTATCGCCCTTGTTATTTGGAATTGTTATGGACTTCATAATGAAGAAATGCTGCACTGGTAATAAAGGCATCGAATGGATACAAGGAGACCATTTGGAGGACCTGGACTTTGCTGATGACATAGTTCTCATCAGCAATCAGATAAAAACGATGCAGGAAAACACAAATGAACTATCATCAATAGCCAGCAAAATTGGGCTTGAGGTCAATCATGAAAAGACTAAAGTCATGAAAAGTTTAATTCCAACAAGTGACAAAATATACATGGAAAACAAACCAGTAGAAGAGATCGATCACTTCATCTATCTTGGAAGTCACATTGATCGAGAAGGGGATACGAGCAAAGAAATTAGAATCAGACTGGCTAAAGCAGCAATGTCTTTCAGAAGCCTTGAAAAGTTGTGGAAATCAAAACTCATTAGCACAAACACAAAACTTAGGCTATTCAAATCAAATGTACTATCAACCGTTACGTATGCGTGTGAAAGCTGGAAAACAACAAGAGATATAGAAACAAAGTTGAACGCATTCGAAAATAAATGTCTAAGGAAAATACTTGGTATAGAATGGAACGAATTCAAAACAAACGAGGAAATTAGAGAAATCGCCAATCAACCACTAATATCTTCAGTAATAAAGAAAAGACGATGGTCATACGTTGGACATGTGATGAGAAGAGATAATAATCGAATAGCAAAGCAAGCCCTCATATGGGAAACAACAGGTAAAAGAAAAAGAGGAAGACCCAGGGAGACACTGAGAAGAACATTGATGAGAGAGGCAAGAGCAGCAGGAATCGGCTCCCTCAATGAGATAGAACTGCTTGCACAGAACAGAGACAGATGGCGAGATTTGATAAAATATCTTTAAAAGAAAACTGCTAGAACAAAAATTCATATAGGAGAAGGTGTATCTTGGTCTACGCCCTATGGGCCGGTTACGGCTCGAAAGGTCAATAGATAGATAGAATTACATATTTAGAGCACAAAAATGGTAATATTTAAAAAAAAACTATTTTAAACGGTTGTAAAGAAAGTTTAAGTCTGACAAAAAAAAACATTTGGAAATTGTTAGCGTTTGCAGATTCCATTAACTAAAAATTAAACAAATGTTTAGAGCCTACAAACTACAAGGCATTGATCATAAATTGTGTATTCTCAACCAAATATAATTTGGTAAGTTAATTTATTTTTAACAGAAGGAACTGGTCAATTGCATGGAATTTGGTTTGGTTTCAAAATGTGCCAAGATTTGTGTGACCACTCTTCGGATCTGCTCATTGGAGATGAAAGAGCTGATGATGCGCATGCTGCCATCTGTTTTGTTAAGCTTGTCAAAGATTTCAGCCACAATATCCATGGCAATACCAGTCCTAGCATTTCTCTCAAGTGAGTTGCATTGGTAAATGTTGAATGTTTTTTTAACAAAATTTTATTATTGCTTTCAGTACCTGCAGTGGTTGAGGCCTCAAAAGGAGCAAGATTTAGAACTTTGTATCATACCATCAGAAGAAACAGATAATCAAATCAATCAGAAGACCACAAGGCCCAAATCTGGATATCCTTTTATAATATGAATAGATGGGAACAAGATATCATTATATGCTTCAGAACAGGATACAATCAACTCCACAGTTACATGTATACAAAATTCAAGATCAACACCTCAACTACATGTACATGTGGACAGGCGCCCCAGACTGCAGAAAATAAACTTCACGACTTTTCCTGAATATAGTAGACTGAGGAAAATCCATTGACCCATAGATACAACACTGCAGACAAAACTATATGGGTCACTGCAAGAATTACAAGAGACAGTAAAATTTATACAAGAAACAACATTGCAGATATAGACAATACTTCAGGTGAATGAAAGATAGATAGAGAGAACTTTGTATCACGCTCAAGATCTAAGTGGGTCTAAGAGAAAAAGAAGAAGAAGATTAGTACTCTGAAAGAGTGGCTAGTCAAGTGGATATGATAGAGAACCTGCTATTTGTCAATTAGATTAATTTGATCTAATTTCCTGTTATGAATCAATAACTTTTTTTTGTATGGGGTGAAATAATAACAATTAATGGAGGAACAATCCATCTAATTGAAGAATAATGAAAAGGATGAAAATATAATTGTATTTATATATAGCTAAACTAGTGAAGCTCAACAATGGACAGCAGAATACTCGCCAAGGTTGAGAGACACCTAGAGCAGAGACATTTGGTGAAATACAACGTAGGTCCTGTGGAAAGTCTGGTGCTTAAGAGCAAAGATTGTCGCGCATGGAGAGTCTAGAATTTCATCCTTATGTGTCTTCTTTGAATTGAAAGGACAATAGAAAAGATAAATGGATGCCTACCTAAAATCCTGCAAGGGAAAAGTGGAATAAACATTTGGTGAACAGAAGAAGATCAATGTAGAGTAAATACAGTTTTGTGTGAGTCAGAGTTCGAGGTGATAGTCCTCGATGATAATGAGCAACATTTGTTTAAAATGTAGAATTAGTCATCATATTTTTTTAGTTTTGTTTTTTAAGCAAGGAAAAATATATATTATCATGATCATCAAGTACCATGCCTGCTGGCCAAAAAATAATGATTGTTTGTTGCTAATATTGGATTTTAGCCATCTTTTTTGCTTTGGCCTCTTTCAGAATGTTTTCATTACTCCTCTTAGCTGTTCATGATATCTCAACATCTTCTGTAAAACCACATTTCCACAGCCCCAGTGATTTTCTTGTCTGTTGTCCTATTGTCCATGATTCACATCTATATGTTAAGACTGACTCTACATAACATCTAAGAACTAATATATATATATATCTATATTTAAGCACTAATTAGTCTGTATTGTTTTTATTGTTCAGGTATTGTTCGCATCCCAAAGCTTTATGCCAATTTTGTAGAAGACCAGTACATGAGTGTCTTTGCAATAGCTTTACCATACACTAACCCATTCAAGTAAGTGTTTATAACTGGAATTCTTTATTTAATAAGATGTTACTTTTATTGTTAACCACAGTTTTCATGTAGTTTTTATTAACCTTTGAGAGTGCAATTTTTAAAATGTCAGTAGTTGTATTTTTTACTTATATATGTGAGAGTTGGAAAACAACTAAGGAAACAGAGAATAGATTAGATGCATTTGAAAAGAAATGCCTCATGAAAATACTTTGTATACCATGGAATGAATTTAAGATTAGTGCAGAAATAAGAGAAATGGCAAAGCAAAAAAAAAAATATCAACTACAATCAAAAGAAGGAAGTGGTCATATGATGAGAAGAGACAAGAGAATCTCAAAGCAGGCCTTCAAATGAGAACCAGAAGGTAAAATAAAAAGAGGCTGACTTAAAGAAACACTAAAAAGAACATTGAGGTGAGGACAACAGCAGGCATCATCTCCCATGTTGAGAGGCTCACCCAGATGCAGGGATGTGTGGTGAAGTACATTGCAGGTCCTGTGCAAATTTTGACATTTAAGAGATAAAGCAAAGATCATTAGACAAGGAAAGTCTAGAATTTCTGCCCTCTGTGCCTTCTTTGACTTGCAGGGCAAAAATATAGAGAGTTGTCTTTTTTAAGGAATTAGTCAGCTGGGAAGGTTGCACTTGTCTTTTGTTAAAATAGGGGGGATTGCTGTTCAATTCTTGCTTGTTTTCATTGCTTGTCAACTGTCTGTCAACAAGGCAAAAACAATATACACTCAGTAACATACCTTCCCTTACAAGCAGACTCTCTTCCAAAATTTTCTTGTTAGTCATTCATAAAGCACATGTAATTCTAAGATTAATTTGCAATTTATCTGATTAAATAGGTCTCTTTAGATTATTTCTCCCTTGAAAATCTTTATTTTTTTGGAAAAGTCCCATCATCATGCTTCAACTTCCATGAAATATAATCCATCTAGCACTTACTGTCTAACAAATACTGCAAAATACTTTCATTTTCTCATGTTAACAAATCTGAGATCACACCTACTTTATGTATATATACAGTCCTTTATGGGCAGCTCATTTTTTATATTGCGAAAAATCAACTGTTGTCTGCAATATTCTGAATGAAATGGGTTACTGCCATAATAGTTTTTTTCCTTGTAAATAATTTTGTGTTGTTATTTTATTCTGCACTTTTGTATTTTTTAAAATATCTAGTAATATCGCCAGAGTGATGTTTATCTTAGTCTCATCTAATAATTGGGTTCATAGGAAAATAAACTTATAACTTTTGCAGCCTTAATAACAAGCACTTTTGTTGTCATTCATTATTGTATACTTTTATAAATAAATAGTTTTATAACAATTACATTTTTTTATAAATTAGGTTCAGTCACTACACTGTGTCCTTGGCTCACCATGTTATTGGTATCTGGTTCATTCGTTGCCGGCTTCCATTTCGCAGGGGATTTGTTAAGTATATTCAAAGGGTAGGATTCAACTAATAAAGTAGAGAAATTGTTGTAGAATTTAAACCCATTTGAATTATTTCAATTATTTCTTATGGTCTGTGATTCCAACTGTTAATTTTTATCTCTTAAAAGAAGTCTTAAGCACTATGATGTTTAAAATGATTGGCTAAAGTTTTCAGCCTCCTCTTTTCTTAAAAATAAATGAAATAATCTTACTTGCTTATTCTAGTTGCTACAAGTCTCCATTATTTTTATTTTGATTTATTGGAAAAAAAGAAAATTAAAATACTAAGATTTTGTTTAAAAACACCAGAGTAAAAGGACAACAGATAAAGAAAACACACATGAACTACACAAAAATATTCTCGGGAGTCGAATAGCCCCCGCCATAGAATATATAAGGAAACAACAGATAAAATGGTTCGGCCACGTGACAAGGCAGAAAGAACAAAACACAACACAACGAGCCTTCAACAAACGTTGTAAGAACACCAGACCCAAGGGTCGACCATGAAAAGATGGATCGATGGAATTTTAGAAGCACTAGGAAACATAACAGCAGCAGAGGTGAACAGAAGACCAAAAGACCGCAAATTATATCTCCCCTCGACGCTGAAAGGTAGATGAGGAAGGAAAGAAGAAGAAGAAGAAGATTTATTGGAAGCATCAGTAGCTTGCTGATTTCTTGATAAATTGAATGTGTGCTCTCCAGTCACCTTAGTTTATAATAAAATGAGTATTTGGCTCACCCAGAAGAGAATGTTATAAAAGCTTGGACAGGAACTGGTCTCCACACTTCCAATTACTTTTTGCCTAGTACAGTGAAGAAAAAAAGATGAAAGTAAATCAGAATTATTCAAAAGATGAAAATATATCTGGATTGAAAGGGCTATGGAAGAAGTAGATCACTTCATATATCCCAGAAGATGCATAGATGAAGAAGAAAATGCAAAGAAAGAAGCTAGAATCAGAATAACAAATGACTTTAAGAAACCTTGATAGATCCAGCCTACTGAAGACTGAGTGTGTCAGCACAGCGCATTCTTAGACGAAAAATCAAAACACACACTCATGTAGAAGTACTGACCATGCTACCAGCTCATGGTGTGTCATGATTTTGTTCTTCATGAAACAGGACAAAGAGTCAAGTTTGCATAATCACACAACATGAATGCTGAAGAAGAAACCTTGATAAAATATTGAAGTCAGAATAATTAAGCACAAAAACAAAATCTTAGAATTTTCAAATAAAATATATTACCCACTCTTACATGCAAGATAGAGAAAGCAACTACACAAATAGAAAATAAATTAAATGCTTTTGAAAACAAATGCCTCAGGATAATACTTTATATATTATGGAATGAATTCAAGACTAGTATAGGAGTAAGAGAAATGGCCAAGCATTAAACACTATCATCTATAACCAAGCAAATAATGTGAGCAAATGTCGCCCATGTGATGAGAAGAGAATCATAAAGTAAACCCACAAATGAAAAAACAGAAGGTAAAAGAAAAAAAGGCCAACTTAGAAAAATGTCACGAAGAACACTGATGTTTAAAGCAACAGCAGTGGGCATCAAGACAACAGAAATGAAATCCAGTGGTTACTGACCAAGCAACTTAATGATTTAGACTATGCTGATGACATAGCTCTCACACAACCATCAACAGATGCAAGATAAATGAGCATACTTGATGAGAGATCACAACAGCTGGGATTAAAAATAGATAGAGATAAGATCAAAATTATGAGAATTATTGCAGTTGGCAATAACCAAATAAAAATAGGAGAAATACCTCTACTAGACATTCATTAATGGATGCGAATGCAGAATAAATGAAAAATATCTTATGCAACAAATCTATGTCAATAGAAATGAGAAAGAGGGTTCATCGGTGCTATATAGAACCAATTCTGACCTATGGAAGCGAATCATGGACAGTAGACAAACAAATGAAAGGACGATTAGAGGCCACAGAGATGGGATTTCTCAGAAGAATGTTGAAAGTTCCCTGGACAGCTAAAAAGACCAACGAGGATGTTCTCAAAGAAGCCAACACAAAAAGGCAGCTACTAAAAAACATCAGAAAGAAACAATCAATATTTTTTTGGCACATCATGAGAAGAGGAAAGTTGGAATACTTGGTTACAACTGGCAAAATAAAAGGAAGGAGCTGGATAGGACATAATCTGCAGAAACCAACTAAGAGTATTACACAACAGGCCCTGTTTTGGGGAATCCCCAGGGAAAAAGACAAAGAGGAAGACCAAGAAATTCTTGGAGAAGACAGATGGAAGCAGAGATGAAAAGTGTTTGTTGAAGACCTATGCTCCACAGGGAGCTGTGAAAGTGTTTGTTGAAGACCTATGCTCCACAGGGAGCTGAAAGTGTTTGTTAAAGACCTATGCTCCACATGGAGCTGAAAGTGTTTGTTGAAGACCTATGCTCCACAGGGAGCTGAAAGGTAGAAGAAGATGCAGAGAAGTAGGCATCAGCTTCATTGCTGGGGTTGAGATGTTTTACCAGAACATGGACATGTGGCAAGATACAATGTAGGTCCTATTCCAAGTAAGTCTGATTCTTAATAGCAGAGATTGTTGGACATAGAAAATGTTGATTTTTTGCCATGTGTGCTGCCTTTGAATATATAAATAGTAAAGTACAGTAAAGTTGAATACGTTACTCTCCTGTGACATTATATATGTTATAGGTTTATAGGATGTCCTTTACATTTGAATTGATTTTTTTTTGGTGGCAATTCCTTGTTTAAACTATTTGTCATTTTCATTATTTTTTTTCCATTAATGACAATTAATTAACAATATTATTTATTGCTTAATTAGCAATTCTAATTGCTTCTTATTTCTTTACTTATAAAAAAAACTGTATGCATTTCCTACTTACAGAGAAATAATAATTGCTAGTTTAAAGGAGTACTTTGATCTATTCAGGTTACAAGTAGCATAAACAGGACAGATGTGCTGTCAAGTTTATAAATTAGGATTTTGAGAGAATTTGCCCTTTTGCATCAGCCATAAGTGCATTCTGGGACCCACGATAGCTCAGTCATTAGTGAACAGGACTACAAAGGACAAGAGGTTGGGTTTGATCCTGATGAAGGGCTTCCTGATTCACCCAGCCTTAAATGGGTACCAGATTTTATTTCTGGGAAAGTAAAGCGACACGGGCATAATACCAACCACATTATCCCAAAATCATGTGCCGAAGGTCTATAAAAATTATGGTCACTTAACACCAAATTCCGTATATGCCATTTGGCGTGATGGGGCTCTTTACTTTTTTTTAATAAGTGCAATGTGGTCAATTCTAGTTACAAGTAGCATAAAAAGGACAGATTTGCAATAAAGTTTTACAGAAATTTTTCTTTTAAAAGTTTACAGAACTAATGCTCACTTTAGTTTGATACTAACTTTTCTGCTGCTTTTTTTGTTTCTTTGACGCTTTAGGGTCTGAAGTACAATGTTCTTCAATTGTTTGAGGAAAATTCAATCCGCCACTTAAACAATTATAATCAAGATTCAAGTGATCGAGGACGTACAGCCTCTCTTAACGAAGGTCATCGCAGGTTGGTGCCTGTGTTGTCTTAACTTTTACCTTGTTTACAGTTATCATGAAATTGTTTTTTGTTTGTTTCTAAGATTAAATTGTTTACAATATTTGAATCTTCTGGTAAGACATCAGTCTCTGGACAAAAAGACCCCACATGCAACGGGAATTTTTCACTTTGAGTCTGTTGTTTGTGGCTTTTACCCTCCCCAGATCACTGGATAGTGATCCGATGTCTAGCCTTCTTGGATAATGGCTAAAAACAGGAGGTTTCGTGTGCATTCTGCACATATTAAATAACCCTTGACAGTTTGAAATCGAAAAGGGTAGGTAAAAAGTGGGTGCTGCCTGGGCTAAATTGATAAGAAAAAAACTACCCAAAAACATTAAAACTTTGACCAAAAAAAATGAATGTACATCTGAAGTTAGAGAATATCTGCCTGTTTGGCAAGGGACACCTGAGCATATGGCTGCCGATGTGAAACTGGAAAAAAGTTATACTCATGCAAAATTCAGACCTTTGGAACTTTATTAGGGATATAAAGTAGGCGTGCACGAACAAACAAATGTGGCAAATTTCTTTTTTTATCACCATCTCTTTGAGGTTCACCAAGCCTCTCAAAATGGGTACCTATCTATTCTTGGAAAGTAGGACAATCTGACTTAATACTAATAATAATATGTATTTTTAGTAATAAAGAACTGCCTTCAGCAGCATATTGGGAGCCGCGATAGCTCAGTGGTTAGTGAACTGGACTACAAAGGACAAGGGGTAGGGTTCGATCCCAACTGACGGCTTCCGGGTTCACCCAGCCTTAAATGGGTACCGGATTTTTCTGGGAAAGTAAAGCGGCGTGGGCTTAATACCGACCACATTACCCCGAAAATCATGTTCCGAAGGTCTGTAAAATTTATGGCCACTAACACCATATTCCCTATACGCCACTTGGCGTGATGGGGGTACTTTACTTTTTTTACTTTTTTTCATCATCATATGCCATACTGGTTGGCATAAGCAATCGTGCCCTACAGTTCTCTGTCCTCAGTGTATCATATCAGTTATGTTGTTGACTGTTTACTTTGCCATGACATCAAGTTAGTACCTTCTCTCTTTGTCATCTGCTGTCAGAATGTCTTGATTTTTATGTGCATTTATCCATATATGGACTTATGTTATAAATAGTTTGAAGCAATGTTGTGGTTGAATGTTACAGGCGACGTAATATCTCAGGTGTTGAAGGGGTGAGGAATGATGGTCGAGTTCCTATGGATGAGAAAATGTCACAGTTCCACAAAGAGTTGACAGAAACTTGTGTTGACATGATGTCCAGATATTCATTTGGCAACTTTGCAGCATTGCCAAAACGGTGAGTTGTGCACATATTAAGTGCTCTAAATTTTATTTATTTATCTTTAAAAATTAATATACTTTTACCAAGTTTTTGAGCAATATAATTTGAAAGGAAGAAAACTGTTACCAGGCAACCAAATAATATATCGTCATACAACTTTGAGACATTCAGATTTGTAAAACTTTACACTGACAACTACAGGTTATCAAACTCTATTGCTTATTAAATTTAAAAAAAACAGTGCCATTACAGATTGTTATTTGAAGTCAATACAATACAATAGACAAACAAATGAAAAGACGATTAGAGGCCACAGAGATGGGATTTCTCAGAAGAATGTTGAAAATTCCCTGGACAGATAAAAAGACCAATGAGGAAGTTCTCAAAGAGGCCGACACAAAAAGGGAGCTCTTAAAAAACATCAGAAAGAAGCAATCAACATTTTTCAGGCACATCATGAGAAGAGGAAAGTTGGAATACTTGGTTACAACTGGCAAAATAAAAGGAAAGAGAGATCGCGGATGACAAAGAGAGAAAATACTGGATAGCTTGGTGTCATGGCATGGAAAACAGTCAACAACAGAACTGATATGATGCACTGTAGATAGAATATTGTAGAGGGACATGATCGCCTATGCCAACCGGTATGGCACATGATAATGATGATTTGAAGTCATTTCACTACAAATTCTCACCATTGCTGATAGGCAGACTCACACTATGATGGATCAGTTCAGCATAAAGTTTGCTGACAAGTGATATTTGTAAGTTTACTATTTGTCTGATCACTTCATGTCATGGATCCTTGATGGCTGAGTGGGTAATGTGCTCACTTCCTGATCAGAAGTGTCAGAGTTAATTTCCAGAGGTGGTGGATTTTTCTCATACCGACAAGGCTCTGGGTTTCACCCAGCCTCTAAAAATGGGCACCAAAGATTTTTCTGGGAAATAAAGCCGACCTGACATGATCATCATCATCAAGTACTGGGCCTGCTGGTGTAGGTGATCATGTCTCTCCACAACTTTCAATTTTGACAGTTATTTATCATTTCTGTTGTTGATCTTCTGCCAAGCCATTCTCTTAAGCTGTCTGGTATTTTTTCTCTTTGCTTCCCTCTATCTCTTTGTACATCAATTTTACCTGATATAATAATGACCACATAACCAAAAAATGTATCGTTGCTATGGACATATTGGTTATTGGACATATTGGTTATTGGTTATGGAAGGCCTCGGTATCACTGCAAACAAATTAAAATCCATAATTGCTCAACCGCCCGTGCCAGTGGAATCATCCGAATTACTAACACATCTCCCAAACAAAGAAAGGTAACTGTAGTATGGACATATATGGTCACTTACACCATATTCCCCATAGCCCTATTAAGGCATGGAGGGAACTTGTACTAAACTTTACTTTATATCAAAATTTCTTTATCCTCCTTGTAGATATCGATTCCTAAACAATACTTTTTAAATTTTTTTTTGTCTTTTTGTTAGTTTGTTTGAACAAGCTTCCCTAGTTCTGACTATATTTTCCATTCTCATTCTGTTTCTAAACAATCTTGTCTCAATATATTTTGAGCTTTTTTTTATTAAACTACTGAACTAAATGGGATTCCGAAATAATAGTGTTGGATAATTACTTTAGACATGAAGCACAACTAAAGATAAAGTTACGTTGGAACATGAAAGATCTTGTCTCAAGTTCTTGATATATGGAAAAGTCATAAAAATAGCAGCAAATTTAACTAAATGAATAGGCACAATATTATTAGACAATATTCCATTTATATATATTGGAATTGTTTGATGCCAATTATTTACAAGTTACAACTCATTAAGATGGTTAATACGATTAATTTTGACCGTATTTCAATATTCCGATTGCTTGCGATGAATGAAGATATCGTATGACAGGGAACAGATAGCTGTGCTCACTTTCTGTGCGGTTTCGCCTTGTCTTTTGGCATGTGCTGAGACTGCTATGATGGGGACTACAGCTATCTTTCATTGTTTGGAAGATGAGATAGTAATTTGGATGATTCCACTGGCACGTGCGGTTGAGCAATTATGGAATTTAATTCCTTTGCAGTGATACCGGGGTCTACCATAACCATTCCATTTATATATAAATTTGTCATCGATGTGACTAACACAGATAAACTGGTTTGTAAATTGAACATTTTCTTTCATTTCAGGACTCCTGTTGCCCAGTTTTTGTTGAAAGATGGCCAACACAGTACCTGGGTGGTTGGTAATAAAATAATTACAGTTACAACAAGTGGAGGCGGGAACAAATCTAGTAACTCAAACTTGTGTGACAACTGCTTGGCGGTGTTCCAGAACTCGCTGGAGAATCAAGAAGAGTCAAAGACTCCAACTCCATCACCATCTGTTTTGGGATCATCCACAGGGTCCATTCGTGATCGACGCAGACATAAATCGATGGCCCATTTAGGTCGTTCTCAAACTCAGGTGAAGTTCACAACTTTTTATTTGTTCAGAATATGTTATTTACCTCAGTACATTAATGTTATTTACCTCAGTACAGAAAATGTTATTTATCTCAACACAGTAATGTTATTTACCTCAATACATAAAATTTTATTTATCTCAGTACATTAATGCCATTTATCTCAGCACGGTAATGTTATTTACCTCAATACATAAAATTTTATTTATCTCAGTACATTAATGCTATTTATCTCAGCACGGTAATGTTATTTACCTCAGTACAGAAAATGTTATTTACCTCATTACATTAATGTTATTTACCTCAGTACACTAATGTTATTCACCTCAGTACATAAAATGTTATTTACCTCAGTAAAAAAAGTAAAGTACCCCTGTCACGCTAAGTGGCGTATAGGGAAATATGGTGTTAGTTACCCTATATTTTACAGACCTTCAGCACATGATTTTTGGGGTAATGTGGTCGGTATTACGCCCGTGCTGCTTTACTTTCCCAGAAAAAAATCTGGTACCCATTTAAGGCTGGGTGAACCCGGAAGCCATCGGTTGGGATCGAACCCTACCCCTTGTCCTTTGTAGTCCAGTTCACTAACCATTGAGCTATCGCGGCTCCCATTTACCTCAGTACATTAATGTTATTTACCTCACATTAATGTTCAGGGAGCCGCGATAGCTCAGTGGTTAGTGAACTGGACTATCACGGACAAGGGGTAGGATTCGATCCCAACCGACGGCTTCCTGGTTCACCCAGCCTTAAATGGGTACCAGATTTTTTTTCTGGGAATGTAAAGCAGCACAAGCGTAATACTGACCACATTACCCCAAAAATCATGTGCTGAAGGTCTGTAAAATATAGGGTCACTACCACCATATTTTCCTATACGCCACTTGGCGTGACGGGGATACTTTACTTACTTTTTACATTAATGTTATTTACCTCAGTACATAAAATGTTATTTACCTCAGTACATTAATGTTATTTACCTCAGTATATAAAATGTTATTTACCTCAGTACATTAATGTTATTTACCTCAGTACATTAATGTTATTTGATGAAGCTGCAATCCTGAATATGAAAAAAAAAACTTTAAACAGGCAAAATGGGCAGTAGTCCTAATAATGTGGACTGTGAGGTGCTGCACAGGAGGGAAGGAGGAAAAAAGGAAGGAGGGTCCCATCCCACCATATGTTATTTAGGGAGTATAGTGTTAGTGCCACTGAATACATAAAGAAACAACAGATAAAATGGTTGGCCATGTGGTAAGAGAAAACGATTAAAATACGACACGTTGAGCTTTCGGCATATTACAAGAACACCAGATTCAAGGGTTGAACATGGAAAAAAAAATGGAAAAAAAATTGAAATGAAAAAAATCTACGGAATAATAGAAACACTAGGAAGCATAACACAAAGAGAGGTCAGCAGAAGAACGAAAGATCACAAATTATATCTCCCCTCAAAGCTTAAAGGCAATTGCAGAAGAAAAGAAGAGAAAAAAAAATTTTTTTTTTCCATTACACTTTTTTTTTTCTTGAGTGGGTGGGTCAGCATTATGCCAGTTCTGTCTTTCTTTTCCAAAAATAAATTCCATCCTGGTACTCATTTCAATCTGAGTGAAACTAGAAGCCATTGATTAGAATTGAAACCTACCTCTTGTGCTGGATTCCTGTTAAACAGTACATTTATATTTATTGTTATGCAAATTCCTATATTGAGATATTACATTTTCTATTTAATTAGACTGATTCCTTGGGAATTACTCTGGAATGTGAAGAAGCACTGATTCCTCGTCGTAGTCAAGATGACATGAGCCTACCTCAGGATTCCAGCATGGATATTTTTGGCAGAGGCGATGTGGCTGTTCAGACTGGTAGTTCACTCAACAGAGATGGAATGGATCCACTCTTAATAGGTAATTTGCACCAGTAGTTCAGTTTTTAAAAAATATATATAATATTATGTACTAAGTATTATGAAAAATATTATCTGTTAGTTGAAACTAACAAAATTGATTGAAACTTGAAAAAGAAATGTAGATTGCAACATACATGATAGGTAAGTACCTTTGATAGTCATTCCCCCTTTCTTGCATTATGATTATCTCATTAATTTTATTTTAATGTTTTAAAACTATTTGATTTAAAATGAGATCGAGGTAGAATAAAAGAAAGGATTTCAGCTGAAATAACAAAATAAAAAGGAGGCAAAAAAAAACATCTAAATTGTTCAGAAGTCAAATTACTGTTCTTTCTGACACAAAACCACAAGAGTTTAAAAGATAAAATTGATTAAAATATAACAACAGAGCAAAAATCATGTTTTTGAGCTCATAACGTTTTAGACAGATACCTTAGTAAAAAAATCAGGCTGTTCTGTTAAGTGACAGATTATATTTGAGTCTTTCATTATGGAGTTTAAATAAAATTCTTCCATATCTCATCATTTCCAGTATCTTGAAAGTCACTTCCAGCTATTAAAATTACATGTTGTGCAGTTGCAATCTCTTCAAGTTTTGTTCCTTTTGATTGGCAACCGATCAGGTTTTTCAAGTAAAATAAATTTTCAGAGATTTTTAGTTGAAAGGGCTTTGAAATTTATTAAGTTGTGGATTGCTGATGACAGTGGACATGATGGATTATCAAGTATTGAGGAAATATTCAGATTTGTTGTTAATTGATGCTGACTTTGATTATCACAATATAAACATTGAAGATAATAGGGCATAGCCCTTTCCTTGTACTAGCTCTAGAAACAGCAACTGTGTTATGAAAGTTATTAATTATTTTATGACAAATGAAGTTAACAAAAATAAAAATTATTTCCTCTTCAGTGTGCACCTTAATTGCTCTCCTAATGCACCTTAGTTGTTCTGCTAACACACCTTAATTGTTCTGCCAAGGCACCTTAATTGTTCTGCAATGCACCTTAATTGTTCTGCCAATGCACCTTAATTGTTCTGCCAAGGCACCTTAATTGTTCTGCCAAGGCACCTTAATTGTTCTGCCAAGGCACCTTAATTGTTCAGCTAATGCTAATGTGAATAAGCTAAGATGGACTGAAATACCAAATTTAAAAATGGGAAATCCAACATCAAAATATCTAAACATGACAGACATTTATTTGAAAATTTTACTTTTTGTGTAAATATGATATATTTTGTAACAAATTACACTTATGGAGATATTGATATTCATCGTGTAAGTGTAACACTCAAAGTGCAGTTTTTGTTTTTGTGCCATCCAATTTTATTTTCTTCTTCATTATGTTTATATCATTCTTGCATTTTTCTTGAAAAAAATTTGTTGTAAATATTTGTTCTGCAAAGTCAATTCGGTTCTATAAATTTTGATATGTAGTACATCACAGTAATATTTTTTATTTTACTAAGAGCAATTATAGAACTATAGATCGGATGAGTTTCTTGAAAAACAGAGGATGTATAATTCATTCTAAAACAACTAGTACAAAAAATTACAAAAATCTGTATGCAGCTTTCATAAACAAAGAAAAAGAATTTTATTAAGTACACAGAGAACAATTGGGAGCCGTGATAGCTCAGTGGTTAGTGAACTGGACTACCCAGAACAAGCAGTCGGGTTCGATCCTGATCAACAGCTTCCGGGTACACCCAGCCTTAAATGGGTACCAGATTTTTTCTTTGAAAGTAAAGCAGTAAGGGCGTAATACCGACCACATTACCCCAAAAATCATGGGCCGAAAGTCTGTAAAAATTATGGACACTAACACCATATTTCCTATACGCCGTGACGGGACTCTTTACTTTTTACTTACAGAGAACAATTATAGTATTATAATTTTATACAAAGTAAACTGACACCTAACCAACCTATGTAAAAGGTTGTACATCAACAGCAGCTGCTCAGTCAAAACAGCAGCGGGCTACACAGACTACTCTGATTTTAGAACAAGAATTAAGAGAGGGATGTGTACTATCATCCTTATTGTTACATTGTTACATCAACTACATATGTAATTTAGCCAACCCATCTGAGACAGAGGAGATTAATGAGCTTCTATTTACAGACGACCAGGCTGCATAAAACAACAGAAGATCCACAAAAACATTTAAATAGACCTTAACAACAAGGTGCCCAATAAAATATGAAAATCAACACCAACTAGACAGAAGTCATGAATATTGGAAAAGAAAATAGAACATCAACATAATGATAGGCAGCAGACAATTAAAACAAAGTGGAGGAATTCAAATGCCTAGGAAGTCTAGTGACAAATAATAATTCACAAGCGTCAGAAATATACTGAAGATGCAACCAAGCTTGCCAAATCCTATGACAAATGTCACCGCTGCTGTCCAACAAAAAAGTAACACTAGAGGCAAAATGGGCACTCTTCAACATAATCTTCATTCTAATGCTATGCTACCAATGCCAGACTTGAATGCTAAACTCAATAACAAAAATAAAAATAACCACTACCAAATTTAAAATTGTTGAATGAATGTCAGGAAATGTGTGAGAGATAAGATCAGAAGTGAAGAGCCAAGATAAAATTAGGAATAATTTCTACCTTTGAATACACGAAGAAACAACAGATAAAAGGGTTTGACCATGTGGTGTGACAGAAAGATAAAAATACAACACAATTCAACAAATGCTCCCCCAAACCTATGGATCGACCATGTAAAAAGAGGATGGATTTGCTGGAATATTAGAAACACTAGGAAACATAACAGCAGGACGGCCAACAAAAGAGCAAAAGACCACAAACTCTATCTTCCTTCAAAGCTGCAAGGCAAATGAGGAGAGAAAGAAGAAGAAGATGGTTGAGTTTGAAGTTTAAAATAAAATCTTAAGACATCATGTTTTATACTCAGGCCACCAATGCTACATAAAAGCATGATTTTTAGTCATGTACACTAAGAGTTAAGGTAATAGGTTCAGTTTCAAATATAAACTTCAAGACTAAATTTGATCATGTTTGATATGCTAGAGTACTGCTTGTTTTATTTATTTAACAATTAATGTACGTGTATATTTCTCTAAAATAATCCAGAGAGCAAACGTCAGATTCCAGAGCCACGCACATTCTCATCTACTCAGTGCAGCTGCTGGTGCACAAATTGGGCAGAAGTGACAATTCGAGGTGCAAGTGGTGTTGTGTCCTGGATGATGAGAATTGAAAATGAGTCCAGCAACTACAACTTTGAAACAGATCCTTCCATGCCTGATATTACCCAACTCCTGGCACCTGTTAGGTGCACGTAAGTTATCCAATTTGTGTGTCCCAGTTCAAAGGTACAGGGTCATTTCCAAGACAGTATATGTTTCAGTTTACAAAAAAAGTGGAGGCGGGCTCTGTACGCAAGCAATGGGTAGAATCGTTGCAGAAGTAAAAAATACGTAGGGTCACTTTTGTCTACGTCCCTGGCCATGCAGGAGTATGAGGGAATGAAAGAGCAGACAGGTTGGCTATCTGTGTTGTTGTTGAAGACAGTGAACCAATGGATCGGGCGGACATCATCAATGCCCTACGAGATGTGGGAAGGCACAGAACCTTAACATCCATGAGTCTACGTCACTTCTTTGGATGAAATAGATGGGAGTTAAGAGGGGCAAAGCCAGAAACAGGAAACTTAGTGGGCGTATAAGAAGACTTATCAACCAACACAGAACTGGAGTTTTCAGTTGCTGGACACTGTGAGATTTGCTGAGGAGGGGATCTGAGCACCTATGGACATGTTCAGAGTGCAATGATGATAACCCGCAAATAACTCAATAACATGTACCATGGAAGTGTACCATGCTTTTTTTAAAAATGATTTGCAGTTACTGTAAACCATATACAATGTGTTAATGAGATAAATTCTGTTCCTTAATCTTAATTTATTGCACACAGTGGTTGATAAAGATTTTTGCCTGTTTTTATTTTGAAAATTGTAACTGATTCTTATCCCTTTATGAATATAGAAGTAGTTTTTGCACACAAACTTTTTCCAAATTTTTTTTCTTTGAAATGCTGTGGTTTTGATTGTCATGTTGAAACATTTAATATATTTATGTCTTTATATGACACTACCTTCACCATAACTTTTCTTGGTTATGAGTCGTATATCTCTTTTATTTTATTTAAAATAGTTAATTGGTCAATAGGTCATCCTCATTCACATTAGACAAGTCCATAAGTGCTTAGATCCCTTCTTCATGATATCCCTCATTGCATTGCGACTGGCAACACCAACTCCGTGTCAGTTTACCAATCTTCTTTGGCTTCCTGCACAGCACTCATATGTTTGCTTCTCCTCATCTGATTTGCTGTTTTATCAATCTGATCATGGTCATAGATATGTTGGAGAGCTGTTAGAATATCAACACTGTTCATTGCTCATTCACTTTTCACAGTAGTTGTATCTGCAAGTCTATCAACATAATATTTACATTTACTCCCATGCTATCTACCAGTCTATCAACGTGTCAATTACCTTTACTCCCATGTGCCCAGGCACAAAAATAGAGCAAATTTTAATATCAGATTAAATAAATTAAGTAGGTAAAAGATATCTATCACAGCTTGCAGCAGTTAGAAAATACTTTGGCCATCAATACATATATTGGTGATATGGTGAACTGTTGTTTTGTTGTTGCAGGACCCCAGACACAGACAGTGTTGGAAAGATTGACAGTGGCAGCTTATGTGAGGAAGAATATGAGAACCTTCATACCCAGCATTTCTCAGATGCTGAAAGAACATGTGAGTATTTATTCTTCTTCTTCTTCTACCTTTTTAGCTCCCAGTGGAGCATAGGTCTTCAACAAACACTTTCCAAGTCGTTCTGTTTTTTTCCATTCTTTTAAGATCATTCCATATCTTCCCCATCATCTTCTTCTCTGCTTCTATCTGTCTTCTCCAAGAATTCCTTAGTCTTCCTCTTTGTCTTTTCCCCTGGGGATTCCAAAAAGGGCCTGTTGTGTAATACTCTCAGTTGGCTTTTAGTGTTTATTGCAAACGACATATTTTAAATGGTAATCTTTGTCACCTTGCCTTCATGGAAGTATCACACGTTATCGACAAGGATATATATATCATAGAAACATGTGTTATCTAAAGGATTCGTGTTTTATAGAAACATGTTATTTGAGAGGATTTGTTTCTAGGGGTGGGGAATTATCTGAGAAAGTGTATAGAATCAATTCTCTGAAACATTTTCAGTGTTTAACAAATCCATTGAATGTGTCTTCAAAAATCTCCTTAATTAAAATTTGCTGCTTATCAGGTATTTGGGTTGCTCCTGTGGCTTCTTGGTGAGAATTGACTCAGTGTATTCCTTAATATGTTACATTACATAATGTGATTTAGAAGTTCTTGTTGTGCTGGCATCTTCATCATGTCATTAAATACTGCCTGATAAAATCAGACCATATGGCGCAGTTATTGTATCAATCAACCAATAAAAAAATAACCTTTTCAGGGCTCATAGACCTTGCCAGGGGCTCTCCATTCATTCTTTATTTTTGGACATTTTCTCTATTTCCTCCCAGTCAAGCACAATGTCCTTGAGCGTTTCTGAGACTTCTCTTTCCATGTTTTCTACGGCCTTCCCTGTTTTCTTGGCCTTCCCTGTTTTATCCAGCCTTTCTTGTTTTCGTGGGCCTTCCTTGTTTTCTTGGGCCTTCCCTATTTTCTTGGGCCTTTCCTATTTTCTCTTTTCTTGTGGATTCCATGAACTTCTTTCTGTGCTGGGATCAGATTTTCTTGACATGTGTCCAGCCCATCTGCATTTTCTAATCATTGTAGTTTGCTGCAATTTACAGCACACAGTAAAACATGTTCTTTTAACAATGAGCAAAAAAAGTACAGTTAAGAAGAAGACATCTATGTGAGCCATTGACTTTCTGGTTTTGTAAATTTGATTTTAAAATACAAACTGGCAATACCAGTTACATTAGACTGAATTGTTTTTTTTCTTGTTTCTTAAATCCAGTGCTTAAAGGTGATTTCCAAATGGAATCCCCATCTATTGAGGTGAGAAACATGTTTGATTGTGTTTATTTGTTGAAGGCGTCTTAGCTATAGGGAAACTAGTGCTTGCTATAGTGTCCTGATCTAATATAAACTGATTTTGTAAAAATCTAAACTTGTTATTTTACTTTAATCGTTTTATATTTACCTCAGTCAATCATGTTTGTGTGCAATTATTGAAAATGTAATATTAGCGATGTGTTATTTAATTTTATTTATTACTTGATTTATCACTTCTAAATTTAGTTGCTAGTTAATTAGTTATTTATTATTTGATTTATACACTACTACACATTGTTGTTTTATTATTAAATTCTTATCAGATTTATACCACACACAAAATTGTAATTGTGTTTTATAAATGGATATGTTATGTGTGCTGTTTTGTAGTTTTATTTGCCTTTTCTCTACAGACTGTGGTTTTGCAGTTAATATTTAATAAGAACAGTTCAACATATAAAGACATATGCAAGCACAGTAACAGTCATACACTGGGCCCAGCAAAAAAAGTTCAAGTTGAAAAAGAGGAAAGACAACCATGAAGAGAACAGTTGGAACATAAATACTTAGTGTAGGTCTCACAAGGAACGATAACCATGACTTAAGTTAGATGGAAGAATTTAGCTTTTTTCCTACCTCAAGATATCGACTACTTTGTTAGACTTTAGCCAAGGGTAGTTAATCAAGTAGCTGTGCACAGTTCTTACTCCACAACCTGATTATTAGATTGAAAAGTTGCTTTTGTGGACATGTTTAGTTCAAAATTTAATTTGTCATTATAACATATTTATATATATTGTTGTTGTTTGTGTTTGCCAGCTTTATATGTCTAGCGAAGTTCCAAGGGTCTGAATTTTGCATGAATATCACTTTTTCCTATTTTACACACCGGCAACCATGTGATCAGGTGTCCCCCACCATACAGGCAGATATTCTTTGACTTCAGAGGTACTCTCATATTTTTTTCAAGAGTTTTAAAGTTTAGATTTTTCTTATTAATTTTGCCCTGACAGCAGCCATTTTTAGCCAACTCTTTTCAATTTCCAACTACCAAGGTTCTTTAACATGTGTAGAATGCACATGGGATCTCCCTTTTTTTTCCACTTTCTGAGAGGTGCTGGACATCGGATCTCACTACCCAGAGACCAGTGGAGAGTAAAGCCAGAAATTTTATTTTATTTCCCACCACCTGTGGTGGGGATTGAGCCCTGGACCTTCTTGTCTAGAGACAGATGTCTTACTTCTAGCCCCCACATATGTATTGATTTGTATAGCTTGTATTGTTTCTTTCTTATCTACAGACTCCAGATTCAAACTTACTTGGGGTCGATGATGAGATGCTGAGTCCCAACCACCTCAGAAGAATCAACTCCTCTCCTTCTCTTCCAAGCAGTTCACATCTCAGCAGCTTATCCCCAAAAGATCTCAAATGGGATCTTTCAGCCAGTGAGAAAAAGACCACAGATGGCTTTGTTAAAAATGTGGACACTGAAGGCTCTAAAATAAGATCAGCAGCTGGAGACTTCTCTCAAACTGAAGCTGGAAGATTTCAAACTGTTGTACATCCAGCAAAGTCTCCACATTTTGGGCTGAAAACACCAGAAACCTCAGAGAAAAAGTCAGACCTGTCCATTAAATTAGATGAAAGCAAGTCATTTTTGCCTGCTTCTGAGAAAATGTCATCACAGAAATCAGTTGACAGTAATGATGGAATCTTTCAGCCTTCTAAACAGCTCGATGCATTGAAGGAAGAGAACTCTGTAAACTCTACAGCTAAAGATAAAATGGATCTAATCAAGACAGGAGTGGGTACTGAAAACACGATTATGGACTCAGCTGCACAAGATCATAAAGTAACATTACAGCGAAGTCTCTCCATTGATGTAGCCAGAAAGGAAAGACCTGAAGCTTTGAACTTGTTCACTTCCCACAATCGAAATATTGCAGGAGAGCTAGCAGATGAAGGTGTAGTAACTTTATCTAATTGTTGATAACATTTTGTAAACTTCTTTCAACATTGAGAGATTCTCTTTTATCTTTTTTTTCCTCTTTGCATACACTTTTAGTTCTTATCATGAAATGCTTTAATAACTTTAGCTATTTGTCAATATTACTTTCATGTTCTATCTGTCACAATTTCAAAATCTATTTGTTGAGCTCCTATGTTTTTCACAATATGTTACTAACCCTTTACTTTCCCAGTGTTCTCTACAGATTATATCTCAATTGTTGAAAGAGTGATTATCTGAGTGTGAGACATATCAAGCTTCTGTGTTTTTCTTAATTTGTGGAAATGATTGTGAATTTACACCATTAAATAGACTGTAAGAACAGCAAGTGCTTCCAGATAAGATCACTATGCATGAAGACAAAAAAGACTTGTAAATCTATAAACTGTAATTGTTAGTTTCTACATACTGAGGAGGGATCAAGGGAGACAAATGCATGTACCCATCCTGAATTCTTGAACATGTCTTACATATTTAAATTCTACCAATTTGTAGGTTATATCAGTTCTTATCATTACAGATGTCTAAAGTATAAGTCATTGACAGCAGTTATTGTTCTGCTGCCCATTACTCTTGTTGATGTTACACAAGGTTTGTTTTAATTATTGATGGTTTATTGCAGCTTTGCCAAATGATGAGTCATCTTCTTCATTCCGTGATGAAGTGCCTGAATTGCGACACATGAAAAAACGGGGAAATACCATTTCTGTGATGAGCCCCGCATCTGTCAACAAACAGACTGAAGATTTTGACAATCGTTTGAAGGTTAGTGAATATTTCATTTCTAAATGTTTTACAACAATTTTTCTTTTATTCAACACACAGAACAGACGAAGGCTGTGCCCAACTAAAAATCATATTTTCTTTCAAGTGAAAATAAAATGTGTGACTCCTTAATAGATTATTTTCTATTTTTTGGTAATGTCTGTTTACACTGTATTGCCTTGCAGATTCTCTTTTAAGGCCAATTTTACAAATATTTGAGTGGCATCTTCAGCAACTGAATAAACAAGGCACATTTATACCAAAAGATCATATCTCTTTTCTTCTATGACTTTTATTTTGTAATGTTGACTTCATTTCATTTTTAAACTTTGTTTAGTCATTTATTTGTTCTTTGTGTGCTATGATTTATGCCACATTTTCCCCCCAATTTTTGTCACTGATGATGGAGTCTCTCTAGGCTGCCCAGCTTAATTTTTTACCTTTTGGTCTGCCAATAAGCTGCTTTCCTTCTAAAAGTTCCATGCACTTTCTGGAGATGTGGTTGTTATCACTTTTCTATCATGTCACATACAAGTTAATTGCAACATCTGAGTGTTTTCAAAATGGTTCGCTAAATAAATATGTATTCATTATATAAATGGTAATTATATATAATATATATATATAATGTATAATATATATATATATATATATATATAATATAAATGGTAATAAAAAATAAAATATAAAATAAATATGCTTGGTTCATAGACCAAACCAAAGCTTTTGATAGAACATGCCATAAACAAGTTATAGACTGCCTAAAAGATATACATTTAGATGGTATAGACATACGACTAATATTTAATTTTTACAGGGAGCAAGCAGCAATAACAAAATATAACAAAGAGAACTCGATACTTATTGTGATATAAAGAGAGGAGTTAGACAAGGGTTCATCCTATCACCAAGCTTGTACAATCTATACACTAAGTAAATTTCTAAAAACATCACAGAGATGCTAAACATTAATGGAAAGATAATCAATAACCTAAGATATGCTGATGATACTATACTACTAGTAGAAAATCTTAAAGATCTACAATTACTTAATGTAATAAACATGACAAGCAAAAAATATGGACTATATATATGAATGTCAAAGACTAAAACTATGATCATAAACAAAGAAAATTCTCAAGACCTACTAATAAATATCAAAGTTGAAGTAATAGACCTGATGACAGTTCAGAGCTACAACTACCTTGGACATACTACAACCAGTGATGGAAAATGTAAAACTGAAATAAACAAAAGAATAGGAATGAAAAAAGTAATTTTAATGCCATGAAAAATATACTAACATCAAAACAATTAACACCAGGGCTCAGGGCTAAAACTAAGAGTAGCAAAATGTTATATCTTCTCAACATTCCTGTGTGGTGCAGAAACATGGACATTAGACACGAAAACAGCAGAAAATTGAAGCATTTGAAACATGGAATTATAGAAGAATTGGATGGAAAAAAAAATATAAACAATGAAGTCTTACAAATAAAATTGAAAAGAGAACTACTAACACAAGTCATGAGATGTTTGGGGCATATTAAAATACACAGCAGCCTACTAAAAGTAATCTTGGAAGAGAAAATATGAGGTAAAAGAGGCAGAGTCAGACCAAAACTAACATAGACAAGTAACATCAAAAGATGGACAAGTCAGCCTATGACAACCTGCACCACCAGAGACAGAGTAGAATGGCGCTCCATAGTAGCCAATATTCTATGCCGAGATGGCACTCGATGATGATATAAATGGTATCTTACTGTTTTGTGTTGCATGCTCAGCCGGAAGATGGTAGTGACATCTTCTTGACTTGTGACTGTATGAGAGACATAATGTTGTGTGCAACTCGGATGTTCTTTCTTATCCATCTATCTATTGACCTTTCGAGCCGTAGCCGGTCCATAGGGCGTAGACCAAGATACACCTTCTCCTATATGAATTTTTGTTCTAGCAGTTTTCTTTTAAAGATATTTTATCAAATCTCGCCATTTGTCTCTGTTCTGTGCAAGCAGCTCTATCTCATTGAGGGAGCCGAATCCTGCTGCTCTTGCCTCTCTCATCAATGTTCTTCTCAGTGTCTCCCTGGGTCTTCCTCTTTTTCTCTTACCTGTTGCTTCCCATATGAGGGCTTGCTTTGCTATTCGGTTATTATCTCTTCTCATCACATGTCCAACATATAACCATCGTCTTTTCTTTATTACTGAAGATATTAGTGGTTGATTGGCGATTTCTCTAATTTCCTCGTTTGTTTTGAATTCGTTCCATGCTATACCAAGTATTTTCCTTAGACATTTATTTTCGAATGCGTTCAACTTTGTTTCTATATCTCTTGTTGTTTTCCAGCTTTCACATACGTAAGGGTTGATAGTACATTTGATTTGAATAGCCTAAGTTTTGTGTTTGTGCTAATTAGTTTTGATTCTTTCTTATATTGAGATTATATTTGCCATTATAGTTCTATTAGTACAGCAAATTGAAGGACATTAAAAACAGTAAAAAAAAAAAAAATTAAGTGAAAACCAATTTTACATATAGTTAGACCAAAACTGACAAAATATAAAACTATTATTAATACAGGGTACAGCGGCCGCCAAAGATGGTAAAGGAGGTCTCAACCCCAGTTATGTGTTCCTTCAGCTTTATCATTGTCATCCGCTGGTTCAGAGTCAAGAGGTGCCACTTAAAGTTCCAGACACTGACGTGAGTAAAGCTTCCTGATAACCGACTGAATGTCACAGAACCCTGGACATACTTTTAGATCTCATCTCTCCCAACATATAGAGCAAAGTATGTACGTTGATAATCCCAGTTAATTGCTGGTTGTATTCACTCCTTAACAGCCCTCTTATTTGTCCCAGTCTATTTGTGCCAAGTTTAACTTCCAATTTTCAAAGTTTCAAAATAGCACCTTTATTAATGATTGTGTCACTATTTAAAAAGAATTCATTGAGGGACTTAAATACATCTCTCTTGTCAAGCTCTAAAGTCCTCTCTATATGTGCCCTTAAAACAAGACTTGCTTATATCTCTTTCTTTACTGTGTACCATCAAGTAGCTGGTGTATAGCTTGCGGGTTGTGTATATTTAGACACATTGTTGTATTTCTCTAGCATCAATTTGTGGACCTCTTTATACTTTTTGTATCTAACATTTTTTTGCTAACATTACGTGTGTACTCATATCATTTGAAAAATGAAATAACAAAAAATATCAACTAGTAATTTTTTAATCAGTGCATAATTCATGGCTGTAACTGTCAGGCTGCACTATTTATGTTTTAGGCTGCACTATTTTTAAACTCTGTCTTTTAGGCCTTCTTTGCTTGTCTTTTTTTTTTTTTTTAGCTTTCTTCATTGAGGAGTACTCTTCTGTCAAACATTTCTTGTTAGTGAGTGAAGCTGTTTGACCCCTCTTCAATACAGTCTGATATATTGCTACATGCTTTCTTTAATCTTAAGCTGTATTGAATGGTATCTTGTATGGGAGAGGCCCATAAGTATGTGTTGGCTACATAAACCTTCACATAGAATGTGAAATTAGGAAACTGACTCCAGTCTGGAAGGTGAACATTTATGACAGTTCGTCTATATGAATAATTCTTAGTGTAATTTTAAAGTCAACTTTACCAATTAAAGATAATGCCTCAGTAAATTCCTGATATATCACAAATTATGCTTCCATCATTATTTTATGTTTAGTTTCTATATATAATTTACACAATTAGTCTTAGTAACTAAGTTAATATTAATTGAAGTATGTTTGATATAGTAACTCTTTAATTTCTGAATTATTGTGCTGGCTTGGAGAGAGTTGTCAGACTTGAAAGGTTGCTAATGTCATCAAGTTCCCACTTGTGTTTAAGTGTAGCCAGAGTGTGAGTAAAGGGAGAATGTTGCACAACATGAGACTACTGTTAATAAGCCACATAATCATATTAGGGCATAATCTTCAGATATGCTGATCCAGAGTTATAATTTAATCCTAATTATTAAAAATAGCTTTGCACTAAAGCAGCGTTAGGAAACTCTTTATACAGAGTTTCGCATCAGGAGGCAATCTGATCAGCAGAACAACATTCCCCACCAAGCAAGTGTTTTAGCCCATTAGCTTTTTGATACTAGGGGTGGGGCGGAGATTTTGCCTGGGTCATGATACCCAGGAACTGGTTCCTGCTGCATTTGAGCCTGAAATTTTGCAATATGTTGCGATGTATGTGATGGACTCTGGTCTACACAAAACTTCTGATAGAATTTTCTGTTCCTACTCTGTTACACATTCAATCATAAATGACTTGTTGTTTCTACTTCATGTTCTTTTATACTTGTGAACACATGGGTACTCCTGCACTCTGGCAATACTCTGTTCACTTATCAGGTCATGACTTGACACAATGAGACATGTAAACTGCTGATATCAGTTCATAATATGTCTGGCTGGACACTTTGAATTGTTGGTGTCCTGCAGCCATTGGAGCATGATATAGGATATACTTTGATGTAAATATTGTAATATGTGAATGTGAACTCTGAATGACTTCTCCATCTGGAAAAATAACTGGGAATATCTGACTAGTGATCTCACATCATGGAGAGCATGTATAAAGAATGGTTTAACATAATTTGAGATTGTGCTAAGGCAAAACTTAGAAGAGAAAGGACTCATGAAAAAGGATGGAAAACCCTATGGGTCTGTAGGCCTGACTTGTTCATTCTGTGGGCGTGTGTGTTTGTCAAACATTGGTAGAATTAGCCACGAGAGAAGCTGTTTGACAAAAACAAAACCTAAAAAAAATACACAATAGCTTCCACTAGACCTTCTGACAAGACGAAAAGGGCCATACAAATATTGTAATCAGCAGTGCCCTAATTACTTTGTCGTCTGATTCTTTGATTACTCAGGATTATTGATATGTCTCGATTTCTCCACAACTAGCAGATGCATCAACAGCCCTTAATCACTCTCATTCGCACTCCACCCTTCATTCCTAACTGCTTTCTATCTATCTATCTATTGACCTTTCGAGCCGTAACCGCCCATAGGGCGTAGACCAAGATACACCTTCTCCTATATGAATTTTTGTTCTAGCAGTTTTCTTTAAAGATATTTTATTAAATCTCGCCATCTGTCTCTGTTCTGTGCAAGCAGTTCTATCTCATTGAGGAGCCGATTCCTGCTGCTCTTGCCTCTCTCATCAATGTTCTTCTCAGTGTCTCCCTGGGTCTTCCTCTTTTTCTTTTACCTGTTGTTTCCCATATGAGGGCTTGCTTTGCTATTCGATTATTATCTCTTCTCATCACATGTCCAACGTATGACCATCGTCTTTTCAAACGGAAAACTGCTTTAGTAGGGGATAAATAGATTTACTCTACTCAGTATATTTGTGTTGTACACATTTTTGTAACCAACAATGGATGTAAAACTATATAAACCTTCACCATCTTTTAGAAATTCAAACGTACCATTGGCATGCTTGACCATATCTACCCTTATGAAACCCACAAGATCGGAGTGCTTTATATGGGTAAAGGACAGGTAGGTCCAGACTTTTGTTATTATTGTTCAGCAGTGTCACTGTCTAAAGTCTGGGGACACAGCAAAAATACTGATTAATGTAAGCTCATTTTCACTTATTATTTTCACTTACTATTTATTTTATTTCACTCATTATATACATTGTAAAAGTAAATGTATACATTGGTATTTTTTTGGACAAAAATAATTTAATGTAATAGCTAGATAGGTAGACCCTGATGTCAGGAAAACAATGATACATTCATGATGTCTACATCAATTATTTAAAAAGTTAGATACTTCCAAGTGATAAAAACTTGCTCAGATGGTAATATTTGTTTTTCTGACCCAGTAATAGCTAAAAAAAAAAAAAACAATGTGACTTGAAGTTACACCCTCTTATGATATGAACAAAATATTAACTTATTGCTTTTTCATTAGCATGGTAGTTCTTGTCATTTATTTCTAATAGCTCGATTGCTCACTGACAGAGTTATTTAAAATTTAGCACACTTTTGTAGAAGTGGACAATAGAACAAAATATTAATTTGATTGTGTTGCAACAAAGCTATTTTTAAAAAAAATGATCAATTCAAATTGTGCACATTGCAAGATGCCATAATTCACCATTGTGACCTATGTTTCTGAGAGTACCAGGTTCAGTCACTTTAAATTGCTGTAGAAAAAAAAAAAACTTATCATCATATCTCTTTCAAATTTTGCGCTCTTGTGAAGAAGTGCACAATTAATAAAAATACCCATACTAAATGTCATCTCCACTCTAGAGATATAGCAGAAGCACTACCTGAATACCTAATAAACTTGTCTTTACAATTGTAGCAATAATCTTTTCTGGTTTCAACTCGGCTTTCATTTTAGGCAAGTGATGAGAAAACTTTGCTCAGCAACGAGTACGGCTCACCCCGTTACACTGAATTTATCCAGGGCTTGGGTCAAATGATCAGTATTGAGGAGGCAGAGAAAGATAAAGTGTACCTTGGAGGGTTGAACCCCAGTGATGGAAAGTTTGCAGTTGCCTGGCAGGATGAGTCACTTAGAGGTGAGAGTAATGTTTCTATTTTGATCTTGATCCTTCCAGTGCTGCTAGATGTCATAGGACTCCTAGTGTTTATCTCCATCCATCTCTACTCTTGGTGAGATTTTTTATTTTATCTAATGAGTCTATGCTTGCCAATTTTGCTTCTCTTATAAGTGTTCTTTTGGTGTCATTCTGTAACACATATACGATTATGTACTGTTCAAATGTAACACATAGAGTGAAACATCTTTACGTCGTATGTGTTACTTATGTGCGTTCTGTTGTAAATGAACGCTCTTGCTAACTGTGAACGTTCTGATTCTGTTCTGCAAACTTTCTGTAATTCTGCAACTATGACTGAACTGGAAACTTGACCTGCTTACCTCGTGATCTATTCATGTGGTGTACTTCGCGCTGTTGTTTGATTGTACCTGGATTGCAGAATCTGATAACAAAGTCTTTCTCCGTGACACTATCGTTCGTTCGTCACCACCCTGTCAAAACACGACAAGTAATGGTTGTAATGCACTGTACACAAAATACTCTCGTAAACGTAAACAGTGAGTTTATTGACATGTAACTGATCCAATAAACAATATATAAAAGCCAGCGGTTCACACTGCGCTCAGCTGTTCACACACACATGACTATACTGTTGGCACATCTGGACTGCAGTCATGCATCAAGTCAACTTTCATACTCAATCGGTCCAAACACTGGAAACCCGCTAGTCTGAACCTTATCCTATACTCCTTATATTAAACACCTGAAACTGTCTCGTCCTTAAACTCGAGACATAACTCTGCAATATTCAAACACTTAGTTACTGCTTGGGCTCTACGAGCCATTGACTTAGCCTAATCTACTTGGGTCTACGACACTGGTTCTCAACCGCCCCATGTGAAACTACATCTTATGTGTCTGACTCCTCTGGATCCTATGTCTAATTGACTAGCCCTCAGTTCCTCTCCGTAGTGTGAATCTCAGTCTACCAGCCTCATACATGGCTTAAGTATCTTGTCTCTCAACCAATCAAATTACACTACGTCGTCTCTTGCTCTGTCCCCCTGACCAATATAAAACTCCCCTATGTCAACTTCTCACCTCCAAGTTTACATTCTCATCAGTCCTGAGAATTTACACTTTCTGTCTGAGATTACACCAAGGCATTTGATAAAGTAAAGCACCAAGAAATAATCAACATTTTAGAAAGCATAAACGTAGACAGGAAAGATCTAAGAATAATAAAGAACATGTACTGGCAACAAACAGCGGCCATAAGAACTGGAAACCAATTGGGAATGTTTCAACAAATAAAACAGGGTTGTGTGCTGTCACCAGATTTGTTTAATATTTATAGTGAGACTATTTTAAGATCCATAAGGGACATGCCTGGAATAACAATTGGAGGTCATAATATAAATAATCTAAGGTATGCTGATGATACAGTCTTAATAGCTAAGAGTGAAAATGAGTTACAAGAAATGTTGGACATTATAGTGAAGGAAAGCAAATATAAAGGACTCGGCCTTAATAGCAAAATGACAGAGGTAATGGTAACAACAAAGAAAAAGACATCACCTGAGTGCAAAATAAAGACAAGTGGAACAATATTAAAACAGTTAAATGAATTTAAATATTTGGGAACTTTGTTAACCTCAGACGGAAGATGTACAAAAGAGGTGAGAGGCAGAATGGCTCAGGCAAAAGCAGCTTTCCAAAAAATGAGGAAAGTACTATGCAATCCATTTTTGACAATCTATCTATCTATTGACCTTTCGAGCCGTAACCGGCCCATAGGGCGTAGACCAAGATACACCTTCTCCTATATGAATTTTTTTGTTCTAGCAGTTTTCTTTTAAAGATATTTTATCAAATTTTGCCAAGTGTCTCTGTTCTGTGCAAGCAGTTCTATCTCATTGAGGGAGCCGATTCCTGCTGCTCTTGCCTCTCTCATCAATGTTCTTCTCAGTGTCTCTCTGGGTCTTCCTCTTTTTCTTTTACCTGTTGTTTCCCATATGAGGGCTTGCTTTGCTATTCGATTATTATCTCTTCTCATCACATGTCCAACGTATGACCATCATCTTTTCTTTATTACTGAAGATATTAGTGGTTGATTGGTGATATCAGGTCTACGTTTCATTAACAACATCGTTTTTACGATAGCGGCTTGTTAAACCTCTGATCAACGGTTATATACCAAGCCGGAGAAAATAATTCCTCCATTTTGGAAACAACCGGAAACAATCCGGTTTTGACAATCTATCTATCTATTGACCTTTCGAGCCGTAACCGGCCATAGGGCGTAGACCAAGATACACCTTCACCTATATGAATTTTTGTTCTAGCAGTTTTCTTTTAAAGATATTTTATCAAATCTCGCCATCTGTCTCTGTTCTGTGCAAGCAGTTCTATCTCATTGAGGGAGCCGATTCCTGCTGCTAAGAATTTCTATTGGGAAACATTCGCTCAGTCCTTCCTCTGTTCGAACTGCACATGTGTAACCATCATACATGTCTTTGATAATATTTATGATTTTTGATGGTAAGCCATATTGCTTCAGAATTTTCCACAAAGAATCTCTATGAATACTATCAAATGCTTTTTTGAAGTCGATGAAGTTAAGTACAAAAGGTTTTTGCTTTTCAATGTGTTCCTCCAATATAAGTCGTAGAGTGAAAATGTGGTCAAGACAGCTTCTCCCTTTTCTAAACCCAGCCTGTTCTTCACGCATTACTGTATCTATTATAAGTTGTTGCAGTTGGTTATAAAAATCATCCTTAACTTCATCATCAGCTTCGTTAGTAGGCGCATAACATTGAATAATTGAAAGTCTTCCATGTTTTGTTTTGTATCGTGTTCGTATCAGACGGCTATTTACCGGTTCCCATTCTAATAAACTTCTTGCAGCTTTGTCTGTCATCATTATGCCTACTCCTTCACGGTGTTTTCCATCTTCCCTTCCAGAAAAAACTACTATTTTATTATCAATAGATCTCCTACCTGTTCCAGGCCAGCGCATTTCGCTTAATCCTAAAATATCTAGATCGTATCTGTCCATCTCGCTCGCGACCTGTGCATGTTTCGTCGGCGGCCATTGTTCGCACATTCCAGAATCCTATTTTTGTTGTTGTTTTAGGGCCGAAAAACTATCACTACTATCTACTGCTAATTTACACATTCTGTATCAGGTCTACGTTTCATTAACAACATCGTTTTTACGATAGCGGCTTGTTAAACCTCTGATCAACGGTTCTATACCAAGCCGGAGAAAAATAATTCCTCCATTTTGGAAACAACCGGAAACGGCAACGTTTTGACAATAGAAACAAGAAAAAGAGTTCTTAAATCTTATATAGTAAAGTAAGTAAAGTACCACCATCACGCCAAGTGGCGTATAGGGAATATGGTGTTAGTGACCATAAATTTTACAGACCTTCGGCACATGATTTTTAGGGTAATGTGGTCGGTATTACGCCCGTGCCGCTTTACTTTCCCAGAAAAAATCCGGTACCCATTAAAGGCTGGGTAAACCTGGAAGCCGTCGGTTGGGATCGAACCCTACCTCTTGTCCTTTGTAAAATCTTATATAGAGCCAGTCTTAACATATGGATGCGAATCATGGACAATAGGACAACAGACAAGAAAATCACTGGAGTCTGTACAAATGTGGTTTTACAGAAGAATGTTGAGAGTACCATGGACAGCTAAGAGGAGTAATGAAAAAGTTCTGAGAAAGGTCAAAGCAAAAAGAGAACTAATTTCCAATATTAGGAAGAGACAATCATTATTTTTCGGCCATGTAATGAGAAGAGAACAACTGGAATATATTGTAACAACTGGAAAAATTGAGGGACGAAGAGATAGAGGGATGCAAAGAGAAAAAAATAACAGAACAGCTTAAGAGAATGGCTTGGCAGAAGGTCAACAACAGAAATGATAAATAGCTGCCGAGATAGAAAATTGTGGAGAGACATGGTCACCTAACACAGTAGGCACGGTACTTGATGATGATGATGATGTCTGAGCTCACCTCTTCACATCCTTCCCATGAAGTGTCCAGGTACCCCCCCATCACTCACACACCTCACTTCTCACCCCCACTGTTACACATTTTCACCTCCGCTGTTATAATTCTAGGACTTTTTCTGTGTCCTGTTGTTTCCCATGGAAGAGCCTGTTTTAGAATTCTCTTGTCTTTTCTCAAGACATGTCCGACTTCTCCATCATCTCTTCCTAATGATAGATGAAATCATTGGTTGCATGACCATTTCTCTTATTCCAATATTAGTCTTGAATTCATCCCATTACACACAGAGTATTTTTTTTTAGGCATTTGTCTTCAAAAGCATTGTTTAGTTTTTTTTTTGGTCTGTATTTTACTGTATTATTTTATTTAAATTATATTATTTTAATTGTAACTTTGCTTTAGTGTCATCAAGAAATAGTCATTTTAAAAAAGAGGAAAGAAAGAAAAACATGTTTACAACAGTTAAACTTGTGGGTGGGCCATAGGGATAAAACTGTTTTCCATGTAAAACAGATTTTGGTTTTAATCATGGTAGGATCAGAAGGTTTTTTTTCTTTCAGGGGTTGTGAGGTGGAGTTAAGTAAAATCTGGTGACTCAAACATTTTGTGGTGAATGCACTCCACACTGTGACTCAAACATTTTGTGGTGAATGCACTCCATGCGCTGCCTTTCATTCTATTGTATACAAAGTTCTTATAGTAAAAAAAAAAAGTAAAGTACCCCCCGTCACGCCAAGTGGCGTATAGGGAATATGGTGTTAGTGACCATAAATTTTACAGATACATGATTTTTGGGGCAATGTGGTCGGTATTATGCCCGTGCCGCTTTACTTTCCCAGAAAAAAATCCGGTACCCATTAAAGGCTGGTTAAACCGGAAGCCATCAGTTGGGATCAACCCTACATCTTGTCCTATGTAGTCCAGTTCACTAACCACTGAGCTATCGCGGCTTCTTATGCTTACGGTCTTACAAAAATATGAACCCCAGCATCATTTATTGCTCATGGGTTACAGGGTTTGAACCTTCTTTTTTTTTTTAAAGTGGTATATATTATTAAATAAGTGTTATTTATTATTTGTATTAAGTGTAATTTATCATTTGTTTAAAGTGTTTTTTGCTTGAATTATTTCAGTAATCTTTCACATAGCAACGTTAATGCCAAATCCTCCTGGGGACACAAGGTTCACCACAAAGAAAAGTCACATTGGGAATGACTTTGTCACAATTGTCTACAATGACAGCTCAGAGGATTATAAAAGTGGAACAATTTCTGTGAGTGACATTACAATTATCTTTGTCTCTTTACATTTCAAGGTAACACAATTTGTCATGAGCAAAACATTTGTATACAGCGATCATAAGTTCTGAAGGTCATAAAAATATTATTCAGTAAATGCAAATGAAAGTTGTTTTTTTCTTAAATTAAAATATCATCATTCTGACTTACTTACCTATCCTAGCCATGTACATTGAAGTGCTGTCTGGAGCTTTAGTTTTCTGTTCTAGACCAAATGTACTCCACTTACACCATGCCTTTTAAGATTTCTGTAATATTGTCTGCTCATTTGACTCTTGGCCTTCCTTGCTGTTATAGGCAAAGATTTGTTGAAGGTTTGGAATTGTTGTCTGTGCAGTCGAGTAAGATATGCATGGAGTGACCATGTTGTTAATGAAATTTACCAACGCATTTTTGGAAATGCTGTGACAAGTGTTGGAGCGGATATGGGGAACTCCTGACTGCAATGAAACTAGTTCCATGTATAGAGCGGAATAGAATCTCTTGAAGTGTCACCATTTTATTCTGCTTTCTACGTGTTTGATGTGGGGGGTCATTCTAACTATTTTTCTGATCTCATCTTTTTTAATTCCGACTTTTCAAGTAATGTTAATTGTTTTTGTGGAAGCCTGAGGCATAGGCTCAGGGAGAAAACCCCAAACAGAAGATTTAGAGTGAAGACCCCTAAGGTCATTGATCTATTACAAATCATTTTTTTTTTTACCAAAAATAGCACACTTGTGTTACTTTGGATTGAACCAAGGAGACTGAAAGGGAGATTCTGAGACCTAGGCAGCACAGAATCCTCATACATTTAGTATGAACGTGTGTTATAGAAAAGGTCATCTCTTTGCTCTGTTCACTCTTCAGTGATTTACTTTTGTCAGAGATAGACACTTCATTAAATTTCTCTGTCGTGATTGAAATTTTAACCTTTTTTTATCAAGCGGAGAAAATCACAGCTAATTGAATTCTTCTCTCTTGAATTTAGTTACAAATTACTTCACAGGGCCAGTTCAACTTTGTCAGTATCATCATACGACCTTTGGACTATGAGAGTAATGCTGTCACACTCATCACCAAGGAAGGTGAGTAACTTAGTCACATTTATCCTCAAAGTTGTGTTCTCAGTAGTTAGTGACGGTTTGTTGGTAACTAATATAATAGCAAAACAATTGTAATCATTTAGTTAGTTTTTGTGTTCTAGATTACTGTTTGTTAAATTTGTCATTGAACTTTGGAGTTTAGATATTTCTATAATTGTTTTGTTTATAACCATTTCATATTTATTTACAAGTTATTCCTCTGTGTGTATGTGTATGTAAATATATATATATATAATATACTGCTGCAGTATTGTCAACAATTATTCTAAAAATAACCAATGTTTGTATCTTATTTTAAAAGTCAATATATCCTATTTATAACTAACACGTTGTCAGTGGTGCTTATTCTCAGTTTAGCTCAATTTTATTTTTGTTTGATTTGCTTTTATTTGCTGAAAAAATAATGGTTTCATAAAAAATGTATAAACATAATACCACCATATTTGTTGTCATTTCATTTTAAACTAATGTTATTGAGTACATAATTAGTTAAATAATACAACATTAGGGCATTTTGTAATTAAATATAAATAATTAAAGTGATATTGACTTTTCTCTACTATCTTAAATGTTTCTTAGAGTTTATATAATTTGCTTGTTTGTGAGTTTAAAGTTAACAAAGTGACAGATCTAAATGTGTACACTTTTAACTCTTGGTTCCTTTTCCATTAAAAATTAAGACTGCGCCTCATAAAATTCACATCATATTTAAAACATTAACATTGTTGAACAAATTATCTTTAAAGTAAATTGAGCTGTGATGTTATTGAAACATTTATCCTTTTGTAGCATTGTCTGTTGCACTAATTTTGTTTTTCAACCCCTGTTCTCACAAATGCCGGTAACAAATAAGTAATGGATGTTCTTTGATATATTTTAATAAAATGGAGGACCTGTCATCAAATTAAACATTATAGATAATGAAAATACAAATAAGTATAAAGAAGTTCAATACTGGCACTCACGTAGCGTCATTACACTGGTGGTTCCAGTGGATTTCCAACATGTTCTATTTCTTGCCTGGCAGATCAATGTCTTATAAAAATGGAGCAACATTTGCTTTATAACCAAAAGTCTGACCATAAAAAGAGCACAAACAGCATAAATGAAAATAATTAAATTAGTTTGCAATGTTAGATGATCTTGTTTGTGCTGTGGCATGTCCATCAACCATATATTTTCTTTACTTTTTAAAAAAAAGTATTATAATAATTTATTTATAAAAACAAATTCGATAGACAGCTGTTTTTAATTTAGTTGTGATCTCCTTTCTTTAAATATTTTTTCCTCTAAAAATCATTCTCTCTCTTCTTATGGCATGGCACATTTAAATGTATTTGAAACATCATATGACCCAAAGAGTCCATTGATGTTATCATGTAACAGAAATATTTGACAAAGTTTCTTGCATTATCTGATTATTAGAAATGGCCTTCAGAGAAATATTGTTGTAAGACCTCTGTCTTTTATTAAAGTATGTACAATCAAATGTGGTAACGTTTAGTGACATATTCATGTTGTAAAGGAAGGAAAATAAAATAATGTCCTATCTTATTAGGCCACAGCATTTGTAGGTAAGGGGACTGTACTCTTTCTTCCTAATACTTTTCTCAAACTTAATGGCAGGGTATCCATTCCTTTATCTGCTGAGTCTGCTGAAGAGCACTAAGTTGTTATTGGATCCTCGTTCACTTAATTACCAATCCAGCATCTTAGCATTATGTTACTGTGCTCTCATATACATGCATTTATATCAAACACTTGCTCACCAACATTCTCTAGTCTTCATTGTCCCCTTTCAAAATTAAAGCAGTTGCTGTAATCTCTTATTTCTTTTCTTAATGTTCACCTGTTAAGTAGGTGTTGGTGTGCTGTGTTGCTTGTTTATGGCAATGCTGCAATATCTGTGCTTTTCTGCACATTCATCTTCTGTATGGGCACATTGGATTAACAATTGTTGCCAGAGCAATGTCATTTTTGGCCTACTCTTTACAGTTCTCTGACATGTACAGTGCACACAGGACTTCCTGTTTTTCGCCATTGTCTGAGAGGATTGGAATTTGGATCTCACTAACCAGAGACCAAGGGAGAGTAAAGCCACAAAGATATCACAGATTTAAAGTGAAAAATTCCCACCACCTGTAGTGAGATTCAAACCCAGTACCTTTCTGTCCAGAGGCTGACATCTTATGTCTAGATCACTCAGTCCCCAACTGTAATCTCTGCCTTAATACATCCTATCTGAAGATCAATAGATCACTCAGTCCCCAACTGTAATCTCTGCCTTAATACATCCTATCTGAAGATCAAAACTATTTAATCTTGTAAATTCATTTCTCTGTGAATCAAATATAAAACGTCATATCATCAATCTTTAATGAAGATATTTGCCTGGTTAATAATTGATAAATTATAGTTGAAACATTTTTAACAAAACTCTCTTAGCACAATGGTTGAAAATCATGTCTCAAAAAATCATTGATTGGTGCTCTGTTTTGGTTTATAGATGCAGTGTATTAAATTACAGTTTCTGCTGAACACCTGGAAAATATATAATTTTAGCACAAATCTAAAATTTGAATGTGTCAAGACAAAACTTGAATTATTTTTTTAAGTTGAGAGTTAGTTATCAGACCATTTTTTTCACTAAAAAGTTGATCAATTAAATGTAAAGATCAAAAGACAAAGATGTCAGTTTCAAATATTAGTTCAGTACAGTTTCATTGGTTATTTCTAGCAGATCTAAAAGTTATTTTCTTACCAGAAAAATCTGCTCAAAATCCTGGCTTTTTTTGATCCCACACCTGCTAATTGTTATGCATTTTGTTTCTCTTATTATATTTGAAAATAGGCACATAAAAAATGCCAAATATGCACAAGCTGACAGATATGCCAGAGAAGATGTTTAGATTACAATATAGGTCTTTTTGTTATCATATTCGTGCCAGTACAAAACTGATTTTGCTTATTTCTATTTTACTATCATGTTTAATTTCTGATGGACTCTTTTCTTGTTCTTTGTTCTTAAATACTTTGATGTACAATTTTTTTCCACCTTTGTAGCGGATTATAAGGATCAGATATCACCAGGTAAGTTAACTTTTTTGTATGTGCCAGGTTAGGACAAGTTACTGTAACATTATTAATTAGAATATGTTTTTACCATATAAGACCAAGATCATTGCCTTTGTTGTTGGGATTTTGTTTTTGGGTTTGTGTTAGGTAGCAACCAGGCATTTGCTGTAGAAAATAATTTAGTAATGATCATTGTTTGGTTGGTTGGTTACTGACTCTGCCCTTTGACCCAATGCAAAAATTGACATTCTCTGCACTTGTATATATTTTGATCTTCTGCCCATCCAGGTCTGGAGCCAGAAAGATAAGACTGTCGCATAAATGAAGATTTTAAATTGGCAACATTGCTGCTCCAATACACTAAATAAAGCAGTGTTCATTCACTGCTGCTGATTATTGTGCCAAGCCTCTTTAAGGCTTCAGTCATATTCTTTTCTATTTTGTTCATATCATTTGTATCATTGGGCACAAGCCACCAATAGAAGCTCTCTATTCTTGGTTGTCTTTTTCTCTGGTGTAGTTCTGTGATCTTTGTCACAAGGTTTCATCTTCATATGTTTCCAAGTGTTTCCCCTTTCCCTGTGGGTTCTTCAGGCTTTTATAGCTACAAGTTCAAGGCAAAGAGACAGTCACATCCTGAGCTGTTGTGATGCAATTCAGTCACTGGAAAGAAAGTGCAGTTTGCTCCCCCTATCTCCAGTTCTGTGCAGTGCAGTTCCTTCCTAACTACAGAGGGTGCATGTCCACAAATTAATAGGTCAAAAATTTGTACAGATGAATTGGTAACAGGTTGTGAAATAAAACTTACTTGATGGTGTAATGTGGATTGAGCTATACTGTTGCATGGTATCAAATCACATAAATCATAGCTGGCTCATATTTAGTTCTGTTCTGAACAAAAATTGTCTATGGCAAAAAATTGGCAATGATAAGTGTTGTTTGGCATAGAGGCATCAAGGAGAATGTTTTGTTGACAATAATGGGTGTTTGGTGTACACACATCAGGGAAAATGTTTTGTTGACAATAATGGGTGTTTGGTGTACACACATCAGGGAAAATGTTTTGTTGACAATAATGGGTGTTTGGTGTACACACATCAGGGAAAATGTTTTGTTGACAATAATGGGTGTTTGGTGTACACACATCAGGGAAAATGTTTTGTTGACAATAATGGGTGTTTGGTGTACACACATCAGGGAAAATGTTTTGTTGACAATAATGGGTGTTTGGTGTACACACATCAGGGAAAATGTTTTGTTGACAATAATGGGTGTTTGGTGTACACACATCAGGGAAAATGTTTTGTTGACAATAATGGGTGTTTGGTGTACACACATCAGGGAAAATGTTTTGTTGACAATAATGGGTGTTTGGTGAGGGTTTGTAAAAAAAGACTAAGAAATATTGAAAGATTATTGAAGCTCATGGAGAGAAGAAGTATAAAAAGTGACATAATAATATTTTAGAAGAGAAGTTAAAGTTAGAGGAGAAGAGACACAAGAGAAAAGAGAGGCCTGACCCATCAACATAAAACTGTCTTGTTCATTCTGTATCTGGACCTGCTTTTGGCAGAAAATAATGGCAAAAATCAGTCATAAGAAATTATACTTGTTAAAACAGCACCAGGAAGTTACCATTACAAGTCAACATCTACCAGTTTCCAGCCATCTGTGAAGACATAACAGGCCATATAATGATTGCATGTCTAGATGGTCATGAGGAAAAATTAGAATATTTCATATTTTGGCTAATCTGCAAAATGGTGAGGTGTTTGATTTTGGTTGTACATACATTTCAGTTGATCAGGCTATACACTGTTACCCTCTCATAAGTTATAGATGGTAATTACAACAAGGAAAAACACTGATCATGGTACCTCAAAATACTGAGACTTAGCTCCAAACTTTAAACATTCCTTCTGCATTATATGTTGAGGGACTATTGCCTTTTTTAAATGGTTACTTGCAGTTTAAGATTTTCTTAATTTATAGATTTGCTTTGGTACAACCAATATTTTTTTTAAAAGGTTACTTACGATTTAAGATTGTCACAGCTCATAAGTTTGTCAGGACTACCACTATCTTTTTAAACCTTTATTTATATATTTAAGATTATCACTTCTCACACGTTTGCACATAGATTAAGCAGAACCACCACATTTTTCCTCCAATCACATCTGTTAACAGTTTTCCTTTCTTTGTATGTTTAGGTTTGGGGACAATGAAGGGTAAGATGTCACCACTAAACAGCATAACAAACTATCCCTTTGGTTTTACACTTGTTTTACTGGTGACCAGTGCTTACTTGATTTTGTTTATTTAGGCCTTGCTATCTTATATAGATATCTAATGTACTCATATTTCTTGTCTTGGCATAAATTAGTAATAGCAAAGTCAAAGAAGTGAAAACAGGTCTGTACTTGTGTTTTTTAGACTGCGTAAGATATTTGACAAGTAAAGCATTAAGAAATAGTAAAAATATTAAAAGTATAAATGTTGACAGTAAAGATTCTAGAAAGGGATGTCACCACAGGTAAAACAAGATGTTAGTGTTAATCATAGCTGTGTATTATCACCATATTAATTTTAATCTGTATAGTGAGATAGATTATACATATATCTATGAAGGACCTACCCAAAATTTCACCTGAGGCATGCTGATGATACAGTCACAATAGTTGAGAGTGAAAATGAGTTACAGAAAAATATTGACATTAAAAATAAAGTTCTCAACAAAAGACAGACGTGATGATTGCAATAAAGAAATACATTTTTTAATGCACTATCAAAGTAAATGGGACAGTGTTAACACAGTTCAGTGAATTCAAATACCTGAGGATAATAACTTGAGGTAAAAATATAACAGCCTAACGTTAACAAAAAGTGGGAAAAAAAAATGCTCTTTATTGATTGTGTGGAGCCATTCCTGACATGGAAGGTGAATCCTGGATAACAGACAAGAAGATCATTAAAGGCCACAGAAATCTGGCTTACAGAAGAATGACACAGACAACGTAAACAGCTAAAAAGAAAAACACAAATTTTCTAAAAGACCAAAGTGAAAATAAAGCTTACCAACATCATGAGGAAACAATCATTAATTTTTAGACAATGAATGGAACACCTGGAACTTATTGTAACAACTAGAAAAATTGAGGGAAGAAGCAATAAAGGGAAACAGGGAGAAAAAATTGTAACAACATAGTTGATAAATATCTGTAGGCATAAGAAGCTGTGGAGAGACATGATCACCGACATCAGCAGGCACAGTTTTTGATGATGATCTTTTTAGTAAGAAGTTATTGTGAGTTTGAAGGTTAGATCAATTTATTTTTCCTTCGAATGGAAATTTCAAATAGAACAGTGAACAGCTGGCTTTAACTGTTTACTTCTTTGTGTGTGATGTGAAGATTAGTTCAGCTTTTAGATATCTCATTAGTACAGTTATCTTCTTGTAAATTTATCGCTCAGTTTGACTGGAATTTTGAAAGTTCTTGATGAAGTCTGCTGTCTGTTTCAGTTTCAATTAGTTTTTTTTAATGCATTGCTTTCTCTTTAGTTGAGTTTATCTCATTATTCTTTGACTGAGTTTGTCTCATTATTCTTTGATTGAGCTGATCTAATTATTATTTGATTGAGTTGATCTCATTATTCTTTGATTGATTTTATCTCATTGTTCTTTGATTGAGTTTATCTTATTATTCTTTGGTTGAGTTTATCTCATTATTCTTTGATTGAGTTGATCTCATTGTTCTTTGGTTGAGTTGATCTCATTATTTTTTGATTGAGTTGATCTCATTATTTTTTGATTGAGTTTATCTCATTATTCTTTGATTGAGTTGATCTCATTATTCTTTGATTGAGTTTATCTCATTATTCTATGATTGAGTTGATATCATTATTCTTTGATTGAGTATGTTGAGTTTATCTCATTGTTCTTTGGTTGAGTTTATCTCATTATTCTTTGGTTGAGTTGATCTCATTGTTCTTTGGTTGAGTTTGTCTCATTATTCTTTGATTGAGTTTATCTCATTGTTCTTTGGTTGAGTTGATCTCATTATTCTTTGGTTGAGTTGATCTCATTATTCTTGAACTGAGTTGATCTAATTATTCTTTGGTCGAGTTTATCTCATTATTCTTTGAGTTGATCTCATTATTCTTTGGTTGAGTTGATCTCATTATTCTTTGATTGAATTTTTCTCATTATTCTTTGATTGAATTAACCTCATTATTCTTTGGTTGAGTTGATCTCATTATTCTTAAACTGAGTTTATCTCATTATTCTTTGGTTGAGTTTACCTCATTCTTCTTTGATTGAGTTTATATCATTATTCTTTGGTTGAGTTGATCTCATTGTTATTTGGTTGAGTTTATCTCATGATTTTTTGGTTGATTTTTATCTCATTATTCTTTGGTTGAGTTGATCTAATTATTCTTTTGTTGAGTTGATCTCATTATTCTTAAACTGAGTTGATCTCATTGTTCTTTGGTTGAGTTTATCTCATTATTCTTTGGTTGAGTTGATCTCATTATTCTTTCTTATCATCTAAGCTTGCTCACTTCAGTCTAAGTGTGCCATTTTAGTGCAGGTTCTAGATTGTGACAATATTTATGTTGAAAGAAATATAGAATCTGATATATTTCTATTTATTATAACAAATTATTATTTTTCTGAAAATGGATACAATTTGTTGACAGCAAGGAGATACTTTGAATACCCTAATCTTTATTAATTTTTGTCTCTCTCTAACTTTCTCTATCTCTCTCTCTCTCTCTCTGTGTGAGTGTGCATGTGCATGAGAGATTGAGAATGATATTTTAATGCATAAAGTCTGTAAAAGTATATTCTAAATATTATCTAATTTGTCACTTTATACTATTCAAGTTGATGCACCATAAAAAGAGCCATATACAAATTATCATCATCAAATACCAAGCCTGCTGCCGTAGGTGATCATGTCTCTCCACAACTTTCGATCACGACAGTTATTTATCATTTCTGTTGTCGACCTTCTGCCAAGCCATTCTCTTAAGCTGTCTAGTATCTTTTCTTTTTGCTTTCCTCTTTCTCTTTGTCCCTCAATTTTCCCAGTTTTTACAATATATTCCAGCTGTTCTCTTCTCATTACATGGCCAAAAAATTATGATTGTTTCTTCCTAATATTGGAAATTAGCTCTCTTTTTGCTTTGGCCTCTTTCAGAATGTTTTCATTACTCTTCTTAGCTGTCCATGGTATTCTCACATTCTTCTGTAAAACCACATTTCTACAAACTCCAGTGATTTTCTTGTCTGTTGTCCTAGATTCACATTCATATGTTAAGACTGGCTCTACATAACATTTAAGAACTCTTTTTCTTGTTTCTATTGTCAAAAATGGATTGCATAGTATCTTCTTAATTTTTTGGAAAGCTGCTTTTGCCTGAACCATTCTACATCTCACCTCTTTTATACATCTTCCGTTTGAGGTTAACAAAGTTCCCAAATATTTAATTTCATTTACCTGTTTTAATATTGTTCCACTTGTCTTTATTTTGCACTGAGGTGATGTCTTTTTCTTTGTTGTTACCATTACTTCTGTCTTTTTGCTATTAAGGCTGAGTGCTTTATTTTTGCTTTCTTTCACTATAATGTCTAACATTTCTTGTAACTCATTTTCACTCTTAGCGATTAAGACTGTATCATCAGCATACCTTACATTATTTATATTTTGACCTCCGATTGTTATTCCAGGCTTGCCCCTTATGGATCGTAAAATAATCTCACTATAATTATACAAATATTAAACTGAAATGTGTAAAATATAACTAAATATGCATCTAGAAAAAAAACTGTGAAAAAAGATATAACTGTTTAGGTTATGAGATACATGCTGGGACTCCTGTCAATCAAAGCTAGACATGTGTTTGCTCAAGTTGCAGTCTATATGTGTATCATGGCTGATAATGCCTGCATGACCACATTGTGGACTGAGAAATACTAAAGACAGGAATTTTGTGGATGGCTCCAAGTATAGAAACCGATTAGACCTTCACTAAAGTATTGTCTTTTGTCAATGGAGATGAATGGTGGTTTAGTACTGGAGAGAACAAACTACTATCATTGAGCTATTATCATCTTGTGCAGAGAATGTAGAAGCTTGTGCAATATAGAAGTAAGTCTAAAAATGTGATTGGAGGCCACAGAGATGGATTTTTCAGAAGAATACTGGGTTCCCTGGAGAGCTAAACAGACCAACAAGGAAATTCTCATGGAAGCCAACACAAAAGGGAGCTTCTAAAAAACTTCAGAAAGAAGAAACAATCAACATTTTTCAATCACATTATGATAAGAGGAAAGTTTAAATACTTGATTACAACAGGGAAAGAGATATCATGGATGACAAAGAGAGAAGATATTAGCTTGGTGTCATGGCACAGAAAACAGTCAACAAAGATCTGATGTACAGTGGATAGAAAATTGTGGAAAGACTTTATCTCCTACACCACCTGGTATGGTACATGATGATCATGCCTTGTACAAGGTCTCTCCATCCATCCCTATTCTATTGTCTTTCAATTAAGGCCAATAGCCATGAATGATTCCTCTTCTGGCACTTCAGTAACCATGGTTGTAATGGTATCAAGATCTTGGTCAATGCTGAAGATGGTTCAAACTGAATAACTGCAATATGATTGGTTAACATTCAAAGTGGTGTTGAAACTTCATAAACTAAACTGATGTTAATTTGTTTGTCATTGCCATGCTGGGGCTTGTGAACATAAAACAGTGGATGTGCTTGTCTTAGAGGAACTACTAGATGAGACCTTAACCATTGATACAGGAGAGATACTGAAGGTGTCGACATGTCTGATGGAGGGTGTGAATTCAAAAGATCTAGTCTGTTAGCATTTGACTTCAAGAATTTTTCATTTGACAAAGTACAAGTGAAAAGACATAGAAGAGAGGATTTGTGGTGAAGTGTATGTCTAACCAGTGCACCTTGAAGGCAACCAAAATGCTTACGCTTTGTGACTGTTAAGGGAACTGAGCACCTATGAATTTGCCATGAGTGCAGTGATGGGGAAAGGCCAAAAAAAAGTTAAGCTGCTATAAAGCTGACATTAAGGATAATAACAAAATTATTTAAAAATCCTGTTGTTACAGTCTTACATTAGTTATTGACACCACAGAATAATGTTCTTGCCTAACAAGGCCTTCTCCTGGAGCAATGGACAAGACACATTTCAAACTAAAGCATAAAACTACATCCTGAACTATGAAATATCATGTAAAAATCAGATTTCAAAATTGAAAACTCATCTCAAATGCTTCTCCATGCAAGTCTGGTGCGAAAATAGTGACAAAAAGGGAAAGATGTGTATTGTCAGTTGACATAGAACAAGAGGCTAGAAGGTCGGCCTTTGAACAAATGGATTGACTGACAGGTGGGAATCTGGGAGTAGTTCTGACTGACAGGTGAGAATTTGGGAGTAGTTCTGACTGATAGGTGAGAATCTGGGAGTGGTTCTGACTGACAGGTGAGAATCTGGGAGTAATTCTGACTGACAGGTGAGAATCTGGGAGTAGTTCTAACTGACAGGTGAGAATCTGGAAGTAGTTCTGACTGATAGGTGAGAATCTGGGAGTAGTTCTGACTGACAGGTGAGAATCTGGAAGTAGTTCTGACTGACAAGTGAGAATCTGGGAGGGTGGTTCTCAAAATATGAAAGTTTGGGGAACAACTACAAAAATATAAAAAATTGTGCCATGACTTAGGCGAGTGTGTTGGGATGAAATTGAACAATTATCACAGCTTCATTGCAGTACAGTGCAATAAGTACAGTGGCATATTTATTCTTCTTTGGTGCGCTTTTTTGGTGCGTCCAACGCAGTGTAATTTTATTTCTGTGAGCTTCTAAATGACGAAAATCAAATGCCCATGGTGCCTCCAAGTGCCATAAAGCTAATTGACTGAAGTTGGCCAGTCTTTAATGTGGAAACGGGTTCTGGACCGCGTGACTGAATGAGTGCATGTGAGCCTAGGCCATCCACATCATCAATGTTCAGCGACCATATTAATCATGACGAGTCGTGGTCAATGCGGTGGCAAACAGTCTCATCTCAGATAACACCAATGAGAAAGATGCAGTCATCTATACAGATGGATCTGTAATATGACACCAAAGGAGTGCATGGGCATTTACAGCATGCTCGGCAGGCAGAATAATCAAAGAAGACAGTGGTGCATACGTTATGACCATGAGTATCATGACGCTGGAGGTGATGGCAGTGACCAAGGCATTCATCTGGTTAGAATCACAAGACTACACCAACGCCTGTATACTGAGTGATTCGATGAGCATGATAAGAAAAGTGGAGGCAGGATCTGTATGTATGCAATGGGTAGAGTCATTGCAGAAGTCAAAAATACGTAAGGTCACCTTTGTCTATGTCCCAGGACATGCGGGAGCATGCGGAAATGAAAGAGCAGACTGGTTGGCTAGCTGCGATTGTTGAGGACGGTCAGCCCTTGGATCGGGCAGACATCATCAATGCCCTCTGGGAAGTGGGAAAGACACAGGACTTCGACAACCATGAGTCAAGATGGGAGTTAAGATGAGCACAACCAGAAACGAGAAACTTAGTGGGCGTGTAAGAAGACTAATTAACCAACATAGAACTGGAGTCGTCAGTCACTGGACAATTCGATAATTGCTGAGGAGGGGATCTAAGCACCTATGGACATGTTCGGAGTGCAATGATGATGACCCGCTAATAACTCAATAGCTCAATTGATTCTTCACCATAATCAGTAATTAAATTCAATAGTTAGATAGAAAACACAGTGCATAACTAAAACATAGAAAAAACTAATTGGTTTAAAAAGAAAAAAGCAGATGTGCACAAAAGATGATAAACTAGGTCTCTATTGCATCAAACAATGTGTACCTTCAATAATGGTTGGTGTACACCTCACTTACTTTGCATTTAGGAAAATACTGTTTTTGAGCTCATTATAAGTTGTAATTTTAGTTTTCTTCATCTCAGTGTCTTAGTTGTTTTATCATATTCATTTGTATTGTGAGTATTGTCACAGGCAAAGACTATTTGGTGTGGTCTTCTTTATCATACTTTTCTAACTGTCAATAAAAAACAAATTTTAATTGCAATATTAATTTGTATTCCTTAGATGTCTCTCCTGTTATCAGTACTCTAGACTATTATCTTACTAAACTCCAGTTACTCATATTTACCACATGCTGAAAACCTGCTTTGAGTTGGTGTAGTTGATATATTAAAGCTCAGTCTAATAAATTAAGGCTTGAGATACATATTATCTGTTTTATTTGTAGGAAGCTTAATTTGCTTTGTCTGCATTATTATTTTTTTAACAAGGACATTACTGATTATGCTTACAATGTTAACAATTTTTACAGTTAAATATTAACAGATCACCATACTCAATGTAGATAACCAGTAACTAACATGGTACCTGTCTGCCTTTTTTTAAGTGTTTGGATCACTTGTCTTTGTAAATAATAGACTGGACAAAGATGCTGCAAATTAACTGATAGCAGTCAGTAACTCATAGCTGGCTGCTGATGTTATAGCCTGCAAATTATAGCTGAGCAAGATCTTATTTCACCCCCACTTGGAGAAAACAGACTCCCTGAGGGAGTAGAAATCAAAGATAAAAGACAAGTCTGACTTCAAAAATGTATCACAACAAAGTTAATGTGTTGGACCGAGGAGCTGTTACCACAGCATAACAAATGCCCTTTTATGGTTTACAACATAGAAGAAGTAAATCCTAGACAGATGCAGGATACATATTTTGTATGAATTGATGTAATAACAGGTATCTTTGTGAACTATTAATCAGCCAAAGAAAATAAATATGGTCCACAAAAATGAACCTGAAACTATCAGGAACTGGAGAAGCCCTCAGACCTACCCTCCAGTTCATGACCTTTGTCAGTGTATAACACAGAGGCAGATACTTGAAAAAGTTGAGCAATAAGTGGTTTCATGTTTATTAACTCTAGTAAACCAATCACAGCTTGTCTGTCTATGAAATCCTGTGTCTAAAAATCATGCACTAATAGTTTTTCTTGGCAAGATCTTTAAGTTACAGCCAGAAAGGCAAAACCATTTTTTTTTTTACATGATATAAGAGCTATAACAGAACACATTGTTACATGACATCAAATCTTTTATGGAATAGAACTATAATTACATGACCCCAAACAATGTGTGGCAGCAAAATTCTTAGCAGACAGAAAACAATTTAAATGGTTTAAAACATTGATGACGGATTAAAAAAAAAAGATAATGGGACAAAAAAAAACGATTATATCCCCCCCCCCCCCCCCAAAAAAAAAAAAATTGTAGCAAACTCAGATACATAACAAAAATATATTTACACTAAGAAAGACTTTGATTGAACAGCTGACCCTTTACTGAACACCTCTCCTACTGGGTAGAAAACCCCTGACAGAACAGAAACATAACAGAAAATATCTTCATCATCAGGTCGCATGTCCTTTACAGAATGTTGTAGTCGCCACAGCCCGTCTGAATGAATCTCTGTCTCTAGCCAGATCTCCTGCTTCTTTTGTTGTCGTGTTCAAGGTCTCCTTGATGTCTTGAAACCACCTTTTTCTTAGTCTACCCCTGATGTGTCGAACCATGCCTTCCATTATTATTCTTTCCAGCCCGCTGTGTCTTTTGACATGACCATAGTATTTTAATTTCCTCTGTAGGGTGGTGTTTATAAGCCAGTTCTTTTTAATATTTAAATCTTTTATTTTGTCTTCATTGCCCTTTAGAAAATACCTTACAAAACACAAAACCCTTTACAAGTAAGAAAACCCCATACAGAAAATCAAAACCCTTATAGAAAAGAAAAATTATTTATGGGACAAAACATTCCTTAATGAGTAGTAATGGATTGGTAATAATAAAGGATTGGTAGGCAGAATGCTATTAAAATGAACTCTTACCAAGTGTCTTAAAAAGTACATACAAGCATGTAGAATGTAAACTTAGGGTTTATTAACATATTTAATAGTGTGGTAGATCAATAACCTGATTACTGATGACAAATGTACCAGGATAAATGAATACTATATTAATGCAGTAATACAATGTAAAGTCACAAACTACCGTCATTGAGTACCATGCCTGTTGGTCTAGGTGATCATGTCTCTCAATAGCTTTCTGTCTTGCTTATTGATTCTGCTGTTAGTTTCATACCAAGTTATTCTCTTCAACTTTTCCCTCTGCTTCCCTCTGTCTTCTCCTTCCTCAGGTTTTTCCAGTTGTCACATTAAGTTCCAGATGTTTCCCTCTTGTCACATGGGCAAAAAATGTTTGTTGTTTCTTCCTGATGTTGGTAGCATTTGTTGTTGTTACCATGGTCTCTTTTAAGACATTCTAGTTATTACTCTTTTTTTAATGTCTGGTGTATTCTTATAATTCTTCTGTAAAACCACATTTCTGTAGCCTTCAAAGACTTTCTTGTTTGTTGTCCAATTGTCTATGTTGCGTTGCAGTGATAGATATCATTCATTTCTGTCAAATAGAAGGCTCTTGCGGCCATTACCATGACTGGACAGCATGTATGGAGATGTCTTGACCAATATTTCCTTTCAACTAATTAAGATTATCATCTGAAAAGGTACCTGGCAGAAGAAGAAGATTTGTGTTGAATATATTCATTGTTTCTCTATGCTCATGAAATACACCTGGAAACTGCTGCCCTCTACTTAATGGTTAGATTTCCTGGAAACTGCTGCCTCTACTTGGTTAGATTTCCTGGAAACTGCTGCCCTCTACTTAGTGGTTAGATTTCCTGGAAACTGCTGCCCTCTACTTAGTGGTAAGATTTTCTGGAAACTGCTGCCCTCTACTTAGTGGTTAGATTTCCTGGAAACTATGTCTCCTTGTCTCATACAAAGCTTTGTTTGACCTCTTCCAGCCAATTTTAGTGACACTGCAATATCTAGGCACAGAAGTCAGTTGTAATAATATTAATTAAACTCAATTTGGTTACCAAATTTTCCTGAATCTAATTCAGTGATTGTAGACAAAAAATGTGGATTTATAGAAGAATAGGTAGAATTGGATGGAAAGAAAAGAAAACAAACGAGGAAGTTTTAAAACAACTAAAAATGAAAAGAGAACTACTAAACACAATTAGAGCCAGACAAATGAAATTTTTGGGTCATGTTAAAAGGCATAACAGCCTAATAAAAGTAATATTGGAAGGGAAAATACAAGGTAAAAGAGGCAGAGGCAGACCAAGACTAACATGGACAGGTAACATCAAAAGATGGACAAGTCAGCCTATGACAATCTGCACTATCAAAGCAAGAGACAGAGTGGAATGGCGCCTCATGATAGCCAACCTTCGATGCGGAGACGGCACTCAATAATGAATGATGAGACAAAAAATGTTACCTAATGGGCGGGTTGCAGAATTAATTCATCTATTGCCCTTGTATATAAGGTTATCATTATTTGCACTTGAACAGTGTCTATTAGCACTCAAGATTCTTGCCATTAGCTCTGAAATCTCTTCAGTCAGATTTGAAATCCTTTCCACTAGCACTCACATCTTTAGCCTGGTCATACAGACAGACCTTAGCATGGTGCACAAACTATACAGCACTGATGAGTATCACTTCTAGTAATGTCACCAGAAATAACAAATGCTATATTTTTCTTGTAGTGAAGTAAAGACACACCTGTAAGGATTGGATTCCAATCTCCATTACTCTTGCTTGATTTTGATTTTTTTTTTTTTTTTATTGCTACTGCATGGTTTTCATGTTTAGAAAAAATAATTTACCTGAAGGAACCCTTTGAACTAAACAGTAAAATGGCATTACATGATTAATGATTATAAGTCTATTGTTATATTTTGCCCTTAATGTGATCAGCCAGACGTTTTTCTCTTTAGCTTATGTTTAATTAACTTTATTTCACGTCATAAGAAGAATGTTAACATTGGCTTTTTTCCTCAGTTTGTGTGTGGCTTTAAGCTTATTTATATTCCCAGCAATTACACTCATGGCCTGCTTGCCAATGACTCTTGTATATTTTATTTTCAAAAGTTCTTTTTCAGAGTGATATTGGCTATTTGTAGCTTCTTTTATTGCTGATTTAATGACTACCTCTTTGATTATTGTATTTGAAGAGACAAAATAATTATTCTGAATCGATAACATTTACAAACAGGATGAGCCAAAAGGGGTGCATAAGATAATGGGTAAGAAATGTGTTTAACCAATGAGCTTCAGGAATCATGAGAGCTTGTAGATCTCTCATTATATGATGAGAGATCCTGAATAGTTAGGAGTGTAGCAATGTTAGCTTTAATGTATTTTAATTCTTTTTTGAGAACTGGCACTCACAAGAAAGTTAATCTTGAGTATATTTCTAATGATGTTATAACTAGCATTAGGGGAGAAGATATCTTTTACATTTGTACAGTCGACCATTTCAATTCCTAAATATTGGGAGTTTGATTTTTTAAATTTTAAACTGGAGTGAAGTAAAAAAAAAAACTCAAAACCTGTACACTACACAATGACTGCACTGGGTCACGTGGCCTTTATTCCCAATCCCCACAGCAGACCCTCATGATTGACCTCAGAAATGGAATAATGCAGGGGGCCTCGGTAGCCTAGTTGGGACAACCTGTGTTTGATTCCCACTGGAAGCAGTGTGAGTTGTACTCATGGTTGGAAAAAAAAATACCCCCGTGGTCGACCCAGTCGCTGGCGGAAATGGATACCAGGGTATAGTACTCTCGGATGGTGAGGAATGCTGCACACATCGTGAGTTTTGATGCTTGAAGCAACACTATCCAGAAGTCTCCGAACACTTCTAGATAGGCAGCCGAGCACATCTGGGTGAAAACTCGCCTTCTAAGACACCGATTCAATTGTCATACTTTACCTTTATGGAATGATGCAGTGGTAAAAGGTGTTTTCTATTGATGGAGATTTCTAATCATTCCTTCAACTTTAATTGTTGATACATAGATACAAGCATCTTTCTCACTACTTGAAGTAGCTCCATGCTCTGTTATTTAAGTGGGATGATTCTGCTGCAGCTTTTGGGGGTTTCAACAAAATCTCAATGTTTTAGAATCATCTACATTTAAAATTAACTTCCCTGAATCTTTGGCATGATTTTGTTAAACTTGAAACAAATTGTAGAACACAGAAACAAAACTTGTATAAACAGAAATAAACATTGGGAAAACCTGAGGCTAAACAAGCATCATTAACATATACGGGTATAAAACTTGAATTAATACATTGAAAAATACACAGTAAGTGACTGGGTAGATAGAATTTAATATGAAACTGACCTTTAATGAAGCAGTCTCTATTGACACAACATCAAGCTACAGACCAGTGAGTTAGGAACTTGACTAAGTTGCTATTCAGAACGACCATGGTTTGTATTCTAATCTGATACAGACATGAATATATAGACACATTGTTATTATTCTAGTTGTTTTTGTTATCAAGTAAAGATCAATACACAGGTAGTGTTGAACATGTTGAAAAAGTACAATAAATAAATATAATAATACATTTACATTGATATGATTGATTGCATTTAAGAACCATATGTGCATGAAGAACTAATACATATATAAACTATACAATCTACCAGAAATTAGCTCTTGAGCTTCCTAAGAATACACTGCTTTTAAATACCCTCAAATTATGGTACATTTTACAAATAGTGCGCTGTACACATACATATAGCAAAGATCATCAGTCATAAGTAAGTAAAAGTAAAGTATCCCCGTCACACCAAGTGGCGTATAGGGAATATGGTGTTAGTGACCATAAATTTTACAGACCTTCAGCACATTATTTTTGGAGTAATGTGGTCGATATTATACCTGTGCCACTTTACTTTCCCAGAAAAAAATCCGGTACCCATTAAATGCTGGGTGAACTGGAAACCGTCGGTTGGGATCGAACCCTACCTTTTGTCCTTTGTAGTCCAGTTCACTAACCACTGAGCTATCACAGCTCCCCTTCAGTCATAGAGAATCTAGAATTTCTGCCATAATTGCCATCTTCAACTTGATAAGACAATAGATAGATGTAAGTAATAAGTACTTTTGTAAGTCACTTTTGTAAGATCACACTATTTATTTGGTAACCGCTTCATTTGCATTATGTTAATTACAATATGTGAACTATTTCTCAGACATTGCTGACATCCTGGGCCATACTCATACAAAAATTATATCAGATGCCAACCTGCCACTGCTAGTCAGGCAAATTGCTGTTCACTGTAATGTGAGTACACAAGAGTTTTCCTTGTGAGTGATAAGATTAGAGAAACTGTGTGCAGGAAAGAGATCAATGAGAAAACTACAGACAGCATAACATTGTCATGAAATATTAACAGCAACAATTAAAAATAAAGACTAGGAATTAGCAGTAAAATAATTAATCAAGATTCAAGTTAAATAAAATAAAAATATTCTTGTGTGTACACCAGTGAAAGAGTAACACTGAATACACACTGTACCCTACATATATACAGACATCATTGATAAAAGAATAACAGCATTTAATTACTGATCATCTAATATATATCAAAACATGGAAATCAAAAATACTTTTTCAAGAAAACCAAACTTAGAATATTCAACTCAAATGTATTATCAATACAACCAAAGATCTCATCTACAATTAAGGAAAGAAGATGGACATATATATGTTGGTCACGTGCTGCGAAGAGACAACAAGAAAATTCCATAACAGTTCCTTCTATGGGAAACATCAGGATACAGAAAAAGAGGAAGACCGAAAGAGACAATGAAAAGAACACTTATAAGAGAAGCAAAGTTGACAGGCATAGACTCATTAGATAAGATCTAACATCTTGGTCAGAATAGAGATGGGTGACGAAAAACACTACAAGCACTATGCGATGTCTAACAATGCAGGAAGGATCAAGAATATATGTCATATAACATGCTAAGTGGAGACTATGTGGAAGGTACCAAATAAATTATCTTTATAAAATTAATATATGGCTTGCAGAAACTGAGAAGGTAATAACAGTGGGAAAGAATACTGGCATTTCTTATATCCAAATGCTGTGGCCTATATTTGTGATGTTGACGTAGTAGGGAAAGTCATTAAATGACAGGAATTTTATTATTTGCATGGAAAAGTCTTTCCAATTAAACATCTGATTTCAGGGCATAAAATGGTCTCTTTTTTTCAGTAGAGACCAGTTAACTAACCACTGCTACCTTCTATATTGCAGGCCAAATTAAAACCCAAACCTGAACATAATAATTGCATTAAATGTGCAAGTCTCTAGACACAGCATCTTGGTTTAAAAACAGAACATGCTGAGAACAGACTGCTTCTATATCAATTTTTGTTTCTATAGCAATGTCAGTAGGAAATTTAAAACATAAAATAAAGGAATAGAATGTATAGTTTGCCATCATTTCCCCCTCTCAATAGTGAAATTTTATTGAAATCGACGGACACAGTACGAGAATATTATGATTGAACAGATTTGTTGTTGTACAACCTTGCTTCTGAGTTCTTCACTGTTAGGTCTAACAACCCTTGACATATGGAAGTGAATCCTGGACAACCAGGCAACCAACAAGAATGACTTTGGAGGCCACAGAAATTGTTTCAAAAAAAAAAAATACCATATCATGTTTAGAATACCATATCCAGGTTAAAAAAAAAAAAAAGGCTAAAGGAAAATGTATTGAAAGTGGCCAAAGTAAAAGAAAACTTATTACCAACATTAGGAGAAAACAATCATCATTTTTGACTATTTATTAAGAAGGAACAACTGGAATATATTGTGAATGGTGACAGCAAGGAAGATGAGATAAAAATAGAGAGAAAAGATACCAGACAATTTAAAAAAATGGTTTTAGTAGAAGTCAACAGTAGAAATAATAACTGAAAAGAGTAAAAGTTGTCGACAAAAATTGCCATTTATGCCAGCAGCCATGATACTTTACGATGAAGATGAATAATCAGCATACTCAGTATTGTATAGTTTTATAATTTGTCTCTGACATATCTGTCAGTGACATCACACAAACATCTTGTTGACATTTGGTATAAAACATTTCTTCTTTTAAGATGTGGATAATCACTTTATGTGAAAGACACCAATTCTAAGTTGAAGAACATATGGTATCTTCTTCATCTTCAGCTCTCAAGTTTCCTGTTTAGCATTTCTTACAGATGAGCTACCTCTATGAGTTAAATCATTAGCTGAAGGTCATAGTTTGTGTTATTTATTGTGCAGATATAATATAAGATGTAATGAAAATGTTCTGAAAGAGGCCAAAGCAAAAAGAGAACTAATTTCCAATATTAGGAAGAAACAATCATTATTTTTTGGCCATGTAATGAGAAGAGAACAGTTGGTATATATTGTAACAACTGGGAAAATTGAGGGACGAAGAGATAAAGGGAAGCAAAGATACTAGACAGCTTAAGAGAATGTCTTGGCAGGTCAACAACAGATATGATAAATAACTGTCGAGATCGAAAGTCGTGGAGAGACATGATCACCTAAGCCAGCAGGCATGGCACTTGATGAAAATGATAATATAAGACTGCTTTGAAATAAATAAATAAAATGTTAAAGCTGAGTGAGTTTTTAACAAATCATTTTAAGACAATTTATTTTGGATGCTGCAGCTTGCCTCCATGGTGCTCCAGCGTCAGCAGTCAACAGTGGGCAGCCCAGAAGTGTTTGCCTCTAACTGGTTGGAAAGACTAAGGCAGATCAAGCTGCTGAAACGTCGAATTCTGGAGCATCAATCAGAGGAAGGTGCCTCATCTGAACCAGCTAGTCCTTCTCACATGTGGCCCCCAACTGGGGCTGGTGGAGATGGCATTACTGGAGGCTATGAGGATTTCACAGACTATTTATAGCCTTAATTTACTGTTTAAATGTTTTTTTTAGAAAGGACAGATAATTATGGCTTCTGCATTGTAACAACAACAATGGATTGCTTCTCTATGAATAAGTATATTGTGTGTGATGGTGGCGTTTAGTTGTGCAGTTACTTTTAGCTTATTATAATGTTGCAATGTGTGACAAGTCATAAATAATGCTTGCTTATAATTTATTATCTATAGTATAAAGTATAAAGAGGCAAGAGCAGCAGGAATCGGCTCCCTCAATGAGATAGAACTGCTTGCACAGAACAGAGACAGATGGCGAGATTTGATAAAATATCTTTAAAAGAAAACTGCTAGAACAAAAATTCATATAGGAGAAGGTGTATCTTGGTCTACGCCCTATGGGCCGGTTACGGCTCGAAAGGTCAATAGATAGATAGATAGATAGATAGTATAAAGTTGGTCTGTAAGGTTTTGTTTTAAATTCATTCTGTCTGTGATGATGTGTGGTTGTAGTGAAATATAAGGATTGCTTTTTGTTTATCTATGGCATAAGGTTTGTTGTTTATTATCTGTGGTGTAAGTTTGCTGCTAGTTTATTATCTGTGGTGAAAGGTTTGCTGTTAGTTTATTATCTGTGGTGAAAGGTTTGCTGTTAGTTTATATCTATTGAGTAAAATTTGCTGTTAGTTTATTATCTATGGTGTAAGTTTGCTGCTAGTTTATTATCTGTGGTGAAAGGTTTGCTGTTAGTTTATTATCTGTGGTGAATGGTCTGCTGTTAGTTTAATATCTGAGGTGAATGGTCTGCTGTTAGTTTATTATCTGTGGTGAATGGTCTGCTGTTAGTTTATTATCTGTGGTGAATGGTCTGCTGTTAGTTTATTATCTGTGGTGAATGGTCTGCTGTTAGTTTATTATCTGTGGTGAATGGTCTGCTGTTAGTTTATATCTATTGAATAAAATTTGCTGTTAGTTTCTTATCTATGGTGTATGTTTGCTGCTAGTTTATTATCTGTGGTGAAAGGTTTGCTGTTAGTTTATTATCTGTTGTGTAAATTTTGCTGTTAACTGTTGTGCAAAATTTGCTGTTAGTTTTTTATCTGTGGTATAAGGTTTGTTGCAGTAGAAATGTCTAAATTTGATGTTCTTTATGTAATGTTTGATTTCAGTTAATTATGTCTGTAGGAATGTTTCAATACGATGAACCACAGTATTTTGGTTTAACTTATTCTGTCTGTGGTAGATTTGATGACTTGCAAGGTTGCTGTTATCTTCATTCTGTTTCCATAATGTTTAAATGTGATAAATTGTGCTTCCTGTGTATGTTAATTATTTGCATATTCTATATGTTAAACCATAAATATGACAATCAGTTGCCTATTTCATTCAGAGAATATGATGGTAAATTTATCATTGAGAACCACAGCCAGAAGTTGATTTGGCATTATATTCAATGTGCTTCAGCTTTACTTGTTTTTTTACTTGTAACTCATTTTTTTTTTTTTGAGCAAAATAATGTTATACAGAACATTGGAGAAGATAACTCAGAATTTCTGACTTTTAAAATTAGATATGGCCGTGGACATTATTTTCTAGAATCATTTTTGATCACTTGATGATGGAATAACTGAGTTTATAATATCTGTTCTGGGGAGCAGTTGAAATGAAAGCAGCGGAAAATGCATATATGGACATCTCTTATAAGCTTGCTTCTGATGAATAAATTATCTTGATGCATACCATATTATTTCTGGTTCTGGTCCAAGATGGAGGATTGTTTTCTTCACTTTGCTATGGATGGTTGATTAATGGCCTAACAAGCCGCCACTGTGAAACATCTATTGTTTTTGAAATAGAAATCTTTTAAATAGTTGATGCGGGTCCTGTGCAAGGTCTGGCAAATAATAACAAAGACAGTTGAACGTCGGAAGACTAGAACTTTTGCCCTAAGTGCCATCTTTGGCTTGAAAGGACAATAGATAAAAAAGATAGATGCCATCTTTTGTTGTTTTAGTTACATGAAATTTTGTAGCCATTATAAGTGTGATTCTTAGAAATAAAACAAATTCCTATAATAAAAAAATTGGAGCAAGCAAATAATTTGAAACAAATATAATAAGTAAGAGAGGAATAACATGACAGGTAAAATTAATACAGTAGTTAAAGAAAAAGGTTCTCCATTACAAGCTGCAAAATTGATGATTACGGTAAAGAGAAATAATGCAGATTTATCTATTGGTTGATCTCGTGGTTTTATGAAGAGAAACCTCTCATTACAGTTAGTTCCTTCTAATGAAGTAACGTTTCTGTATGTCATATAAGGAATAGCCCCACACCATTGAATGCCCATGTGGGGCATCCCTAGGATAGCAGAACTATCAAATTAGACAAAAGCTATGGAGAACTCTCCATGATTTGTCTTGCTGGTATAGCATGGCTGTGTTGTTAAACACAGAGAAATTTGATGTTGACTGATAAGTTTGTTGTTACATTTACCTGAGGTATAACAATGTACACATTCCAAGCAGGATAGGCCTACTACTTGTCATGAATTAAATTTCATGTTATGTTTTAAATAGCTAAATTTTTTGTTTATCTTTTTCTACAAGATAAGATGAGAAATGAAGAAGGAAGAAAAAAAGCTAGGAGTAATACTCTCTATTGAATACATACAGAGACTACAGGTAAATGGTTTGGCCAGGTGACAAGGCGAACCAAATGAAGTCATTAGCAAATGCCATGCGAATACCAAACCAGTAGGCAGACCATGAAAAAGAAAGATTGGTGAATTATAAGAGATACTAGGAAACATAATGGCAGAAGAAGCCGACAGTAGAGTTAAAAGAACACAGACTATACCTCTCCTCACTGCTGGGAGGCAAATGAAGATAAGGCACAGACAGACAATATAGCTAGAAATGGAAAAGAACTCAAAATTAACTTGTGCCAAGACTTTAGAGAGTAAAGTATGAAACCTCCTAACATAGTTAACCTCCTATCATGCTCAGTGAAGTGCTGAGACTTGCCAGGGAGAATGTCCTACTATCCCAGCATCTTTCCCTTCTGTCTTGGTTTGAATCTAACTCTCTATTAAGAATGTCTACTATCAGAACAAATGATTTGGACAAATCTTAATGAAAAATCTATTCTTTGGTGAGCTATCAATTTCCACTCTTTAGATATAGCCAGTTTCAGCTTTAGCCAGTTCACCTGTGTTTACAGTCAAGTTCATCATCTGGTTGGGATCATTGTCCCTTCGTACTGTCAAGATGATCTTCCTCAAGTATCTCATTCCCAAGGCTTGGAAGCCTGTATTTGGATGTTGCCTATCTACAGGTATATTCATCGGCTAAAGGGAAGAAATGGATATGGAATTGCTGTTGAATATCTCAGAAAAAGTCTCTTTCTATTATAGCAACACACACTTTGTCATGAAACTCAACGATTACAAAAATGAAGTAAACAGTTAAGCAATGAATTGATGTGCATAAAATGTGTGTGAGGACTTTTAAAAAATAGAGTCTGTGGTTTCTTCATAGCTTTATCTCCACCTGGTCTTTGGGTAGTGAGAATCGACGTCTAGCCTACTCCAATAATGGCAAAAAACGGGAGGTCCCTGGTGCACTCACACATACTAAAGAACTCTAGGCAGTTAAAAATCTAAAGGAGTAAGCCATAATGGCTTCTGCTCAGGCAAAAAATTGAGTTATTTGCGGGTCATCATCATTGCACTCCGAACATGTCCATAGGTGCTCAGATCCCCTCCTCAGCAATTCCCTCAGTGTCCAGCGACTGACGACTCCAGTTCTATGTTGGTTGATAAGTCTTCTTACATGGCCACTAAGTTTCTCATTTCTGGCTGTGCCCATCTTAACTCCCATTTCTATCATCCGAAGAAGTGATGTGGATCTGTGTTTGTCGAAGTCATGCGCTCTTCCCACATCTCGGAGGGCATTGATGATGCCCACCCGATCCATTAGTTGTCCGTCCTCAACGACAGCACAGCTAGCCAACCTGTCCGCTCTTTCATTTCCCCGCACTTCCGCATGTCCAGGGACATAGACAAAGGTGACCTTACATATTTTGGATTTCTGCAACGACTCTACCCATTGCATGCGTACAGAGCCCGCCTCCACTTTCTTTATCATGCTCATCGAATCAATCAGTATACATGCGTGGGTGTAGTCTTGTGACTCTAACCATTTGAATGCCTTGGTCACTCCATTGTCATGCTACTCGTGGTCATGACGTATGCACCACTGTCTTCCTTGACTATTCTGCCTGCCGAGCATGCTGTAAATGCCCATACACTTGTTTGGTGTCGTCTTTCAGATCCGTCTGTATAGATGACTGCATCTTTCTCATCGGTGTTATCGCAGATGAGACCGTTGACCTCAGCATTAACCACGACTGGGTTCTGTTCCCTACTTTTCCTGTTGAGTGTGACAATACATGAGAAAGTCCCCTTGAATGACGTAGGCACTGGTATCCACTCCTCACCAACGCTGATATTGGTAAGCCCACAGACCTGTTTGATGACATCTTCTGCTCGGCCCACCCATAATTTGCCTCTTTTTAGCCTGGCACCTTTCCCTGTGTTGAGCATGTATTGCAATGGATGCTCTGTATCTGCACTAATCTTCAGGTATGCTCGTGCTCTCCAGATCTTGATTCTGTCATCCATGGTTGGAAAGTCAAGAAGATACCTCATTGCAACACAGGGAGTGTCCCTCGTACATCCCAGGATAATGCGCATGGCTTCATTTTGTATTTTCTCCAGCCTATCAATTTGAGTCGTACTGACAGTAAGAATGGCCAGGGCATACTCGATTGGTGCGAGGACTAATCCCTGGAACAGAAGAGTAAGAAGCTTCTGCTCGATGTTGGCAGCTGCCATGACCTTCAAGGCGGCTAATCCTTTGCGGGATTTTGTTATCACATGGTCGACGCGGTCCCGAAAACACAGGCTGCGATCAAACTTAACTCCGAGTTATGTCATCAACTTGTCCCTGATCACCTTATCAGCTCCCATTCGTACTACCGGTGTGGTCATATTAACGATATGATTGTTAAGGGAGAACCATGAAACTGATGCTTTATTAGGCAAAAAATTAAGCAAATCTACCAATATTAAAGACGGATGTGTCGTGTCAAAAGGTGCATGTACCGGAGCTTTTATGGACATAGACTTGTGACTTAGTGCATACATGCCCACTTCACTGGTGATCACTTAGAAAATAAGTATTTAAACAACAGTGTTTTCATTGCAGTCTATCTAAATAATAACCCACTGCAAGAATTATAACTTGATATAACTTATGTTAACTGTACATTGCCTTTTTTGCATTGTAATTTTTTCTGTTATTTATTGTGCAATTAAAAAAATGTCTAACCAGTAAAACTATGATCAAATGCTGGAGCTGTTATTCATTTCAATTTTATTTGCTGCTGTGAATTAGTTGAATATAGGAGATGGGCCCTGCATCTGTGCAACATAAATATTTAGCTAAGGAAAGAAAAGCTTACTAGAATTAATAAACATAGGCCAGTGGTTTTCAATCTGGAGTATGCTTCAAGGTACACAAACTAGGAAGATTTTGATGTGAATGCAGAAAAATATAGAATAAAAAGGTACATACCATAACAGATGAGAAATTTTTTTTCTCCGTTTGCCAGCTTTCACCTCTGGTGAAGACGTGAGACTAGAAACTGAATTTTACGTGTTAATCTGTTTTATCCTGGCAGTTGTCTGCATAGGTGTCCCTCGCCAAACAGGCAGATAACTCCAACTTTGAGATTCTCATATTTTTTTCCATCAATGAGTTATTGATGTTTCAAGCCAGGCCTTGCTGCTGAGATCAGGGGTGGTTGCCACAGAGAGAAATCACAAAAAATCCAAACTGATGCAGCTGAGATTTTAACTCACAACCTCTCTGTCTCGAGACCAACCAGTCGCGCCCCCCCCCTACCCCCGAGAAGATATAAATAAATTATTACAAATTAATGTAATAAATTTATTAAATAATGTAGTGTATATTTTTTTTAATAAGGACTTGGGTGATATACATTCTTACTTGATTTCATCTTTTGATGTAAATGTACCTGCATAATCTGTTCACCTTTCATTATTCCATTCTTTTTTTTATCTTAACACGGGACTATTTATTTACTAGAAAATTGTACAAACTGCCTCCCTGTACCAGTTCTGTGCATGGTTCTGGTTACTCAGCAACCACAGGGACGTTATATGGGTGAAACAAATTCACCATACAAAGAAATGTACTATACAAATATAAATAACTTCATTTTAGATAATTTGTGACCAATCTGATTATTATTAATTAATTTTTGTTGCTCATAAAGAAATTAGATTTGAACCAATATGATCAGTGTGGTACATATGACTTATTCTTTCCTTCCTCATTTGCCTTTTTACATTAGAGACATAATTCTACATTGGAGACATAATTTGCAGCTTTTAGCTCTTCTGTTGTCCTCAGCTACTGTTTCTAATATTCCATCAATCCATCTTTTTCGTGATTTTTAAGATTTAATCATTTTTTGGCACTAGAAAACTAGCAATGGGGGTAAAACAGGTTTCCATTTTTGTAGTGTCTCAGATGACATATCTGATTTGATTAGACTCAATGGGGGCTGGGTGCTCTACAAGTAAGACATCAATCTCTGGACAAAAAAGGTTCCAGATTCGAATCTCATCACAGGTGGTGAGTATTTTCAAAATCAAATCCATGGTTTCTGCATGGCTTTACCCTCCTCAGGTCTCTGGGTAGTAAGATCTCATGTCTAGCCCTCTTGGATAATGTAAAAAAATAGGCTCTGTGTTATTCTGTGCACGTTAAAGAATCCTTGGCAGTTGATAATTGAAGAGAATAGGCCAAAACTGCTGCTGCCTGGGCAAAAATTGATAGGGAAAAATATACCCAAAACTTTTGATGAAAGTACCTCTGAAGTTGGAGATTATCTGCCTGTTTTGTGAGCACATGGCTGCCGGTGTGAAAACTAGGGAAAAATGTAAATTTATGCAGAATTTAGTTCCTTGGTACTTTGCTAGAGCTATAAAGCTGACATACGCGAAACAATTTTTTTTCAATATTAGCCTCAATCAAATTGCTTGACTATACAAGACATGCAATACTTCTTAAATACACCAGTCATCATAGCTAACTCATTCACTAAATGAATTATGCATTCCTGGGGTTAGGCTTATTCTGAAATCAGCACCTCTTTTTGCAAACATAAAAACATTGCAGACTATGTCTCCGTCTACTTGATTTGCCCTTTGGTTTTAATTGAACAAGTGACATAATGAAAGCAGTCAATATTTTCACCACGATCATACTTTCCATCCTATCACTAGGGTAAAATGTCTTAGTTTGGCATCTAAAGCTAGAATTAAACTAGATGGTGTACTTTTCAAAGGAAGCATTGAGAAGATATCAAACTTTAAAATAGTAATGCCCAGAACCCTAGAATTTCATTTATTTATGAGTGAATGGCATTCTTGAAATATTGTACCAATAAGCTAGAGATTGTTAAAGATAAATGATCTCCGAGAGCACATGGACACATTAGGTTGAATATCATTGGTCTGAATGAAAGTGATAGATGAAGCATATGCCAAGTACTCTAGATCAGTGCTTCATCTATGTCTTCATTTTTCTATTTCTATGTAAGGTCATTTCTAGTAATATTCTTGAGTAAGAATATTTGTATTTCTCTGCATTACCTTTGTTGCTGAATTGTGATATTAACTGTATGTCATTTGTTATAAACTAGCAAGTCTCATAAAATTAAAAAAGGAATAAAGGATTTCAAATAACTTCTTTCCTTAGCTATTAACCAACAAAGAAGTCAGTGGTTGGTATGCTGTGTGGCATCTGATTCCAAACATTTGTTGAATGATTTTTAAAAAGATAATATTTAATATGTAGCACATGAAAAAATGCACATATCATCATGTGCCATACCAGTTAGCATAGGCAATCATGTCCTTCCACAATTTTCTATCCACAGTGCATCATATCAATACTGTTGTTGACTGTTTTTTCCATTCCATGACACCAAGCTATCTAGTATCTTCTCTCTTTGTCATCTGCAATCTCTCTTTCCCTGTATTTTGCCAGTATTCCAACTTTATTCTTATGATGTGCCAGAAAAATATAATTTGTTTCTTTTTTAACTATTTATTTAGAACTTTGCAACAGGAGGCAATATAATCATCAGAAGTGAACTCGTTGAGCAAGGGTATTTTGGCCCTTCAGTTTATGCTAGTAAATATCTATCTACCCGAAATTCTAGACATGGTGTCTGATGATCTTTGTTATGAAGTGTTAGACCTTGCACACGACCTTCATAGTTTCTTACCCTGCGTCCCTGTTCTGGGCAAGTTGCCCAATCTCAGCGAGGGAGCTGATGCCTGCTGTTGTTGCCTCTCACTTTAGTGTTACTTTTAGTGTTTTCCTAAGTTGGCCTTTTATTCCTCTGGTTCCCATTTGAGGGCTTGCTTTGAGATTCTCTTGATTTAAAAGTCAAGATATACAAATAAGTAAATATAGTAGTCCATAGGGGTCAACAAAATTGACACAAGCATAACCAACAAATCACGAGACTTTAATCATATTTATTATCATAATTTGATCATCTTTGTAACAAGTGATACACAATGTTCAAAATGAAAACACATTTCCAGTGACAGAAGTTTGAATTCAGCATACAAGATAATACAGACACTTTTCATATCTTAAATATATGGTCATTTCTCCAGTCTGGCATGCAGAGACAGATCTGCAAAGTCTTGTTTCTTTTTTTTTCTTCATCTGAGTGCACTTTACACTCCAGCTTGAATGTTGAAAGAAACAGCAGTTGGTCAAAGATTATTTATGTCTTCATTGAACTAGTCCTGGAACTACACTGATGATGGTTATATAAGCTTTGACAATTCCTTATATACTGGACACTACTATTACCAATATTTGATACACGTTTTAACAGTATTGTGGCCATGTTCAATAATTCATCATGCACAAGATTCACGTAATCTGTTGTATTTTTCTATGAAATCCCTATGAACACATTGTTTTGTAGGTCATTTCACACCCAGCAAGAAAAAAATGATTGGTCGATTTAATTTAAACCCATATCAGTTTAAACTTCAGTGCTACCAGTACCCTCTGATGGTATACAGTCATGCATGCTAATTCCCCATGGGTGTAACTTTTAATTACCGACTCACTGGATACAATAACCTTCAAATATCCCTCTATCCAAATTCTGACTCCAAACATCACGTCTTGGAGTGTTGTATTGTTCATTATTAGCCTGTGCACAGCTGAATTGTGATTTTGTGTCCTGTATCCATAGGAAGTTCCCACCAGCAGGAAAATAAAATTATTGGTTGATTTAATTAAAACCTATTGATCAGTTTAAATTCAATGCTACCAGTACCCTCTGATAACATACAGTCATGCGTGAGGCCCTCGGTAGCCTAGTTGGGAAAACCACCCGACTGGGCTACCAATGTTCTGACAACCCATTTTCGATTCCTGCTGGTCTGGTAGCAGTGTAAATTGTACTCGTGATTGGAAAAAGAAAACACCCCCGCAGTTGACTCAGCCGCCAGCAGAAATGGATACCAGGGTTGTACCCTGGGAAGGTGAGTAATGCTGTCTTGCATCGTCAGTTTCGATGCTTCAAGTGACACTATCCAGAAGTCTCCAAACACTTCTGGATAGGTGGTTGAGCACATATTGATGAAAACTTGTGTGCTAAGATGCCAATTCAAGTATTGTACTTTACCTTATGTTTTTAACAAATTTATGAACTTGTATGACAACATATGAACAGTCTAATTTAACAAACTTAACTCACATATACTTCTCTAATAGTGCTATTGCGGAGGGCTTCAGGGGGGATGTGAGTGATTAATTTAAAGATAAAATTAGAGACATTAATTCATGTTTTCCTCCAACATTAAATTAAAATTATATGCTACTGACTCTTATTTATCTCGTTCATACTAGATTCTAGTCCCATTATGATGGATCAGAGATATTTTCTAGAGCAAAGCTATATCAATTTTATTTCTCTAAATTTCTTCAGCTTCATTCATTGGTATAATTAAGGTAAAGTATCCCCTATAATATATATCATAGGAAAATGAAATACTAAGCTTAATTTTATAAGACCTTAGTGTTTGCCAGTAAGGAGGGCAGTGTTCAATGGTTAAACCTCTCCCAACTCAGTGGACCACAGTATCCATTCTCATTTCAGTTGGGTTGCTTGGAGAGCATCAGGCCAGAATTGGTGTAATATTTATTTTTAAATAACAAAAAGTAAGTTGTTATCTCTCACTGAAAAGTTAATGAAAAGAGAAGGTGTTTAACGAAGTAGCTGATGCAATAAACATCAGACCAAATAGTATTCCCACTTTAACTTGTGCTTAAGACTTATAAATCTGCCACTTGCATAATCCAAAATTAATAACTCATGAAGATAAACATGTATATGGTGTCCTGTTTTTAGATGATTATCAATTTCTTCCCAAACAAAGTGTCTTTAAAGTACTTTACAATTTGCATGACTTTTATTTTACCAACTACTTTGTCACATCGTTCCAAGATCTTTTTCCTTTGCCTTTCTTGACTTCTTTTAAGCTGATTTTCAATGTTGGCACAAGGTTTTGCAGGAAATCCTTCCTAATTAAATCCCCATAAAATCTCACAAGTTCTCTTATCTTAGTTATCACTAATTTTTTTTGTCAAAATTTTTTATATTTAAAAAAGTTTCTTCTTGAAAATTTATACCTGTCCATGGATGGAGCATTCTTGTAAGAAAACCTCATTTCTTGTAGATTGGTAGATGCAAGTGGTCATTCAAATTTTTTTTTTCTCTCCATAAGATGGGAATAATCTGTACATAATCCAGAGCCCTCCACCTCTCCAGGGAAAAAAAAAATTCAACTGTTTAAAACAAAATACTGTTCAATATTGAAATATGTTCCAAAGTGCACACCTCCACCCAAATAAGGCACTGTAAGCCTTGGCTTTAATTATGCTAGTAGACATCTTTAGGTGAAGTTTACTTCACAAACTTGATAATCTCTGCCCATTTGTTTTGTCATATATTTATATATCTTATAATGCTGTGAACTATGAATTAGTAGTCCTTAAACACTGGGGCACGTTTCTCCACAAATGCAGTCATCCCTTCTTTCCTATCATGCTGTGGATAAAAAGTTGATTGAATATTAAAAATACATGACACACACACATAACATATGTATATATATATATATATATATATATATATATATATATATATAATACACATAAACAAATCTACCTTTATTTACAAAAATAGTATAAACTGTCTACCTTCAGTACCTTCAGGTGTATAATATGGAGATATACACTTCATGAGAAAGGTCAATTACATAAAAAAAAATAACCATCTGTCCCTTTACTTCGCTCATATTACTTGTGAATGATGGTAGTAATTTCCCCCCAAACAACAATCTTAGCTGACTAGTTGAATTCAATGAACGAGCAGAAAAAATCTAAATGAACAAGTGCAAGAGTTACCAAAGATTAATGACACCAGTGTGGCCAAAGACCTTAAACAAAAACCTTAAGAAAAATGATACAACATAAACTACAACATATAATAGAAATGGACAGGCTGCTAAGCCCATATTATTTCCTATAGCCAGCTATACTGTAGCTTGGCATACCTTTATGCAAATCCTCACAAACCTAGTTGTCATACAACACTAGTCACTTCATCTTTTAGTGTCTGGAATTTTAGCTGCAACATTTGTAAAATGTCACAGGTCGATGGCATTATATGCAATATGAGTCTTCTTCTTCTTCCCCCCGTCACACCAAGTGGCGGCGTATAGGGAATATGGTGTTAATGACCATAAATTTTACAGACCTTTGGCACATGATTTTTGGGGTAATGTGGTCGGTATTACGCCCGTGCCACTTTACTTTCCCAGAAAAAAAATTCGGTACCCATTAAAGGCTGGGTGAACCCGGAAGCCGTCGGTTGGGATCGAACCCTACCCCTTGTCTTTTGTAGTCCAGTTCACTAACCACTGAGCTATTGCAGCTCCCCTGCAATATAAGTACCTTTGGTTTATTTGCCGACTTCATTCTAAAAATAAAGGGAAAGAAACTGGTGTCTCCAAGAGCAGAACATTTTTTTACATAAGGATTTTTGTGACTGCATCAAACACCTTCGAATGTGAAAGCGAGAAAACAACAAATGAGAAAGGGAAAAAAATGTAATGCTTTAGAAGGCTATTGCCTAAGAAGGATACTCTGTGTACAAAGGAATGAATTCAAGACTAATATAGAGATAAATGTTCATGCAGCCAACAATCTTATTTATAATTAGGAAGGGAAGATAGACATATTTTGGGTATGTGTTGAGAACAGAACAAAAGAATTTCAAAGCAAGCTCCTATTGGGAAACATCAGGATACTGAAAAAAGAAAGAGGAAGACCTTGAGACACAGTGAAAAGAACACTGATAAGAGAAGCAAAGTTGACAGGCATAGACTCATTTGATAAGACTATATATCTAAGCAAAAATAGAGATGGATGGCAAAAAGCAGTATGGGCCCTATGCGATTTCTAAAGTGGCTGGAAGGATCAAGATCAAACAACTAAGGAATTTAGAGGTGTGATGTGGTGAAATTTTAAAAGAGAAAGATTTTGTAACTAATTTTATCAATTTTCATCAACAGATAAAGATGAAATAGAAGTTAGTGACAAGATGGTAAGAGTGAATTATGAGGAGAAATAAAATAATATCTAATTAACAGAGAGTATTTTTGCAAATGCATAAAATGAAATTGAGAAAGATTGTATTGGAAAAATGTGCTGCTGGTGGAAGGAATTTAGCCTGCTGATCATGTGACAACTGTAACCATCATACTACCAAAGATGGCTCACACAAGGCTTTTGTCAATACTGACCTCTATGTCTAATATCACAAGCTTGACGAAGTTACTTAAAAATAATTAAGAGGAGGTCATAATAAGATTAAAAACTGCTACACAAAAGTCAACTGGGGTTCAGGAAACCTGATTTCAGTTCAGGGTAAAAGTGAAACACGAATCCTTGCATAAAGAGTGATTTAGCAAAACACAGCACTCTAGAAAACAGTATCAGAGCTGCAGCATGTCAAACATTCTGTCTACTAAGTTTACTTTGTATACATGTGTCTTCTTTGATTCACAATCTTCTTTCTGAAGAAATAAAATTTAAAAGTTACCGTTGCAAATGTTGAATGGAAAGTCCTCTTTTCAAAATGCGTTCCCTCTGCCAAAGTCATTTCATAACCTGAAAAAAAAATTTCTGAAATTGTTGAGTCAGAGAAGATCATATTCTTTCTGCACTCATGAACCTAGCATCATCAAATACTCTACTCACTGGCTCCACAACATTCTATCTCTACACTTGCTTATCATTTGATCATTTCTTTTGTTACTTCCTTCCAAACCATTATCTTAAACTATCTATATTATTTTCTCTCTGTTTCCCACTACATCTTTTTTCAGTAATTCCTAACAACCTTTGAGAAAGTTGGGAGCTGTGATAGCTCAGTGGTTAGTGAATTGGACTACAAAGAACAAGAGGTCGGGTTCAATCCTGATCAACAGCTTCCTGTTTCACCCAACCTTAAATTAGTACCGGATTTTTTTCTGGAAAAGTAAAGCAGCAAGGGCATAATACCGACTACATTACCCCAAAATCATGTGCCGAAGGTCTTAAAAAAATTATAGTCACTAACACCATATTCCTATACGTGTCAGGGTTCTTTATTTTTTTTTTTACTTACTTTGAGAAAGTGTTTATTGTTAGTCTTGCCTACATTGTCACATGTCTTTTTTGGTCAATCATTATTGTATTGTACTGTACATGTGGTGGTACTGTAACAGGAGCACGTTACTGTCTCTTAAATGTTATAATTCACTGTTCAACTGTGAAGATATCTCCTTAATGCCTGATGATCTTACTTGAGTACTTCGCGCTGTAATGACATTGTCGACAACCCGTGTCCGTTCTTCGCGGACTTATTGAAAATACAAAGCCACATCAGACACAACACTAATGAAGGTTACACATATTAACTTTATTACAGTTTCACATTAACAATCACCTGTGCGACATATATCTCCACTCACTCTTGCTGTTACCATTCAATTTCAATTGTGATGTTATCGTTGATCTAAATGTGACGACAAACACTGGCTGTAGTGTCTTATTCGTCATGATGGTGTTGCCAACTGATGATCATAATTGACAATTTCTCCTGCCAACCTGGGTTTCACTGACTTAACCGTGTCGCCTTTGACTGCTACTTCAGCAGCCCTTTGACAGCCAAATCTGTGAGAATAATTGACGGCAAGACCCTTTCTCGAGCCTTGCATTCAGCAGAACTCTGTCTGCCAAATCTGTGAGAATAATTGACGGCAAGCCCTTCTCTTGAGCCTTGCATTCAACAGAACTCTGTCTGCCAAATCTGTGAGAATAATTGACGGCAAGACCCTTTCTCTAGCCTTGCATTCAGCAGAACTCTGTCTGCCAAATATGTGATCATAATTGACCAGTCTCTGACATACTTTGATAAAGTTAGAGTGTTCTACTCACCAATGGAGAATTCACACTCTGTGTCCGACATCAGAACCACACTGAATTATCAGACTTCTACACATTTGTGCGTCCTACTATTCTAGAATACTCATGAAGTTATTCTGATCTAGCACTGCCCTATTTATTGGCCATTAACACTTAGACTCTACCTAGTCACTAAATTAAAATAAGACTTGATCTCTACGACCCGGCGGGCATGTCCGTCCTGCTCTAGCTCTGGCACAATACTGACTTATTCACTAAATAAAGTCACTCAAACTGACACTAACTATTCACAAACATAATTAACTCACTACATAACTAACTCAATACAAATTTAAGGGCTGCCAACCCTCACGGGCTAACACCCTATGGAAAATGACTGTTCGCGTCCCCCCGCTAGTTCGTAACTAACTTATCTCTTTGTCTTAACTTTCTCCTGTCTACCTCCCTCACGTGACACACATTCTCAGTGCAACCCTCATCTCTTTGAGTTTTTACACTTTCACGCACGCTTTCTTGTCACTCTCTCTAGTGTTGTCTTCAGTCAGCCTACCCGACCTAATTCTCTCCCCTCATTTCCTTAAGTTCTTTCCCCTTATTTTATTTGTCCGCCTCTGTCTTCCTCTTCCCTCTCTCTGTCTTCCTCTCTCTATTTCAGTACAGCACGCTGTGGCTGCTTCTCATTTATAGGATCACTACATGACCACATGTGGCATGTATCTGTTATTAAAAGGGACTGATCATTTCACATACACAACCAGTTTTCATAATTCTTTATACAAAAAATAATTCCTTACAATAAATCAAAGTATCTTAGAATCAATAAGAAAACTTACCTTTATTGACACACTCTTTGCACATAGCAACAATGATCTTGGAAAAGCTAGCAATTTTTTCTGCTGTTTTAATGGTTTCATCAACCAACTGGTCTGGGGGCAGAACTTTACTGACAAGTCCTGAAATGGCAAGCAGTTACATAACTCTTGTATATGTTAACAGACAAAACGTAATGATTTTAAGATATTGTACAGAAAGATGTTATTCTGTTACAATTTGATTAGGAAAATGCATGTTAGAAAGCTTTACAAAACCAGTAAAACAATTCAAAAGTACACACAAAACTGTCACCACATGACCATACAATAATCATATAGCATTAATGTGTACTAAGGACATCACAGTTGAAGAGAACAAAATCTATACTATGAAAAGATATATTTTAAGAATTTAAAAAAACTGTCATAGCAGCAGAATTTAAGAATCTATTAAAGCATCCACAACCTTTAAAGATCCCTTATATTAATTGTCATGAAATGTAAAGATCATTATTGAATGATTAAACAGGACAACGGCTGAAAAAAACGTACTGAATACTTGATGTTCAGGATACATTATAATTGTGGCCACAAATTGTTGAACATATTGTACAAGAGCATCTATTTTACGGGACAGACATATATAGAGAGGATGTGGTCAACCAAGATGATACTGATGTGAAGAAGTTCTTTAGAGGAACTCAAGTAAATCAAATTAGTTACCAAAACTACAGGTGCTATCTGATGATTGGCTGATGCATGATGATGTGGAAAAAAAATGTTAAGAATAAAAAAAGGAAAACAAAACTATGCAACATAAGCTACGTTTTAAACGACTCACCTGCTTTCTCAGCTTCTTGTGCTGATATTCTGTTTCCTGTCAGCACCATTTCCATTGCCTTTGATTTGCCAATGGCTCTTGTTAGTCGCTGTGTACCTCCAGCACCTAAAAAAATCATGTTCTTGTTTTTTTGCAAATTAAATTTCATATCTTTTATTTATTTATTTTCAGTCACAAAAGCTATAAGTATGCGCTGTAAATCAGATAAAAAATAAAACTATTCCACAGTATTTGTGTCTATTATCAACCATAAATACTCATTTTTATCGTGGGCCCTTCATATTGAAGCCACTTACTGAAAATCTTTTAGATTAGGATACAACAAATGTTTCAACCTGGAGACTAGACAAAAGAATGTAGTCTTGTCATAGTCATTATTGTCGTGTCTAATAATGTCATAGTCATGTCTGTCAAGAGTAGGAAGGTTTATTTGAAGCCTGATTGATAAATGACACCTCAAGTTTGTGCCATCTGGGTCATAGGTTCTTGGACTTCATTGATGTGGCAGGCAGAAATAGCTTTCTTGATTTCATAGTTAATGCTAAAGAAGCTGCATCTTGTCCATCCTCAGAGTGCAACATTAAGTCTTCTATATCAACAGACTCTACCACTGCAGGGACCATATGATATGCAAAGATATCTGCAAGGCTTCCTAGAGCAAATTCTCCACTTAATTTTGATCTTTCCCACACCACTAGTTGTTGCATAGGGCTCATGGTGTTTTTTGTCATCCCTCTCTATTCTTGGTTCAATCTTATCTAATGACTCTTTGCCTGCCAACTTTGCTTCTCTTATAAGTGTTTTTTAGTGTCTATCCTGTATCCTGATATTTCTCATAGAAGAGCCTGTTTTGGAATTCTCTTGTCGCTTTTCAACACATATTCGACATATGTCCATCTTTTCTTCCTAATGGTAGATGGAGATCATTGGTTGCATGGCCATTTCTCTTATCTCTATATTAGTCTTGAATTAATTCCATTGTAAAAAAATATTTTTCTTAGGTATTTGTCTTCAAAAGCATCTGGTTTTCTCTCAATCTCTTTTGTCATTTTCCAGCTCTCACATGCCGTGGTAAGGGTTGATAATACGTTTCAGTTGAATATTCTAAGTTTAGTTTTCTTGCTTAGTATTTTTTATTTCCATATTTTTTCGAAGTTTTTAAAATTTGCTGCTGCTTTTGCTATCCTGCTTCTGGATCTCTTTCTTTGTTTCACGTTCTTGATCTATATTACCACCAAGATATATATAGCGGTCTACTCTTTTCAATATCTGACAATTTAGATAGATATTGCCCTCTTGGATATTGTTTATTTTTCATTATTTTTGTTTTAACCCTGTTGATTTCAAGTCCTATTCTTTCCGCCATGGATGATAAGGTATCTGTGATATTTCACACCTTGTTGATATTGTCACTTAAGAGAACTATATCATCTGCAAAATCTAGATCTTTCGGGTAATTCTTTATCATACCATTTAATGCCATTATTGAAATAAAATAGGAAGGAGTAAGACAAGGATGTGTTCTCTCACCACTCCTCTTCATCATATATATGGACAAAATAAATCAGGAAACAACCAACAATAAGGACAAATCAAATAATAACATAGAGGTAGAAAAACTACAACATCAACGAGCTACTCTTCGCAGATAACCAATGCCTAATATATGAGGATGAAAACCTGCTACAACAGCATTTAACATCTCTAGATAAAAGCTGCACAAACTACAGTATGAAAATTAACACAGCAAAAACAGAGGCTATAAGAATAAGCAAATTAAGACACCCATTAAACATCAAGATCAAAGATAAAGAAATAAAACAAGTAGAGGAATTCAAGTATTATGCACAATGTTCACAGAAGACGGAAAACTAGACAGAGAAATTGACATGAGAATACAAAAAGCAAATGCTGTCACATACCAGCTTTCACCATTGCTAAGACATCCAAACATTTCTATGCCAGCAAAACAACAAATGATAAATAGCATCTTCATACCAATTTTGTGCTATGAAAGTCAAACATGGACACTTTCTAAATCACATTTAAGAAAGATCAATACATGTGAGATGCGTTGCTTGAGAAAAGTAACAAACAACACAAGAAGAGATAGAATACCAAATGAAACCATAAAAAAAATAGTAGGAACAAAACCCTGCCAAGAATATATAGAACAACAAGTTAAATGGTTTGGCCACCTGGTCAGAATGAATCCTTACCAATCACCATCAAGGGCATTCTCGAGAATGGATGGAAAATGACCAAGAGGAAGACCCAGAAGAAGATGGATAGATGCAGTGACAGAGACATATAACAACAAAGGAAAATCACTAATTCAGACAATTCGAGCAGCACAAGAACGACAAATGATATAAACCACGACACCTTTTAGGTATCAGTGAAAAGAGAAAAGAAAAAGAAGATTGAAAAAAAAAATAAAAAGTGGGAAAGGCTTGCCGATGTAGCACATGGAGAAGATGAATAAAAGAAAAAATACAAAAGAAAAGAAGGAAGACCTCTTGAACTGCCTTGTTGACTGACATGCCACTCCAATATTGGCAAGATCGGCCATGAGAAAAGCTGCTCTTCAAAACAGTGCCAGGTTATAGTTATGCTTGAGCTTCAAAATTTGCCTGTTTTCAACAGCATGCACACTCAGACACAGAGGGGAGAGGGAAGAGACCTAAACAAAATGTATACACATTTCAATATGAATAATACCTGCAACAAAACTTTATTACCTGATTTATATGTACATTAAAGAAAGCAACTTGAGAATGAATTTACTTTGAATGAATGGAGTCATTACAAATAAGTGGTACAAAAGAGTCCAGTCTTAGACTGTAAGCCAAAAACCTAACAAGCTGTTTAAAATGGTAGTAATAGGAGCCTACTAGTCCATGCTTACCTGGAATTGTTCCAAGTACTATTTCTGGCTGCCCAAACTGAGCCTTTTCTCCTGCATAAATGATGTCACACATCATGGCAAGTTCACAGCCTCCTCCAAGCTACAACAAACAATTATATATTTTATAAACTTTCTCTTAATTTTTTCCTACCTCTTCTAAATCATTCTTTTAGTTCACAACTCCAGTATGGTTAGTAGTGTTTCTGTTCCACTCTAGGTATTGTTTCACTGGCAGCTTGTTGTATTAGTCTACTGAATTCATCAACTATTTTGTCTCTGTCTATATTTAGATGGCAGCCGCGATAGCTCAGTGGTTAGTGAACTGGACTACAAAGGACAAGAGGTAGGGTTCGATCCCAACCAACATCTTCCGGTTCACCCAGCCTTTAATGGGTACCAGATTTTTTTTCTGGGAAAATAAAGCGGCACGGACGTAATACCGACCACATTACTCCAAAAATCATGTGCCGAAGGTCTGTAAAATTTATGGTCACTAACACCATATTCCCTATACGCTACTTGGCGTGACGGGGGTACTTTACTTTTTTTTTTTTTTTACTATATTTAAATCTTTAGTTGGTACACTGGTGTAATGTATTGTTGATACATTTCCAGAGAGTGCTCCCTGACAGCTTCATTTTGCACCACTAAAGAGGTTGGTCAGTGACCCTGGCCTCCAAGTTGTTTCCCAACAACACATGTAATATTCCAATCCAGGTCTGGTGAATGGAAAACAAGGTCTGGCGTAGATGTGGTATGCCATGATCTGGAATAGAATGTTGATAGATTTGTTGTCTGGTTTAGCAGTATAAGTCAATTGTCATCCTCCCAATTTTAAAGCTCTTCACTTCTCTTGTCCATATGTTCATAGCCCCAGCTCTGTGAATGGCTGTTGAAGTCTCCACAAACAATCTTTCTTTCTTTTAACGAAATTGTGTCAAGTGCCAGAGGACGGTCGCTCGGACAGTAGTAGCTGAGTAAATTAAAGTCTGTATTTTCTGTCCTGAGGTGCAGTATTTGAAATTCAGCCCCATCCATATACACTTCAAGCTGATATCCCCTAATCTTCAAGGCTATGTCTTTATTTAGATGGGTTTCCTGCAAACAGCATATGCTTACTTGCTCTTCATGTAGGATATTTTCCAACTCCATCTTTTTACTACATCCATCTCTTTTGCTGTTTATCCCTTCAGCATTCCAGTGCATTATTTTAAGTAGTCTTAGTTTTGATAGGACAGTAGCTCTATTCTCTCGCCCCCTGACTCCACGGGGAAGCTGAGAAGGACATCCAGTAATAGAGGATGGACTCTTTCAAGGCTAAGGGCCCTGCACTGTACCTGCCTGTGTGTCCATCAAGGGCAAGTGCCATATCGATTCGCAGTTATAGACATACTACCCATTGGCGTGAGTGCGTGGCATCCTGATTGTTGTGGTGCGCCTTTTGGCTGGTTGCCTCCGTCTTCAACACTTATACTTGCTAGAGAAGACTGTGGTCTTGCTTGGGTGTAGGAAGGCCTGGCCAGTCTTGGTTTTCAGTCCCTCGTGACTGTTAAACCCTATCCCCTCGACAAGGAGCTGGCCTTGATGGGGAGCTTTCCCTAGTAATTGTTCTGCACAGCGATTCTCTTGGTCTGCCTTCCTTTCTGCCTTGAAAAGATGCTTCTTTTTTTACCAAATGGTTTCCACTTGAATGCTTGAATGGGGAAGTCTTTCTTCATTTACTCTGAGCACATGATCAATGTATTTCCAATGCTTTCTTATAAAACTAGACATGTATTCTTGTTTTGATTCATCTCTTATCTGTTCATCTAAATTGCATTTTCCAGTTTCCAGCTTATATTTGAGATCCAACTATTTCTTTTCAAAGGCACTTAATTTCCTATTTAAAGTCTTGGTTCATTTCCACCTTTCACATCCATATGTTAGCACTGGTATCACACAGAAGTTAAACAATCTAAGTTTTGTTTATTTACTGAGAACTTTGGATCTCCAGATTTTTGTCAGTTTGTTGAAAGCATTTGATGCGTGTCATGATTTCTGATGTTACGCCTCCATCTCTGGACATTTTAGGGAGCCGCGATAACTCAATGGTTAGTGAACTGGACTACAAAGGACAAGAGGTAGGGTTCGATCCCAACCGACGACTTCCAGGTTCACCCAGCCCTAAATGGGTACCGAATTTTTTTCTGGGAAAGTAAAATGTCACGAGCATAACACCAACCACATTACCCCAAAAATCATGTGCTGAAGGTCTGTAAAATTTATGGTCACTAACACCATATTCTCTATACATCACTTGCCGTGACGGGGGCTCTTTACTTTTTATTTCACTCTGGACATTTTGCTGCCTAGGTAGGTATGTCGTTTTTATAAATCGGCTCTTGCTGATATATTTAAATGATTTACGCGACAGTCTAGTTGTGAAATTATGTGTTGCTATTCCCCGTTTGGTGTGTGCTTTACTTCTGACGTGTGGATGAACTGTGATTACCAATATTTAAGTGAAATATGATTTATTCTTCTTTGTGTCATGTGTTCGCGGTTTGATAGGCAAGCACATGGTTCGACAAAAATGGCGCCAGCAGCCGATTATGTTCAACCTGAATGTGAAAAGTCTGTGATGGTGGATAGGGCGGATGAATCAGAAATGATCAACGGCCCAGAAAGCGAAAACAGCAAAGTGTATGATACATATGAGGCATATTCAGAACACGAAAGACGAATATGGCAGACCACCGTGAAAGAAATTGGAAACTCATCACGTAACACTCCAAAGAAAGCCATGGAGAGAAATTCTAACTATTGTTCTAAAAATGAATTAAAAATAGCTACATGGAATGTTAGGACCTTATATCAACAAGGAAAATTAGAAAATCTTATGGTAGAAACAGAGCGATTAAACATAGATATCTTAGGCATATCAGAAACAAGATGGACGGAAAGTGGATACCTACAAGACGATAAATATACATTTATATATTCAGGTAACACAACAGAACATCAAAGAGGAGTAGGCATACTAATAAAACGAGAGCTACAAAAATATATAAATACTCACTGGACATACAATGATAGGATTATACTATTAAACATGAAGGCAAAACCATTTGACATAGCAATAATACAGACATACGCACCTACTCAAGACTATACAGAACAGATGAACAAATAGAAGCATACTATGAAGATCTAAACACAGTTATGAAGCAAGTGAAATCATTAGACATCTTGATTGTAATGGGTGACATGAATACTAAAGTAGGAAAAGGTAAATATAAGACCAATATAGGAAATCATGATTTAGGAAAAAGGAATAACAGAGGAGAAAGATTAATACAATTTTGTGAAGAAAACAGGCTGATAATATGTAACATCTACTTTGAGCAAGAGAAAAGGAAATTATACACATGGAAAACCACTGGAGACAGGAAGAGGAATCAAATAGATTACATAATGATAAAAGGCAGATTCCGGAACAGCATCAAGAAAGCCAAAACCTACCCAGGAGCAGATATTAATTCAGATCACAATCCTGTAATGATTAAAATAAAAATCAAATTAAAGAGAAACAAACAAAAAAACTAATTCAGCAACACCAATAGATATAACAGCGTTAAATCAGAAAGATGTAAAAGAAACTTATACTGTACAAGTAAAGAACACATATCAGAAGCTGCTAGAAGAGGGGATTGAGCAGTACAGAAGAGAAAATCCTGAGGAAAAAGTCACAACAAAATGGCAATGCATAAAAAACAACATGCAAGAATCCTGCAACACCTTGCCCAAAATGGAAAGTAACAAAAAACAAAAATGGATAACTGACAAAATATAAAAAAAAAAGGGAGAAAGAAGACAAGCGAAAAACACTGCCAGATACAAGGATACTGACAATGAAATACAGAGAATGTGCAAAAAGGCAAAAGAAGACTGGCTCAACCAAAAATGTCTAGAACTCGAAACTATGGAAAGCAAACAAAACTTAAGAGAGATCACACAGAAATAAAGAAAATGACTAATAAAGACAAAAAATCTGCAGGAAGCGGATGTATTGCAAAGAGGGAAGAATGCTAACAGACAACAAAGATATAATAGATAGATGGCAAGAATATATAACAGAATTATTTTATGATGAAAGGGACAAAAAGCCAGACATAAAATGTACATACAACTATAAAATCCTGAAATCTGAAGTATAAAAAGCTATAAAAACAATGAAAAAGGGAAAGGCAGCAGGACCTGACAATATACAGATAGAGATGATACAGGCTCTAGAAGATTTTGGTATTGAAGTGATCACAGACATATGCAATAACTTATACCATACAGGATATATACCAAATGAACTAAAAACATAAACTTTAATTGCATTGCCTAAAAAGAATGGTGCAGTTAAATGCAGTGATTTTAGAACAATAAGCCTAATGAGCCAGGTAACAAAAATTTTACTAAAAGTTATACAGGGAAGGATTCAGAATAAAATCAATACTGAATTAGATGAGCAACAATTTGGATTCAGGAAAAATAGTGGCACAAAAGAAGCCATATTTAGCATAAGAACATTGATTGAAAAGTACATAGAAGTAAACAAATCAATATATGCCTGCTTCATAGACTACACCAAAGCATTTGATAGAATACACCATAATCATCTTATAGACTGCCTAAAGGATATAAATCTAGATGACACGGACATATGACTAATATGTAATTTGTACTGGGAGCAAACAGCAATAATAAAATATAACAAGGAGAACTCTACACCCATGGATATAAAAAGAGGAGTAAGACAAGGATGCATCCTATCACCAAGCTTGTTCAATCTATACACTGAGCAAATCTTTAAAAACATCTCAGAGATGCCAGGCCTACAAATCAATGGAAAAATAATCAATAACCTAAGATATGCTGATGATACTGTTCTACTAGCAGAAAATCCTAAAGACCTACAACAATTGCTAAAAGTAATATTGGAAGGGAAAATACAAGGTAAAAGAGGCAGAGGCAGACCATGAGTAACATCAAAAGATGGACAAGTCAATCTATGACAACCTACACCATCAAAGCAAGAAACAGAGTGAAATGGCGATCCATGGTAGCTAACCTTCGTTGCGGAGATGGCACTCGATGATGATGACGATGAGGTAGATAAACTTTGTAACTTCTTGCAAATAATCGTTAATTATTACAGCTCTGTTGGTAATAACCAGGACTTTTGTTAAATGTGCTATTAGACAGTGACAAATATTAGCACTAATACCCTATTCCCCAAGCACTTTAAGACCTGGAGGGAACACCAGCCTCTCCCCTCCAAAAAAATTGTTTAAACTGTTCAAAATCTGTATTTAAATTTTAAGTCACTTTGTACACATAACTGGTTAAACAAAGAGGCTAAATAATAATACAAAGTGTCAAGAAATCTAAGTCAACACTATAATTTAGAGAAAAATAAAGAATTAATAAGCAATTACAGCATATCCATTAACTGCAGCCAGCACAGGCTTGCGACACTTTCCAATCCTGTCCCAAGTCATCAAGAAGTCACCATTGTAGACATCAGAAAATGATTCAAACTTCTGCATCTCCTTGATATCTGCTCCCGCTGAAAATAGTTTTACAGAATGTACATTTACCATATGATACTTCATTTATTGTTATGTTAGCACATTATTTATTAGTAATTTGCTTATTAGGTTATTGATTCATTATGTTATGAGCAAAGAAAACAAATGATGAAGTCTTAAAACAATTAAAAATGAAAAGAGAACTACTGAACACAATTCAAACAAGACAAATGAGATTTTTTTGATATGTTAAAAGACACAGCAGCCTACTAAAAGTAATCTTGGAAGGGATATTATAAGATAAAAGAAGCAGAGGCAGACCAAGACTAACATGGACAGGTAACATACAAATTTGGACAAGTCAGCCTATGCCAATCTGCACTATCAAAGCAAGAGACAGAGCGGAATGGCACTCCATGGTAGCCAATCTTCTACGCCGAGACGGCACTCGATGAATGAATGAATGTTATGATCTCCTTCCCTTTGACTCGTTAACTCTTTCCGTATGGAAGCTTTTTATCGACGCAACGGAGAACGGAAGAGATTTCAGAGACAAAATTATTCATGGTTTTAAGAATCAATCTACATATTTATATTTATCTAACATATTATATATTATATATGAATGTTTAGATAATTGAACAAGGTATTAGATTTCACCAATACCCAGATGATACAAGAGATGTAAAAAGAATATGATATTATGGCGTTCACATTAATCAAATTGAGCTTGGCGCACTATGTGGCGAAACGTACGTTGCCGGAATCGGTATTGGTGCACAGTGCAGCGAAACATACGGAAAGAGTTAACACTGTGATGATGCCTGTGAAATGTCAGCCAACCCTGGATCTGAGTTAGAAAAATACTACTACATCAATGTGAGACATCACAATCAACTACATCAATGTGAGACATCACAATTTACTACATCAATGTGAGACATCACAATTTACTACATCAATGTGAGACATCACAATCTACTACATCAATGTGAGACATCACAATCTACTACATCAATGTGAGACATCCCAATCTACTACATCAATGTGAGACATCACAATCTACTACATAAATGTGAGACATCACAATTTACTACATCAATGTGAGACATCCCAATCTACTACATCAATGTGAGACATCACAATCTACTACATCAATGTGAGACATCACAATCTACTACATCAGTGTGAGACATCACAATCTACTACATCAATGTGAGACATCACAATCTACTACATCAATGTGAGACATCACAATCTACTACATCAGTGTAGGACATCACAATCTACTACATCAGTGTGAGACATCACAATCTACTACATCAATGTGAGACATCACAATCTACGACAGTGTGAGACATCACAATTTACTTCATCAGTGTGAGACATCACAATCTACTACATCAATGTGAGACATCACAATCTACTACATCAGTGTGAGACATCACAATCTACTACAAGTTCTGTAGCCAAGTCAGGGTCGGCTGCATTCACTCCCTGTCACAATTTGCCTGCAGGTTGTGCTGAGCTCCTCTTAAACATACAACCACAAGTGTGAAGCAAAGGAATCATCACATTCCAAGCCACTGTGATTCTGTCACAAGATAACAGTACCACTTGCTCTTCATAATACAGTTATGGTTCATTCCCAACCACAGACACTGCGCATTTATTATTTAATAGGATACACATTTGGTACAGATCATTACTGCTCAAATGTTGATAATAAAACTATACATTATAATAAAAAATCTAATGTTGCATTATATCAGATCTGATAGATTAAAGAAATCATCTCTAAAGGTAGTTAATGACAAATTTATTACTGTAAAATCACATATGTATTTATACTAACATTTCAGAAATAAATAGAGATAACACCCATGAAGATTCTGGAAAGTGAAGTCAACAGTACTGCTGGATACTGCTGCATTAATTTAAAGAATTTGCATGGTTAAACTTTAGAATAGATGGTTTATTTCCCTACCTGCAAAAGCTCTCTCACTGCCTGTTATGACAATGGCACCAATATCTTTGTCTGCATCTGCCTCACCTATAGCATTGCTTAATTCATCAACAAGAGCACTGCATAAGGAATTTAAGAACTTAGGTCTGTTCAGTTGAATGAGAACCACATTTTTCTTTTCTCCTCTTTTCTCCACCTTTATGTTTTCATACTGACCTAAATAACAACAATAATAATATATGTAAGGTTTTTAAAACAACATATGATATTCTGTTTATTAATTTTTTGCTGACGGTGGGATTTGCTGGGTTCCTGAGGTCATTTGTTGCTAGAATTGATTTCACTTCATCTAGGGCAGATTGATAATTATTTCTCTCAACATTAGATCAATAGTATTCATACTAATAGTTTTTATTACTCTTTCATTATACATATTTTTAAAACAATTCTGTCAGGTACCCTTCCACGTTGTGAGACATGTTATTCCACATTAAAGTTACTGCACCTTATAACTTAAGCTTTATAAACTGTTGTAGCCTCATCTAATTATAAAAAAATTTTTTAGGTGGTTTCAATGTTATCCTTTTTTTAATGAATAATCTAGGAATGTAGATCATGCCAAATGTATTTCTTTGTAAAGATCAGTGCCATCAGATGTCCAAATTCCTGAAGCTTCATAATACAACCTCCACAAGCTTACCAAAATATAAATCCTTTGAAGGATTGAGATTTATCTTTCAAGTGAAACAAGAAGAAACATTTGGTTCAACAGTTATCATCATCATTATACCTTTTGTTACCTGGTAGGTAAAGAGAAGATGGACATGTCAAAAATATGCTGAGAAGAGACAACAAGAGAATTCCAAAAAGATGAACGATGCATTAAATTATTAGTCAAGATAGTTTTCTTCTTGTTAGAAAAGCAAAAATATGCAATAGGAATCGATGTATTTTTTTTACTACATTTTAAGTAACCCCACACTGCCACGCATCATGTAATAATTTATGTCATGAAGTGTTCACAGAGTTATCCTCAAAAGCAGAAATATAGTCATCATTATATGCACAAGGTACTGTGACCTGTGATGCAGGTTGGGTGGATTTCATTATGGTTGGATGCTCAAACCATTTGATTCTGTTTTGTTCAATATAGTCAATGGCTGGTGTTACACCCATTATTTTTCTCAAGGCCTCATTTATAATTTTACCTCATCAAGTTTGTTTACAACTTTTCTTATACATTTCACGTTGTGTGTTGTTGTTTTATGCTTGTATCTTTCAAGAACTGTCCATGTCTGACACTGGTGGGTATAAACAATTTGGGTATAAACAAATAATCTGGGTATAAACAATGTTTCTATTAATTTCTTTTTTTGTTTGATTAGTCACATTCGGATGTTTAACAACAAAAATTGATAGATCCTTTATAACCAACATCAATATGTATCTTTCTTCTTCTCTTTCTCTTGTACCTGTCTGGGTGTTGAGGGAGATAACAAGTTCTGGTTCTTGCCATTTTGGAGGCTTTATTCCTTGTTAATTGATGTTGTTGTAGCATTTCTTACATGTTTGTCCATCTTACTCTGGGTCTGCCTCTTGCTCTTCAGCCCTCTCCTTTTTTAATATATGCTTTGTATGGTAAGGAATTGCAAAGCATTCTTTCTAGATGAGTAAAACAGTTTATTTCTTGTTTCTGTATATAGCTTAAGATTGGTTCAATGTCTACTCCTCCTCTTATATCATTTCTGATTCTGTCATTTCTGGCCAATCCAAGTGCTTTTCTCAGACATCTCATCTCTGTGGTAACAAGCTTTTTATTTTTTTAATTCTTAGTCATAAGTGACCATATTTGGCATTGGTAGTTTGTCATTAATTAGCTGACGTCATACAACAAAAAATGACAAAATGATGACAAACAATTTTTTTTACTCTCAACCTTTTAATTAATTGACATACAGACATGACCGAGGTATTTTGGATTACTTTTATCAAGGTCTATCTATTATATGTTTCAAATTTTTTTAACAATTGTTTTGTGATTTTTATCAAAGTGCCTTGTCATGCACAGAAAAATGCATGATTTTATTACATTTTTCTTAAATTGTATTTTTTTTTAATTTTATCACTGCAGGCAACGTTATAATGGTTTTATTAATTATATTCATATATTACTCATTATCATCAGCATGATTATTTAATTATGAAATTAATCATAATAAAATAAATGATCATCATTCAATTCATAAAATGAAAATTGAGACTCTACTCACTATAGTCTAAATATAATATATATATATAATATAAAGAATAATAAACTAATATAAATATTATAAACTTATAAACTAAATCTAAACTTTTTATTTAAATCTTAAGAGACTGAAACCAGTGAAACTTCATCCAACAAAACTATTACATTAGTAACTATTAGTTTGATTTACTAATATTTACTACTTAAATTTTAAATAATAAAATATCATTACTTATAACTTAGAATACTTAAATTATCAGTCCACACAGAGGCAGGTTTGAATTAATGGTTCCAGTTTGAAACCAAAGTGAAACGATGTATTTTATTTCCATTGTTATTTTGAATTGTCATCAACTTCATAATAAAAATGCTGTACAGGTAACAAAGGCACTGGATGGACACTTTGATCTCAATCTGAGGACCTTGATTTTGCACATGACATAGTCCTTATCAATAGCAATGTGAACATGATGCAAGAAAAAAGAAATGCCCTGTCATCACTGGCTAGAAAAATAGGACTTGAAATCAACCAAGAAAAAACCAAAGTAATGAAAAAAACACATTTGCCCAGAAGAAAATATATACCTTGAAAGAAAAACAGTGGAAGAAGTAGATCACTTTGTATATCTTGGAAGCTGCATGAGACGTGGTGGAACAAAATAAAACCAAAAATAAGCGAAGAACAATGTGGATTTGTGGAAGGAAAGGGCACCAATAATGCAATATACATCTTAAGAACATTGCTAGAAAGAGCTGTAGAGGTAAAGAAAGATCTATATATGTGCTTTATACACTACACAAAAGCATTTGACAAAGTAATCAATATTCTGGAGAAATTAAACATTGATGGCAAGGATCTGCGAATCATAAAAAACATGTACTGGCAACAAACAGCAGCTATACGAATTAGCAACCAAACTGGATAATTCCAATATATAAAACAAGGAGTCAGACAAGGCTGCGTTCTGTTGCAGGCTTCACAGACAGAGCAGAGACAGAGAATGAACTACAAGAAATGATAGACATAATAATAAAAGAAAGCAACAAGAAAGGTCGTCTGAATAGTAAGAAAACAGAAGTAATGGTCATATCAAAGAAACAATCATCACTATCATGCAGCATAACAATAAACAGGACAAATCTGAAACAAGTGCAATGTTTCAAATACTTAGGCACAATAATAACATCAGATGGAAGATGCACCACATACATTAAAAAGCAGAAGAGCTCAGGCCAAAATAGTATTTCAGAAAATGAAAAATATCTTATGCAACAAATCTATGTCAATAGAATTGGGAAAGAGAGTTCATCAGTGCTACATAGAACCAATTTCGACCTATGGAAGCGTGTTATGGACAGTAAACAAACAAATGAAAAGACGATTAGAGACCACAGAGATGGGATTTCTCAGAAAAATGTTGAAAGTTTCTTGGACAACTAAAAAGACCTATGAGGAAATTCTCAAAGAGACCAACACAAAAAGGGAGCTCCTAAAAAATATCAGAAAGAAACAATCAACATTTTTCGGGCACATCATGAGAAGAGGAAAGTTGGATTACAACAGGCAAAACAAAAGTAAAAAGAGACCACAGACAACAAAAAGAGAAAATATTGGATAGCTTGGTGTCATGGCACTGCAAACAGTCAACAACAGAACTGATACGATGCACTGTAAATAGAAGATTGTGGACGGACATGATTTTCTATGCCAACCAGTATGGAACATGATAATGATGATATGCATAGATCACTTTGTATCTTGGAAGCTGCATAGACCTAGGAGACACAAGACAGAAATTAGAATCAGAATAGCAAAGGCAGCAATAACTTTTACAGAAACCTTGATAACATATGGAAATCAAAATTACTAAGCACAAAAACAAAGCTCAGGATTTCCAAATCAAATGTAAAATCCACTTACTTATACATGTGAGAGCTGGAAAAAAAACTAAAGAAATATAAAATAAACTGGATGCATTTGAAAACAAATAGTCAAATGCCTCAGGAAAATACTTTGTATACCATGAATGAATTCAAGAGTAGTGTAGAAATAAAAGAAATGACAAAACATCCTAAAATATCAACTGTAATCCAGTGAGGGTGGTCATAAGTTGGCCATGTGTCAAAATATGTGATGAGAAGAGACAAAAAGAGAATCACAGTGCAACCCCTCAAATGGGAACCTGAGTGTAAAAGAAAAGGAGGCTGACCTCGCAAAAAACTGACAATAGCACTGAGCCAAGAAGCAACAACAACAGGCATCAATTCCATCACAGTATACTTATCGAGATTGAGTGACTCGCCCAGAACAGAACCGTTGGTATGACGAGCTAATGCAGGTTCTGTGCAAGGTCTAACACTTGATAACAAAGATTGTCAGACATAAGAGTCTAGAACTTTTGCCCCATAAGTTAAGCCTATATAGTATAGTATATATGTCATCATAGGTCTTAATATAAATAATCTAAGGTATGCTGATGATGCAGTCTTAATCGCTAAGAGAGAAAATTCGTTACAAGAAATATTAGACATTATAGTGAAAGAAAGCAAAAATAAAGCACTCAGCCTTAATAGCAAAAAGACAGAAGTAATGGTAACAACAAAAAAAAAAAAAAGACAGTGCAAAATAAAGACAAGTGGAACAATATTAAAACAGGTAAATGAATTTAAATATTTGGGAACTTTGTTAACTCCAGACCGCAGATGTACAAAAGAGGTGAGATATAGAATGGCTCAGGCAAAAGCAGCTTTCCAAAAAATGAGGAAGATACTATGCAATCCATTTTTGACAATAGAAACAAGAAAAAGAGTTCTTAAATGTTATGTAGAGTCAGTCTTAATATATAGATGTGAATCATGAACAATAGACAAGAAAATCACTGGAGTCTGTAGAAATGTGGTTTTACAGAAGAATGTTGAGAATACCATGGACAGATAAGAAGAGTAATGAAAACATTCTGAAAGAGGCCAAAGCAAAAAGAGAGCTAATTTCAAATACTAGGAAGATACAATAATCATTTTTTGGGCATGTAATGAGAAGGGAACAACTAGAATATATCATAACAACTGGGAAAATTGAGGAACGAAGAGATAGAGGGAAGCAAAGAGAAAAAATACCAGACAGCTTAAGAGAATGGCTTGTCAGAAGGTCAAAAACAGAAATGATAAATAACTGTCAAGATCGAAAGTTGTGATCACCTACATGATCACCTACGCCAGCAGGCCCAGTACTTGATGCTGATGATGATATATGTCATGTACTGTCTTTAGCTGGAAAGTGAAAGGAAAATAGTAGATTAGATAGATAGTTTAAAAAAAAAAAAGGAGTTGGGGGCGGGGGGGGGGGGGGGACAAGTGATTGGTTTCGAGGCAAGACGTCGGCCTCGAGACAGAGAGGTAGTGGGTTCAAATCCCGGCTGCACCTGTTGGGATTTTTATTTATGATTTCTCTCTGGGGCAATCACCCCTGGTCTTAGCAGCGAGGCCCAGCTTGAAACGTCAATTACTCATCAACAGAAAAAATATAACTACCTCCGAAGTCGGAGTTATTTGCCAGGGAAAAATGGATTAACAAGCAATGGATTAACAAGCAAAATTCAGTTCCTAGTCTCTAGGGACTAGGGACTTCGTCAGAGGTAAAAGCTGGGCAACGAAAAAAAAAAATCAGATGATATACTGATATATTATTATATTTGATATAATCATCAAGTCGGAGGTCGCATGCCGATCGTTGCATCCAGCAATTCACAAGACAACAGCCTGTCACTGTCAGAGATCTCCAACTTTTGTTGAATGTAATTTTAAAAAAGATCCTACTAATAGTTCTAAATTAAAACTTCTTACATTTGAAATTATTTAATACAATTTAAACACAATTCTACTTTATTAAGACTAAGACAAAGTCTTAAGTTAACTTGTCTTAAAAGTAACAATAAAGTCGTATATTATGTATAAACTATAATAAAACTATATATAATTATAAAGTCACATAAAGTTATAGTAGTCTAAGTAAGAGTAAGTGTAAGTCTTAATAACTTTCTAATCTAATTCTTATTCTATCACAAATATGATTAAAAATGTGTACTAAAAAAAAACATCAACAGAACCTGCAGTTGAGTATGAATTATTTTGACAATAGTGGCTGAATGGAAGAACATAATTATATTTGCAAGCCTGGTTGAGAAATCCTGTCCCAACTTTGTTCAGCAGACGTCCTAGAGTTGCCATTTCTCCGGTTCAACTTTAGACTTTGGCCCAGAACCACAGTACAAGACTCAGACTGCTGGTAACTGTATCACAAATTTACTACACAACTTGGAGTTATTTATTTTTGTCGCATTTTTACATAGGATTTTCTCCCCATTTTTCATATTTACTAATTAATTTATGTTGCTTTTGATATTTCTTCTTCTGCTGAAAACCTTTAATAATCAGTCTTAATAAGTTAAAAAAAAAAAGCACTGGTGACATCTTCATGCAGTAAATCCAGATCGTCACGAACAAGAACCTTTCGTTCATCGTAGGATGTTGGTAGCATTGAGTTATTTGCGGGTCATTATCATTGCACTCCGAACATGTCCATAGATGCTCAGATCCCCCCCCCCCCCCCCTTTTCAGCAAGTCTCGCAGTGTCCAGCGACTGACGACTCCAGTTCTATGTTGGTTTATAAGTTTTCTGATTACCCCCCCCCCCAACACTAAGTTTCTCGTTTCTGGTTTTGCCTATCTTAACTCCCGTCTCTTTCATCTGAAGGAGTGACGTAGACTCATAGTTGTTGAAGTCCTGTGCCCTTCCCACATCTCAGAGTGCTTTGATGATGTCCGCCCGATCCATTTGTTGACCGTCCTCAACGATAGCGCAGCTAGCCAACCTGTCCGCTCTTTCATTTCCCCATACTCACACATGTCCTGGGAAGTAAACAAAGGTGACCTTACGTATTATTGACTTCTGCAATGACTCTACCTGTTGCATTCGTACAGAGTCCGCCTTCACTTTTTTTTTTTTACCATGATCATCGAATCACTCAGGATACAGGGTGGGTGTAGTCTTGTGACTCTAACCAGAAGAATGCCCCTGGTCACTGCCATCACCCCCATCGTCATTCTACTCGTGGTCATGACGTATGCACCACTGTTTTCCTTGACTACTCTGCCCGCTGAGCGTGCTGTAAATGCCCATGAACTTCTTTGGTGTCGTATTACAGATCCGTCTGTATAGATGACTAGATGTTCAGTAGTCATTTGTTGTTGCTTGTTCCAGTCACAATAAGTCTACATTCAACAAGCGTTATTATCCTTATAGTAGTGATAAGATCATATTTCGAAGATGTCATAAAAGACTGAAAAATCTTTAAAAAATTATAATTTTTTTTTTATCGTACCGTTAATATGCTTCTATATACTACTATATAGACCTACTGTTCAGGTTGATGCTTCGATTTATCGATTCTGTGGCTTAAAATTTATTTATTGACTTGTTCGGTGCGATGTGGATCACCTGTCGACTAAACTAGAACTACACAAAACTGGCTTAACAATTAATTTGCTTTCTTCTTGTTCTTGCATAATAGTTGTATGACTGCTGCACATGTGCAGTTCGTAGGAAAGAAGACAGTGGCGCAGCGGGGTTGCCAACGACTGGGCAGGTAAGCTTGCTTGTCAAGTCATCATACACATGTCACCGCTGCTGGCCATTATGAAATAATGGTCAAAATCTGGCACTCTCAATATATTCTTCATTCCAACGTTGTGCTACCAATGCTATGTCTGGACCCTAGACTCAAGAACAAATAACCACTATAGAAATGAATTGTGTTAGACGAATGGCAGGAAACAGCCTGAAAGATCAAATCGGACATGGATAACTGAGAAAAAAGGAAGGGGATAGGGGAATCTTTCCCGTTATTGAATACATAAAGAAACAACATATATAATGGTGTGATCGCGTGATAAGACAGACTGATCAAAATACATCACAACCAGCCTTATAAACGACGTTGCGAGAACACATAACTATAGGGCCAACCACGAAAAAGATGAATTGATGGAATATTAGAAACACAAGGAAACATAGCAGCAGAGGCCAAAAGAATAACAAAAGACCGTAAAACTATAACCTCCCCCCCCCCCGGGACGCTGTAAGATAAATGAGGAAAGAAAGAAGTAAGTTTTTTTAAATTTCTGATCAATTGCTTCCAGTTCTCTGCGTGTTTCTTGTAATAAGGCAAGTCAGGACAATAATACCGCTCATCATCTTTTTAAATATGACTTCTAACTCTTCTTTCTGCATAAATGTTCGCTTTGCACGTCTGCGGAGCTTTCTCAGTTTTCCTGACAATAGACACTCCCGATGTTTCTAACAAAATAGAGTCCATGTTTTCAGACACATTGATCAGGCAAGCTCTTGTTGTGGGTAAACCTGAGCACGATTAACGTCGATGAGTAATGGGCTACAAAAGAAAATACAAGAATTGGAAAAAAAAGATAGACTATGATGAAAACTTAGACTTCTTGCATTACCCTTTTCCTTTCAGAAGTTTCATACGCCCCACCTCTATACACTCCAAAACTAACGGAGAACAAACGCACCATGTTTCATAAATACAATGTGTAGCACGAGTTTCTGCAAATATTTGTTGAGTGAACAAGTTGATCATTCTGGTTAGAAAATCTGATACAACAAATGCATTTTAAGGACTATTATAGGATGACCATTTTTTCCCCATTGTTTTCGGGGATATTTGTCACATTTTATACATTTCAGAGGATTTTTTTGCTTATTTCTGAGACTGTCCCACAAAATCGGGGACGAACGATTATATTATATATATATTGTCCTTTCGAGCCGAAGATGGTACATAGGGCAGAACCACAATCTCAAAAACAGAAACCTTGCGTGCCAAAATGGCACATATTGCAGAGATCACTGCTCTAAAATCTATGGCGCTGTTTCCATAACAATACTTTTTACAATGACAGGTTGTCAAGCCATCGATCATCGATCAATATGTTTATATATATATATGTGTGTGTGTATACATATATATATTTATAATATGTGTGGGTGGGTGTGTGACTGTGTGTGCGCAAGAAATTTTGTAGATGCAAAAAAAAAAGATAACTTTACATTTCATAATAATTGTGTTTATTTGCTGTTTGATTTTATTTTTGTTAATATTCACGGTACTTATGCGATACACGCACTTAATGAAATTACAATAGCTAGTTTTGTTTCTCAATAACAAAAAAAAAAGTTTAAAATAAAAAAAATGTAAACAACATATAGATATCAATTGCAATATTAAAGTAATGTTTACAGTACCTTATTTCTACTGAAGAGGTTGTTGCCTAGGCGTGGTACTTGTTTTTTGAGTGTATCTTTCTCAAGATCTCATGATTTGAAGTAAGTTTTTCACTGAAGCTTTCGCACGATAAATTAATGTTAGTTTTTACTGTTAACATGGCTTGCACAGTGCTCACATTAATCCGTGATATCTCTTCGGACCAGACGTAGTTCATTTGAGAAAATAGTCTTTCTAGGGATGCATTGCTGCCAGGCTAGCACATAAAAAGTTCAAGAATTCTCTTCACATTAGCATGTGGTACATTATTTTCTTTCAAGTACCTGAGTACTTCATTCCATTTTCTACATGGGGGCTTGTTACTGAACCACTCACATTCTTTTTGCAACAGATGGCCTCGCAAATAAGTAAATTCATCAAAGGGCTCATCACGATTGACGTTTACAACTTCATGACACTTTGAAGATATCTGTTCTACTGCATTATCAAAATGTTTCCTTTCAGGCACATTATCCAAGAGAAGGCAGCTCAGTTGTGACAAGTCCTCATTGTGCTTGTTCCAAGACTGCAAGTAATGTACAGCAGTGTTATAGAATTCTTTACTTATTTGGAAATACCTTTCCATTTGGATGTCACCACTTTCTACTAAATCAGTTAGCAAACTCTTTACCATGTGTGGGATGAAATTTTCATCGCGTCGAATTTCTAATTTTATAATGAGATTGTTCACAGCTAGTGCTGATTCTGTTGCACTCTTGTCGTCGCCTTCAATCGCCTTAATTGTTTCATGGAAGAGTGATGCGTGAGAATTAGCAAAGCTGAGCCAAAGCTTTGATTCACTGTTTTCAAAGAATTGTTTCAATATTGTAGGACAGTGTGTTTCTGACAAGAAGAAAGATCTCAGTGATTGATGCAGTTTTAATATTCTTTCCAAGGCTGGAAGTAATGACAACCACCTTATATTCGAATAACCTAATAATTGCCTAAACTCATGTCCAGCAAATTCACAGAAGTCTTTTAGGCGTTCTACGCGAACCGTGTAAATGTGAAAGTATCCAAACATTTTTGTTACAATCACTTCCATATTCATAGGCATGGAATCAAACGCTGTTTTTGCACAATTGTGAATTATGTGTGCGTTGCAACCAAGACCCATTATGTGTCTGTTTAACTTGGACTTTATTTTAGTTATGACATTATCTCTCCCTTTCCTCAACAAGCCTCCAAAGTTTGTATTTGTATTGTCTGCTGAGAGTCCAACTATCTTTTTGCTTAAATCAAAATTATCAATTGTTTTCAACAGTTGTTCAGATATTATGTCGGACGTTTCTCCTGGGATATCTATGAAAGCAATCAGTTTGCTCTTTACTGAAGTTTCCAGCTCATAAGCCTGAAAATAACGAACTAAAATAGGAAGTAGCGTAACATGTTTATGATTAGATGTATCGCAAGACAATGTTACGAAGCTGACATATTTGAGGTCATTTTTTAGTTCATCAATAGCTCAAGGAGCAAAAACATTGGTAATTATGGATTCACACGTTGTTCTTGCACAGGAAAATTGTTTCGTTGAAAATTTCTTTTGTAGAATTGTTGTACAATCCATAGCGCGGAAACTATGATTATGAAGTACAGTATGATATGCGAAGGCTCCTTCATGAACAGCTTGAGTGTATTCATCTTTTGAGGGTTCTGTTTTACAAAAATAATTTGTCATACACCCAGACTGAGACTTACAAAGCAGCGCATCCTTATGCTTTTTTGCCTGTAGATGATCAGTTATTGATGTCCTTCCACCACTTGCTATAGAAAAATTTGAACTACATATATTACATTTCACTAGCGTTCCATCCTCTAAAATTGCTTGTATAATAAATGAAAATTCAGCATTCAGCGAATCACTAAAATGACACTTACGTTTTTTGGAAAGCATTGTTTTTGTGCAACAGACGACCACTGATCACAAATAGAAAACACGACTGCACGTTTTTTACTCGGACTGATTTGTTTAAAAATTAAGAAGGGGAGATTTAAAAAAAAAAAAGAAGGCCACAACGAGAGTAACAAAAGTAGCTTTAGTTTTCTTAAATGTTTGAGAAAAATGTTGAAGTAAAAATCGTCGACATGAAGAAATATAAAGCTTAGAATATATAATGTTAAATGTATATCCACTCTTACTTATACAAACTGAGAATCAACGAATGACAGACAGAAAAAAAAAATTAGATTCACTCCAAAATAAAGGAAAATATGTTGTTTTCAAGCTAGTGCTAAAGTAAAGGAAATGGTTTTAAATATTGTTTATTTTATAATCAAGAAGAGAAAGTGGTCATGTTGGCCACGTGATGAGAAGACATAACTAAATAACTGCTAAGCAAACACTCAAAAGGGAAACAACAGAAAAAAAGAATGTAGATAAACTATGTGTGCATTGTGCAACATGTATTAAACAAACACAATAATAATTTCTTCTTCTTCTACTTTCCTTCCTCATCTGCCTTTCAGCGTCGAGGTGAGATATAGTTTGTGGTCTTTTGCTCTTCTGTTCGTCTCTGGTGCTATTGTTTCCTAGTGCTTCTAATATTCCATGGATCCATCTTTTTAGTGGTCGACCCTTGGGTTTGGTATTCTCGCCACGTTTATTGAGGGCTCGTTATGATGTGTTTTGATTACTCTGCCTTGTCACGTAAAAAAAAAAGTAAAGTACCCCCGTCACGCCAAGTGGCGTATAGGGAATATGGTGTTAGTGACCATAAATTTTACTGACCTTCGGCACATGATTTTTGGGGTAATGTGGTCAGTATTACGCCCGTGCCGCTTCACTTTCCCTGAAAAAATCAGGTACCCATTAAAGGTTGGGTGAACCCAGAAGCCGTCGGTTGGGATCGAACTCTACCTCTTGTCCTTAGTAGTCCAGTTCACTAACCACTGTGCTATCGCGGCTCCCTTGCCTTGTCACGTGGCCAAACCATTTTATCTTTTGTTTATTTATATATTCTATGGCGAGGATTTTTCTTTTTTTCTCAGTTCTTCATTTCTGATTTTATCTCTCAGACTGTTTCCTGTCATTCGTCTGACACATTTCATCTCAGTAGAGTTTATTTTTCTTATTGTCATATTATTAATTGAGAATTTTTATAAACATTTTCTTTATACGTCCGTTTATTAATAATAAAAGCGGGGGCGAGGGAACATGATGCATGGAAATAGTTTCTATCCATGCAAGCTTGTACAGTGAAAACACATTGACGTCCATTTATGAAATTATTAACACCTACTTCTTATGTCATTGTTTAAGCGAGGTTAGAAAACATTTCTGGGCAATAAATTGCTATATTTGTTATAATAAGATTATGACCTTTTTTTCCGTTCGCCAGCTTTTGCCTCTGACGAAGGCACTAGGAACTGAATTTGCGTGTTAATCCGTTTTTCCCTGGCAGCCAGCACAGGGGTTCCTCGCCGCACAGGCAGATAACTGTTTAACGTCTCCTGGAGGTACTCATTTTTTTCCCCGTCCATGAGTAGTTGAGGTTTCAAGCCGGGCACCGCTGCTGAGACCAGGGATGGTTGCGGCAGAGAGAAATCATGAATAAAAATCCAAACTGGTGCAGCCGGGATTTGAACTCACAACCTCTAAGTCTCGAAGCCGGCGTCTTGCCTCGAGACCAACCAGTCCCCACAAAACGCCGAACCTGACGCACCATGAAATATCGCTAACTGGGCTTTGGTATCTCTGTGGGGGCAAAGATTTTAACAAGCGCCTAGGCTGAATAATGTCATCATTTCATACTGTTCGTCCATCTTGTGAGATGATGACCACACATTTCTTCTTTCAGCTGATAGATACATTCACGTGTGCGAATATAAAACTGCTAAGCCCAATGGTGGCCAGGAATAATTTCGCACAGTAGGGTCGTGTTATAGTTGCTGCTGTTATGGAGATCAATTCAGGAGCCATCCTGGCCTGTGGCAGTTGTTCGGCTGCTTGTCTTTTGTTTGTCTCACATGATGTAACTCCACTTCGAAGAGATGGCTCCGGGCAGCTGGAACATGATTTCAGTTTTCTCTGTGTTTTGGGTCCAAAATCGAAACAAGTTTTAGAAAATGTGTCCATGTTGTTCTGCAGATCAAACCCTAAGCCATCATAATTGAGAGCACAGTCGCGAACAAAGGTTGTCATCTTAGTTTTTACGTGAAGTCTCATAAGACTCAATCTTTTTCCATCTTTACAACTAATATCAATTACGACGTCAGGGTGTTCATATGCTTCAGTTAACATTTCTTCTACTTTCCTTCCTTATTTGCCTGTCAGCGTCGAGGGAAGATATAATTTGCGATCTTTTGCTCTTCTGTTTGCATATGCTCCTGTTATGTTTTCTAGTGTTTCTAATATTTCGTCAATCCATATTTTTCGTGGTTGGCCCTTGGGTCTAGTGTTCTCACAACGTTTATTGAACGCTCGTTGTGTTTTGATATTTCGGCCTTATCACGCGGTCAAACCATTTTATCTTGTTTCTTCATATATTTTATGGCGAGGATTATTCCTAGCTTGTTTCTCAGTTCTTCATTTCTGATATTATCGCTCAGGCTGTTACCTGTCATTCGTCTAGTCTAAAACATTTAATCTCGGTAGTTTTTATTTTTCTTATTGTTCTTGCATCTATGTTGTTGCTTGAACCAGGTGTTACCTATAATCATTTCACGTCATTTGCCCAATCTATCCCCTCTGTCATTCTGTCAATGTCCTCTTCTTCGCTGTTACTTGTTGGTGCATAAGCTTGAATTATGTCGGTATCCATTGTTGTACCACTCAATTTTACTAGCAGAATTCTATCTGATACTGGCCAAAATCCTTTAAGTTTTGCTTCTTTCTCTATCTAACATGATGCATATTCCTCTTTCATGTGTGATTCCCCCAGAGTGAATTGCATTTCCACTGTCGTGTTGTAATAATCCTGCTCCTTTCCATCTTATATCATATAGTCCCAAGATGTTCAATTTCATTCTCTTCATTTCATGGCTGATATTTTCTAGCTTGCCAATCTGGAATGCTGATCTAATGTACAAAGTTTCTATTGATAGTGTCTCTTTATTTTTTATCTTGCATACAATATTTTGATGACGATCGGGTGTCACCTGTAGCACATGACGCTGCCTACCAGATGAGGTGGCTGTGCCCCATTAACATCGTTAGCTGTAGATATGAAATTGTATTTTGATATAATTTTACTTGGTAATGTTAGAAGGTAGTCCATTGTCTCAACAACTGTGGTCCTCTGCCTGCCATGACGGAGTGGGGACCATAACCGGCACTACTTAGCTGCTCCCACAACATCATCCACCACCAGCTCCAACGGCTTCACGTAATCCTGATGAGGGAGGGGAGGCTAACGGGAGCTCAACCTCGCCCAAGGGTGTTCCGAAGACAAGCAAAGGAAAGGAGACGTCTTACTCCTACTTTGGTAGAGGATAACTCTAAACCGCTAACAACAACATATATAATACATATATACAATACTATAGCAACGTCAAACGATACAGCGGACAGGAAAAACAGTAATAGAAAGCGTGGTTTAAGGACGACGCGTCAGTGGCAGGAGCAGATGTTTTCAAGACATCAAAGAGACCCTGAACAAGACAACAGAAGAGATTTGGTTAGAGACAGAGATTCTTTCAGGCTGGATGTGATGATAGTAAAGTTTTTAAAAGTACATCTCACGATACCACTTGTGAAGGTTTTAGTATTTCTCTCACGGCACAACTTGTGAAGGTTTTAGTATTTCTCTCATGGCACAAATTGTGAAGGTTTTAGTATTTCTCTCATGGCACAAATTGTGAAGGTTTTAGTATTTCTCTCATGGCACAACTTGTGAAGGTTTTAGTATTTCTCTCATGGCACAACTTGTGAAGGTTTTAGTATTTCTCTCTTGGCACAACTTGTGAAGGTTTTAGTATTTCTCTTACGGTATCACTTATGGTACTTGTTGACGTTGTGTGAGATCTGACCAGCCCTGTGCCGAATAGATCTACTGTTTACATATCACCCGTGATTGGAAATGGACCCCAAATATCAAGGAACCGCAACATTTGTGACTCTCGTAATCATTGTCGACAACGATCTAGTCAGAAATGTGGTTGTTTTTCCTTGTCCAGCTAAGGTAGGAATAGCTAAAGCGCAAAATGTGACTGGAGGACATGGCCTAGGAGAGGCGAATGACAGAGAGGATGGATTGGGCAAATCACATGGAATGATTATAGGTAACACCTGGTTCAAGTAACAACCTAGATGCAAGAACAATAAGAAAAACAAAAACTACCGAGATTAAATGTTTCATGTTTAACTCTTCTTCATGTATTGTTCAGCACTGTAAGTTGGCTCCTAAATATGTCACTTCCTTTGCTGCTTTTGTACCGACAACATCAATGTATTTGACAAAGAAGAGATTAGATCAACTCTTGTAAAGAAAAGTGAACAGGTGACCAGTCACAATCCGAACAGCCTTCTTTCCTTATTTGCTGAAGTCATTTAAGCGATGCGAAATATATGATGCTGACGAGGAGATATCACAGTCATACACAATTCTACCAACAACTGCTAACAGTCGTTTTCTAATAATTCAAAGATTGTGTTGTTGCCCTTCGTGACATAGTGAAGTAAAGAGATCGTGTTGTTGCCCTTCGTGACATAGTGAAGTGAAGAAATTGTGTTGCCCTTCGTGATATAGTGAAGTGAAGAGATTGTGTTATTGCCCTTCGTGACATAGTGAAGTGAAGAGATTGTGTTGTTGCTCTTCGTGACATAGTGAAGTGAAGAGATTGTTTTATTGAAATTCATGATCGAGTGAAGTGAATAAAATGTGTTGCTGAAATTCACGTAAGAGTGAAGTAAAGAGACTGTGCTGTTATCCTTCAAAACTTAGTGAAGCGAAACAACTGTTATTGTACTTTATGCCAAAGTGAAGTGAAAAAAATTATGTTGCTGATATATAGATTATATAGAAGTGAAGAATTTGTGTTGTTGCCCTTCATGATAAGGTGATGTGAAGAAAATGTGTTGCCGTCCTTCATTACATCATAATATGTAAAGGCCTGTGGCTCGTTACAGACTCGTTGTTATGCTAGCAAGGACAAGGTTTGTAGAAATACACATTAATGTCGAAGCGGATTTCTGCCTATATTGTTTGTGCATACAAGTAGGTTTCTTCATCGTCTTTTTATGTCTTAAAGTCTGACTCTAAATTGTGTCTGCATACAAGTAGTTCTCTTCATTGTCCTCTTTTGCCTCTTGCTTAGAGAAATAAAGCGAGGCTTGACTCCTTGAAGATTGTCGCTAGTTTGAGAGGCCACCTTAAGTGTCCCTTAATCGATTTGTCAGTGGTCTTTCCTGGAGCCAGATTTCTCTTCACATGTTTGCTGGACATGTTCTGAAACGTGTAAACCGACCTTTCACGCGCTTTTTTATCCTCAGCGACGCATGCATTTCCAACCTGTGGAGCTGGACATTTAGCCGATAATGTCCTCACCATGTTCACAAGTATATTTGAGTTCAAACACTAGATGTGAGTACAGAAATAAGTCCTGTAAAAGAGACACGAAACTTAACTTAAATAAAGCACGCTGGTAGAGATGGGCAAAATTGTTGCATATACCAAACTTGGAGAAACACAAAACTACTCACAAAACATCTGCTGCCATCATTGGTCTCATCCTCTTACATGAAGCATAAATAAGGATGCTTATTTGTCAGAATTGTGATCTCTCTCGATCCATAAACAATATGATCGATTGTACCACAATATTTTTGCCTTTGTTCGTCGTGCATAAATCACAGGCTCTAACGTCATCATTATTATTACTATATTTAGACTATTCACCAAATGCGATTTTTAGGCCATGTTAAAAGACACAACAACCTACTAAAAGTAATCCTGGAGGGGAAAAAACAAGGTAAAAGAGGCAGAGGCAGACCAAGACTAAGATGGACGAGTAACATCAAAAGATGGACAAACCAGACAACTTGCACCATCAAAGCAAGAGACAGAGCAGAATAGCGCTCCATGGTAGCCAACCTTCGTTGCGGAGATGGCACTCGATAATGATGATGATGATTTAGACTATTGTGAAGAAACACAAAATGAAATGGTTCGGCCATGTATCTCCATCATCAGGCCAAGCAAGGACATTTCGGCAAGAAACTATGAATGGAGGGAGTAGGAGAGGTAGGCAGAGAAAGGGGTGGGAAGATAACATAAAATTATGGATAGGCCTTGTTTTTGAAGAATCCCAAAGATCGAGTGCAAATAGATATATACAAGGTTGATGACGTCTGTTAGTGGTGCCCAATGACCCCCAAGATTGATGAAGTCTGTCTTTGGTGCCCAACGATCCCCAAGGTTGATGAAGTATGTCTTTGGCGCCCAACGACCCTGAAAGTTGATGAATGAAGTCTGTCAGTGGTAACCAACGAAACCCAAGGTAGATGAAGTATGTCAGTTGTGCCCAATGACCCCCAAGATTAATTAATTTTGTCAGTGGTGCCCAACGACCCCCAAGGTTGATGAAGTCCATCAGTTGTGCTCAACGACCCCCAAGGTTGATGAAGTCCATCATTGGTGCCCAAGGACCCCCAAGATTGATAAAGTCTGTCTGTGGTACCTAACGACCCCCAAGATTGATAAAGTCTGTCAGTGGTGCCCAACGACCCCCAAGATTGATAAAGTCTGTCAGTGGTGCCCAACGACCCCCAAGATTGATAAAGTCTGTCAGTGGTGCCCAACGACCCCAAGATTGATAAAGTCTGTCAGTGGTGCCCAACGACCCCCAAGATTGATAAAGTCTATCAGTGGTGCCCAACGACCCCCAAGATTGATAAAGTCTATCAGTGGTGCCCAACGACCCCAAGATTGATAAAGTCTGTCAGTGGTGCCCAACGACCCCCAAGATTGATAAAGTCTGTCAGTGGTGCCCAACGACCCCCAAAGTTGATGAAGTCCATCAGTGGTGCCCAACAACCCCAAGATTGATAAAGTCTGTCAGTGGTGCCCAACGACCCCCAAGGCTGAAAAAGTCTGTCAGTGGTGCCCAACGACCCCCAATATTGATAAAGTCTATCAGTGGTGCCCAACGACCCCCAAAGTTGATGAAGTCCATCAGTGGTGCCCAACAACCCCAAGATTGATAAAGTCTGTCAGTGGTACCCAACGACCTCCAACATTGATAAAGTCTGTCAGTGGTGCTCAACGACCACCAAGATTGATAAAGTTTGTCAGTGGTGCCCAACTACCCCCAAGGCTGAAAAAGTCTGTCAGTGGTGCCCAACGACCCCCAAGATTGATAAAGTATGTCAGTGGCGCCCAACGAACATCAAGATTGATGAAGTCCATCAGTGGTGCCCAACGACCCCCAAGGTTGATGAAGTCCATCAGTGGTGCCCAACGACCCCCAAGATTGATGAAGTCCATCAGTGGTGCCTAACGACCCCCAAGATTGATGAAGTCCATCAGTGGTGCCCAACGACCCCCAAGATTGATAAAGTCTGTCAGTGGCGCCCAACGACCCCCAAGGTTGAGGAAGTCCATCAGTGGTGCCCAACGACCCCCAAGGTTGATGAAGTCCATCAGTGGTGCCCAACGACCCCCAAGATTGATAAAGCCTGTCAGTCGTGCCCAAAGGCACAATGTTGATGAAATCTGCCAGTGACGCCCAGCGATACCCAGGTTAATGAAGTCTGTCCTTCAGTAGTGTCCCAACGATCCGCGTGTCGGATGACCAGACAATATTGTTATTGGAAAGTCCATACTTATACAGCTTGTCATATTGTTTTATTATCATAATAAATATTGTAATGAACGAAATTGATCGTCTTCATTCTTGTTATTACATGCATATTTATCTCAATTATGTTATAATAATGCATATTTTGTTTAATTCGTTTGTCAATAGTCAAGGAAGACAGTGGTGCATACGTTATGACCACGAGTAGCATGACGATGGAGATGATGGATGTGGCCAAGGCATTCATCTAGTTAGAGTCACAAGACTACACCCAGACATGTATACTAAGTGATTCGATGAGCATGATAAGAAATGTGGAGGCGGGCTCTGTACGTATGCAATAGGTAGAGTCATTGCAGAAGTCAAAAATACGCCACGTCACCTTTGTCTACGTTTCAGGACATGCGGAAATACGGGGAAATGAAAGAGCGGACAGGTTGACTAACTGCGCTATTGTTGAGGACGGTCAACCAATGGATCGGGCGGACATCGTCAATGCCCTCCGTAGAAGTGGGAAGGACACAGGACTTCGACGACCATGAGTCTACGTCACTCCTTCGGATAAAAGAGATGGGAGTTAAGATGGGCACAGCCAGAAACCAGAAACTTAGTGGGCGTGTAAGGAAACTTATTAACCAACACAGATCTGGAGTCGTCAGTCGCCGGGCACTGCGGGATTTGCTGAGGAAGGGATCTGAGCACCTGTGGACATGTTCGGAGTGCAATGACGATGACCAGCAAATAACTCAATTAATAACAATTCGTTTGTTTAATGCTCGAATCTTTCTCACTCCATCTTTATTTCTTTTAACTGCATTCAGCTTCCTTCTTTCACCTCACATAGCAAGAATATGTTGTTACTTCTGATATGTATATTTATATTATTAGGTATAATTATTTCAAATGTCTTGCTGTCCATAGCGTATAAATATGGAAATCCATAGATTTGCTCCCTTGGAGAACCGTACCTTCTGGAATTGAGGAAAGTGTTTGATATCATGAGCAAACAGGCCCATAAATGGGGAGTCCACATACGTAATCTGTCTTGTTTACTCTATTGTCGGACCTATCATTCAAATGTTACCAAAATTGGTCATGATAGGCGTTTGTTTGCAACTATTAAAGATAGTTGTCAGCCTGCTTCCAGGTTACCGTGACTTCACAAAACGATGAAATATATAAACTATAAATATATAACTATAAATATATAAACTATAAATATATAGCATTTTCTTTGCCGTAAATTAGTGATTCTTGGCGGAAATAAATTGACGTTACAATTAAATTGATGATGATGATGATGATGATGCGTTCGTCCGATGATTTGAGGTATTCTAACGGATACGAACCGTAGACTTCCTCCTCGTCATCCGCCCTTAAAAGGACGTTAAGTGGACGTAGTTACGTTGTGTTGCAGTTTGCAGTGTAACACTGTGATATCTGCGCCTTTCGGCCCAACACATCCGATTTCAGCCGACGCTTTTTTGTGTACCGGGTTCGTCTTCCCACTTCGATCCCTGCTCGCTTGGCCAGACTAGACAGGTTAGTCTGTTTCTAGAGGCACCACGAAGAGGTGTAGCAGGGTCTGGATGGTTCTGGTTCACCGATCCTGGCGCAAGCCATCAGTTATGAGTCACTGACGACTTCCAGCTCTGGTGCTGGGGGGGCGCGCCTTCGCCTCCACAATTAAATTGAGGCAATACGAAGAAGAACAAGATTAGCGGGCCGCTTTGGGTTCGCGAGCCGTCATTTACTCACCTCTGATATACATAACAGTTGTTTTTATTTCGCCTTTGGTTTTTGTTTTTGTTTTTTGCTTTTGTCCTGATGGTGTATATAAGACCAGATTAAGCTGGCTTAATATCACAACGCCCGAACATTCGCTTAGAGACGTTCTGAGCAAGTCGCTACAAGCCAAAACTAAAAGACCATTGTCTAGCAGACGCCAGTGTCAAAGAAGCAATGAAATTCACTGTTGTAATTATATCTGTCCTGCTCGCAGTAAGTAGACGCCAGCCATCTTTTGTTTCTCTTTAAATTTATTTAAGGAGGCGAAGGCGCGCCTCACAGCATCAGAGCTGGAAGTTGTCAGCGACCCACAGCTGATAGCTTGTGCCAGGATCTGTGAACCAAAACCATCCAGACTCTGCTCCACCTCTCCGTGGTGCCTCCAGTAACAGACTAACCTGTCTAGTCTGGCCAAGCGTGCAGGGATCGAAGAGGGAAGACAACCCGGTACTCAAAAATTTCGTCATGAAGTTGGATGTGTTGGGCCGAAAGGCGCAAATATAACAGTTGCAAACCACAACACAACGCAGACACGTCCACTACGTCCTTGTAAGGGTGGATGATGAAGAGGAATATTCTAGTCTACTACGATACTCTAGAACACTTTAGTCATCGGGCGAACGCAACCAACCAACCAACCAAATTTATTTAAAAGGAACAACACAAGACTTTGTCGCAGTTGAAAACAGTAGTTCATGAACAAACTGTTAGATTAAGTTTGAGTGACTCTTGGATATAAATCATGAACGACTCAGTTTGATAGTATAGGAGAGGCCATTTAGGGGGGGGGGGGGATGACAGTAGAGGTGTTGACAGTTGAGGAAGCGACCTGACTTTTATAGCAGGGAAATGAAACGTTAGTGACGGAGAGGACATTTTACTAAGAAAAAGATCATGAACACGCGAATACAAGAATTTGAGAGGAGTCAGAGAAAGTGTGGAGAATATAACTAGTGGTCCTGGAGAAAGTGTGGAGAATATAACTAGTGGTCCTGGAGAAAGTGTGGAGAATATAACTAGTGGTCCTGGAGAAAGTGTGGAGAATATAACTAGTGGTCCTGGAGAAAGTGTGGAGAACATTACAAGTGGTTCTGGAGAAAGTGTGGAGAATATAACTAGTGAACTTGAAGAAAGAGTGGAGAACATAACAAGTGGTTCTGGAGAAAGTGTGGAGAATATAACTAGTGAACTTGAAGAAAGAGTGGAGAACATAACAAGTGGTTCTGGAGAAAGTGTGGAGAATATAACTAGTGAACTTGAAGAAAGAGTGGAGAACATAACAAGTGGTTCTGGAGAAAGTGTGGAGAATATAACTAGTGAACTTGAAGAAAGAGTGGAGAACATAACAAGTGGTTCTGGAGAAAGTGTGGAGAATATAACTAGTGAACTTGAAGAAAGAGTGGAGAACATAACAAGTGGTTCTGGAGAAAGTGTGGAGAATATAACTAGTGAACTTGAAGAAAGAGTGGAGAACATAACAAGTGGTTCTGGAGAAAGTGTGGAGAATATAACTAGTGAACTTGAAGAAAGAGTGGAGAACATAACAAGTGGTTCTGGAGAAAGTGTGGAGAATATAACTAGTGAACTTGAAGAAAGAGTGGAGAACATAACAAGTGGTTCTGGAGAAAGTGTGGAGAATATAACTAGTGAACTTGAAGAAAGAGTGGAGAACATAACAAGTGGTTCTGGAGAAAGTGTGGAGAATATAACTAGTGAACTTGAAGAAAGAGTGGAGAACATAACAAGTGGTTCTGGAGAAAGTGTGGAGAATATAACTAGTGAACTTGAAGAAAGAGTGGAGAACATAACAAGTGGTTCTGGAGAAAGTGTGGAGAATATAACTAGTGAACTTGAAGAAAGAGTGGAGAACATTACAAGTGGTTCTGGAGAAAGTGTGGAGAATATACCTAGTGAACTTGAAGAAAGAGTGGAGAACATTACAAGTGGTTCTGGAGAAAGTGTGGAGAATATAACTAGTGAACTTGAAGAAAGAGTGGAGAACATTACAAGTGGTTCTGGAGAAAGTGTGGAGAATATAACAAGTGGTCCTGGAGAAAGTGTGGAGAATATAACTAGTGGTCCTGGAGAAAGTGTGGAGAACATTACAAGTGGTTCTGGAGAAAGTGTGGAGAACATTACAAGTGGTCCTGGAAAAAGTGTAGAAAACATAACTAAGAAATTGAAGAAAGTGTGGAGAACATAACTAGTGGTTCTGGAGAAAGTGTGGAGAACATTACAAGTGGTTCTGGAGAAAGTGTGGAGAACATTACAAGTGGTCCTGGAAAAAGTGTAGAAAACATAACTAAGAAATTGAAGAAAGTGTGGAGAACATAACAAGTGGTTCTGGAGAAAGTGTGGAGAACATTACAAGTGGTCCTGGAAAAAGTGTAGAAAACATAACTAAGAAATTGAAGAAAGTGTGGAGAACATAACTAGTGGTTCTGGAGAAAGTGTGGAGAACATTACAAGTGGTCCTGGAAAAAGTGTAGAAAACATAACTAAGAAATTGAAGAAAGTATGGAGAACATAAATAAGAAATTGAAGAAAGTGTGGAGAACATAACTAAGAAATTGAAGAAAGTGTGGAGAACATAACTAAGAAATTGAAGAAAGTGTGGAGAACATAACTAAGAAATTGAAGAAAGTGTGGAGAACATAACTAAGAAATTGAAGAAAGTGTGGAGAACATAACTAAGAAATTAAAGAAAGTGTGGAGAACATAACTAAGAAATTGAAGAAAGTTTGGAGAACATAACTAAGAAATTGAAGAAAGTGTGGAGAACATAACTAAGAAATTGAAGAAAGTGTGGAGAACATAAATAGTGAACTTGAAGAAAGTGTGGAGAACATAGATAGTGAACTTGAAGAAAGTGTGGAGAACATAAATAGTGAACTTGAAGAAAGTGTGGAGAACATAACAAGTTATCTTAAATACTGTGGAGAACTTAACAATTAAACTTGAAGAAAGTGTGGAGAACATAACTAGTGACACTTGAAGCAAGTGTGGAGAACATAACAAGTGGTTCTGGAGAAAGTGTGGAGAACATAACTAGTGAAGTTGAAGAAAGAGTGAAGAACATAACAAGTGATCCTAAAGAAAATGTGGAGGCCATAACAAGTGCATTTGGAGAAAGACAATATAATAAGTGGTCATAGAGAAAGTATGCAGAACATAACAAGTGAACTTGAAGAAAGTGTGGTGAACATAACAAGGACAATGAAAACCACCTGACTAGGTTACATACGTCCAGACAACTCGTGTTCGATTCCCGCTGGAAGCAGTGTGAGTTGTGTTTGTGGTTTGAAAAAAATACTCCTCCCTTTCCACGCGGTCGACCCAGCGCTGGCAGAAATGGGTACCAGGTTAATACTCAGGGAAGGTGAGGAATGTCGCATCTTGAGTTTCGATACTTGAAGCGACACTGTCCAGAAGTTTCACATAAGGGGTGAAAACTCGCGTGCTAAGACTCCGATTCCAAGTCTAGTTCTTTACTTTTACTTTACCTTTAACTTCTAGTGATTGTTTCTGCTGTCTCTTCCTTCTACCACTAACTTCAAGTGATTGTTCTGCTGTCTCTTCCTTCTACCACTAACTTCTAGTGATTGTTCTGCTGTCTCTTCTACCCCTAACTTCAAGTGATTGTTTCTGCTGTCTCTTCCTTCTACCACTAACTTCTAGTGATTGTTCTGCTGTCTCTTCTACCCCTAACTTCCAGTGATCGTTTCTGCTTTCTCATCTACCCCTAACTTCTATTGACCGTTCTGCTGTCTCTTCGGTCCTTGTTTGCTCCGATTTCACGCGTATTCAACTTGTTCCGTTCTTGTTATGGCAACAAATTATTTTTTTTTCTTCCCTATGTCAATAAAAAAACTGTGTTCTTGTCCTGACCACAGCTTAGAACGTTCAAGTAAAGTTTCCTTTGTCCTGACCACAGCTTAGAACGTTCAAGTAACGTTTCCTTTGTCCTGACCACAGCTTAGAACGTTCAAGTAACGTTTCCTTTGTCCTGATCACAGCTTAGAACGTTCAAGTAACGTTTCCTTTGTCCTGACCACAGCTTAGAACGTTCAAGTAACGTTTCCTTTGTCCTGACCACAGCTTAGAACGTTCAAGTAACGTTTCCTTTGTCCTGACCACAGCTTAGAACGTTGAAGTAACGTTTCCTTTGTCCTGACCACAGCTTAGAACGTTCTAGTAACGTTTCCTTTGTCCTGACCACAGCTTAGAACGTTCAAGTAACGTTTCCTTTGTCCTGACCACAGCTTAGAACGTTCAAGTAACGTTTCCTTTGTCCTGACCACAGCTTAGAACGTTCAAGTAACGTTTCCTTTGTCCTGACCACAGCTTAGAACGTTCTAGTAACGTTTCCTTTGTCCTGACCACAGCTTAGAACGTTGAAGTAACGTTTCCTTTGTCCTGACCACAGCTTAGAACGTTCAAGTAACGTTTCCTTTGTCCTGACCACAGCTTAGAACGTTCTAGTAACGTTTCCTTTGTCCTGACCACAGCTTAGAACGTTGAAGTAACGTTTCCTTTGTCCTGACCACAGCTTAGAACGTTCAAGTAAAACGTTTCCTTTGTCCTGACCACAGCTTAGAACGTTCTAGTAACGTTTCCTTTGTCCTGACCACAGCTTAGAACGTTCAAGTTGCTCTTTTTTGGCAGTCCATTATTTTCTAAATTTTATGTCAAACGACGTTTTTGTTGCCTCAACTGATTTCTCTCTGTTGTCTGATTGTCCATAATTCACATCCATATGTCAAGACTAATGCTTAATTTCACTGAAGGGCAATTTTTTTAAATTCTATGGAATTCACTGTTTTCCTGCCCTCTTCTTCATCTCCCCATGGTTGTATAATTATCATCTGAAATTAGCATCGCTTCGAGATATTTGCAGAGCTTTTTTTTTTATTTCTAAGATGCAATTTACCTATAACTCTGTTATGCCATTACAAACAATGAGAAATTCGCAAGATATAAGATCTCTGACACTACGGTCTATTTAGAAATAGAGTTCGTTTTTATTAAATGACATTATATTATTATAAATTGAGGGACGAAGAGATAGAGGGAAGCAAAGAGAAAAAAATAACAGACAGCTTAAGAGAATGGCTTGGCAGAATGTCAACAACAGAAATGATAAATAGCTGCCGAGATCGAAAGTTGTGGAGAGACATGATCATCTACGCCAGTAGACCCGGTACTTGATGATGATGATATTATTATATTGATATTACATTTGTCAAATAGACTTCAAAACTACCATTAAGTGAGTTGTGAAGTTCAATGACCGTAGAAGTACCTAAAGTACTGAACACTTTCCGGACAGTTCCGGGCAGGAAAACAGCCTTAAGTTTTTTTTTAATCCATCGAGTTTTTTTTTTTTAATGCTGTCCATTTTACTTTAATTGTGCATTTGGAGACGTTTTTGTTTTCTTTGTTGCAACGATTACTTCTGTCTTTTTGCTGTTGAGGAAAGTGCTTTTATTTTCAACTTCCACCACATTAATGCCAGCTATTTTCTGTTACTGATTTTCACTCCTAGTGATTAAAACTGTGTCACAAGTACACTTCAGGTTGTTTACATTATCACCACCAGCTAATATTCCAGTCATGTACTTTGTGGGTCTTATTATAATCTTACTATACGTATTAAATAAATCTGGTGATAGTACACACCCTGCCTAACTCTATTTTATTTGTTGGAAAATGTATGCAAGATCAAAAATAAAGAGACACTAGCAATAGAAACTTGGAACATTAGATCAACATTCCAGGTTGGGAAAACTAGAAAACATCAGTCAAAAAATGAAGAAAATGAATTTGAACATCTTGGGACTATATGAAATGAGATGGACAGGAGTAGGATTATTACAACGCGACAGTGGCAATGTAATTTATTCTGGGGAACCACACACGAAAGAGGAGTAGGCATCATGTTAGATAGAGAAAAAAGCAAAACAGTGAAAGGATTTTGGCCAGTATCAGACAGAATTCTGCTAGTAAAATTGAGAGGCAGACCAATGGATATCAACATAATTCAAGTTTATGCACCAACAAGTAATAGCGAAGAAGAAGACATTGACACTTTTTACGAGGAGCTAGAGGCGACCATAGAACAGTGTAAACCCCAAGAAATAACTATTATATTAGGGGATTTCAATGCAAAGGTAGGAACAACTAAAGTGCAAAATGTGACTGGGGGGAGGGGGGGGAGGGGGGCATGGCCTTGGAGAGACGAATGACAGAGGGGATAGATTGATAGATTGGGCAAAGACACATGAAATGATTATAGGTAACACCTAGTTCAAACAACACCCTATGCGACTATGGACATGGCAAAGCCCAGACAACAAAGTACACAATCAAATTGATTGTATACTGGTACAGAGAAGATCCAGGAATGGGCTAACATCTGTTAAAACAAGGCTAGGAGCAGATTGCAATAGTGACCATGTACCAGTAGTTGGAAAGATAACAATAAAACTGCGGAAGGCACAGAAATCACCAAGAAATATAAAATTAGAACTAGATATGCTAAGAGTAGATAAACAGATGAGTGATAGGTACAGCACGATAGTACAAAATAGATATAATGCTATTGAGAAAATACAGGACATCACATCGAGGAGCAGTGGGAAATGCTCAAACAATCGATTCAACAAACATCAAAAGAAGTAATACCAGTGACTAAAAGAATCAACAAAAAGAAATGGATGACAGAAGAAATATTACAACTAATGGACGAAAGAAGAAAACATAAGAAAGAGGAACGGATATACAAAATATTGCACAAAGATATCCAAAACAAATGCAGAGAAGCAAAGGAAGGATGGTTAAAACAGAAATGTGAAGAAATGGAAAAAACAACAAAAGAAAGACCCTAAATTTATGCACAATCAGTTAAATAAATTAACAGGAAGAAAAGAAGTCAAAGTTTAAGTATGTGTGAAATCAAAGGAAGGAAATATAATAATGAGACAGGAGAAGACAATGGAAAGATGGACAGAATATATCAGTCAACTCTATGATGATGAAAGACCAGAATTAAGCAATTCAAATGAAGACACAGGACGACCAATAATGCAGAGTGAAGTGGAGGACGCAATTCAACCCCCAGGAACATAAACTCCTACATAAGTTTATCCAAACACATTCTATGGACCAGAAACGCCCACAATCCTCGATGAGAACCCGACCAAATCATTTACCTTAAGATGGAACTGGAACCGCTTTCAAAGTTACGCTCTTCTATAATTGGTTAATCACTCTGCCGTTCATAGTAATGCTCTTTTCTGAATGGTTATAATACAGATGTCAGTCATTTCTTTGCTCCGCCTCCCATGCTAATGCTCTTCTCTGAATGGTTATAATACAGATGTCAGTCATTTCTTTGCTCCGCCTCCAATGTTAATGCTCTTCTATAATTGGTTAATCCAGATATCAGTCGATGTTGGCATAATCACTCGCTGATTGGATAATGTATTCATTTGTTACCAGGCTATATTTAAACAAGACCCTTCAGGGCTTTCGTGTTATAAGTTTGGTTGCTTCAAGGAAAGTTACTATTCATTCTAACGGATTGAGATTCTATTTTACACTGTAAGTTGGAATATTTTCTCTTAAAGTACGTTAAGGCTTATCGATAAAAGGTTATTCAATTGTATCGATATTTTTAAAGTAGGCATGCTAAGTATTGTTGAGCTTGATGTTTGATGAAGTTAAACTAGGTATGTTAAATATGGTTGACGAAAGGGTTATTGGATTTTCTCCAGATGGTTTCTCATAATGAAGTTTCTTCTGGTGAACATCTGTGTCCATTGTGTTCAAAGAAGTTTAAATGGCGCGGTGATTTGTTGGAGCATACTCGACAATTACATACAACCATCATGGCACAGTCGACAATCTACATCATCCATCATGGCACATTAGACAACATACATATAACCATCATGCGACACTAGACAACCTACATTCATCCATCATGGCACAGTCGACAATCTACATTCATCCATCATGGCACATTAGACAACATACATATAACCATCATGCGACACTAGACAACCTACATTCATCCATCATGGAACAGTCGACAATCTACATGATCCATCATGGCCCAGTCGACAACCTACATGATCCATCATGGCCCAGTCGACAACCTACATTCGTCCATCATGGCACAGTCGACAATCTACATGATCCATCATGGCCCAGTCGACAACCTACATTCGTCCATCATGGCACAGTCGACAATCTACATGATCCATCATGGCCCAGTCGACAACCTACATGATCCATCATGGCCCAGTCGACAACCTACATTCGTCCATCTCGACACAGTCGACAACCTACATGATCCATCATGGCCCAGTCGACAACCTACATTCGTCCATCATGGCACAGTCGACAATCTACATGATCCATCATGGCCCAGTCGACAACCTACATTCATCCATCATGGCACAGTCGACAACCTACATTCATCCATCTCGCCATACCATACGTCTCTGATAAAACGACATGACATACGTGACTGTTACAACGAGATGACTATTACAACGAAATGACTGTTACATTGACATGACTGTTACATTGACATGACTGTTACATTGACATGACATACGTGTCTACTACATCGACATGACTGATACAACGACATGGCTATTACAACGACATAACATACGTCTCTGATAAAATGACATGACATACGTGTCTGTTACAACGACATGACATACGTGTCTGTTACAACGAGATGACCATTACAACGAAATGACTGCCACATTGTCAGTAGCCAAACATTGAATATAAATTCGAAGGCTTCGAGATGCAGATGTGTAGAAGAATAGGGAGTATTGGTTGGAAAGAATATGCCCTTTTGCCCTACCGTGTCTAACTTTTTTTTTTTTGACTTTGGACCTAGATTTTTAATGTTTTGAGTTCAACTTTTTAGTTATGAGACGAAATTTTGGGGTTTGGAACTAAGTTTTCTTATCTGTAAGGTTCACCATTACTGTTGTCTGTTATTCGTTGAAGTGCTAAAGATATAGAACTCCAAAGTCTAAGCTTTCGTGGATTTGGGAGTAACGTAATTTGAACGTCGTCCCCTGCTCTACTACAACTTTCACTACTACAACTTCTACTACCAACTACCTCCACAACCAACTTCCTCTAATACACGCCAACTTCTAACCTACTACTACAACTTCCAACTTACTACCTCACCCCATCAAGCGACAGGTCCATTCTGACAACGTGACCACCTCCCCTTTATCGATTTAACACTATCATGTATAACACTTGTAAATAAACTACTTTGTTTCTTATATATTATACTTGTCTATAATGTGCAATAGTTAAAGACTACATTATTGTCTACCCCTGTGTTATCTATTGTGAGATATATACGAATAAAACAATAAATAAATAAACTTGTCAGTGTTAATTTCCCCTAAACATCTCACATTAAAACAACCACCCAGTAAAATTCCCCTGATAAGTGGTATTCTAATCTTCAGATGATAAAAAGTCCGTAGCCCTGGCCAGTCTGACACTCAAACATTCAATCAAAACTTTTCACAGCGAAACACGGTCTTTGAACACGAAACGGCGCAAAGATATTAATTACCCCCAAGCATCTCACATTAAAACATCGGTATCGTAAAATTCCCCTAGCGGCTGCGCGTCTACCGAGCTCTTTGATCTTGCGGCCGCTTGCTGCGCGTCTTCGCGGTTGCGCATCTACCGAGCTCTTTGATCTTGCGGCCCCTTGCTGCGCGCCTACCGGGAACTCTTTGATCTCTCGCTTAACGTTAAACACAGTGTTTCGCATTTGGCGTGTAGCGTGTGTAACGGCCTAAGCTGTTACCTTTAATTCTAAAGGAAGTTTTTAAAAACAATAAATAAACTTGTCACTGTTTTTATTGAATGAGAGTATAAAGAAAGAATAGATTTATGAAAGTTACGGAACCATTGAAAGTACAAAGAATATGAAAGTTATGATACCACCGCCGCCCCTTCACCACCCCTTCACCACCCCTTCACAACACCACCGCAGCGGGAGGTCACCACGAGAGGTCACCGGGAGGTCACCGGGAGGTCACCACCACCACCACCACCACCACGACCGGAACAAAAAGGGGCGGGTAGACTCTCATATAAGGAAAAACGGCACCAAAAATTGTGCCTCGATCTGCGTGTAGACTATTTATATAAGGATTTATCTGCGTTTCGACGCCTTCACAACACCACGAGAGGTCAACGAGAGGTCAACGAGAGGTCACCGGAACCAAAATGGGCGGGTAGACTCTCATATAAGAAAAAATGAAGACTCTCATATAAGGAAAAACGGCACCAAAAAATGTGCCTCGATGTACGGGTAGACTATTTATATAAGGATTTAGGTGCCTTCAAAGGCACTTTTATCCGTCCTAATTGACATACTATACTACTAGCGTTTGAATCTCTTTTTAATTGAATTCAAGTTTTCTTGTTTCTGATTTAAAAAGTCTGATTTTGCTTCCTCATATTTTTGTGGGTTATGTTTCGATTTAATCTAATTATAAAGTGTGCACGTGTTGTAGGATGGTACCGTGTGTATTTATGTCATCATGTAAAAGTAAAAGTAAAGTACCCCCGTCACGCCAAGTGGCGTATAGGGAAATATGGTGTTAGTGACCCTATATTTTACAGGCCTTCAGCACATGATTTTTGGGGTAGTGTGGTCAGTACTACGCCCATGCTGCTTTACTTTCCCAGAAAAAAAATCCGGTACCCATTTAAGGCTGGGTGAACCCGGAAGCTGTCGGTTGGGATCGAACCCTACCCCTTGTCCGTGGTAGTCCAGTTCACTAACCACTGAGCTATCGCGGCTCCCGTGTCATCATGTGTCAAATCCAATCTCAAAAAAATAAAAAAATAAAAAAACTACTACCAGCATTTTCTTTTTACTGGGGTCTGCCGATTGTGGGGATGGGAGATTTTAAGATCTCAACGATTGCAGTAACTGATTAGAATGAAGACATTATATCGTATTTGTTGTGCTTTATTTTATGTTCTCAGGTCGTTAGTGTGACGTCTGAGAAGAGAGTTTCTGCCACGGACACACCTGAACCGACATCTGCTGACGATCAACCCACGAACTTAGGAAAGAGATTTTTTTCTACCCAGACCTAGAAGCCATTCTGACCTTATACATACCTGGCTAAACTGACATCAACGTTTGAGACTTATGTGGTTATAAATAATCACAAACCATTTGTCTGTGTCCTATTTCTTTATCATCTCTTAATTACAAAAAAACAAAAACTATTTTTATTTTATCTTTATATCATAATGTACATTTTAAAAGAATATTTTTATTCTCAATTTCTTTATATCACGGTTCAATAACTCCATTCAGACAGTTAAATTTGAATTAGAAATAAGTTTTAAACAATTGACTTTGATTTATGTCAGAAAATAAAAGATCTGTCATCTGGCAATATTTCATTTATGTAATCAGAAAATATTGTATTTGTGACATCAGAAAATATTAAATTTGTGACATCAGAAAATATTAAATTTGTGACATCAGAAAATATTAAATTTGTGACATCAGAAAATATTAAATTTGTGACATCAGAAAATATTTTATTTATGACATCAGAAAATATTAAATTTGTGACATCAGAAAATATTAAATTTGTGACATCAGTAAATATTAAATTTGTGACATCAGTAAATATTAAATTTGTGACATCAGAAAATATTAAATTTGTGACATCAGAAAATATTAAATTTGTGACATCAGAAAATATTAAATTTGTGACATCAGTAAATATTAAATTTGTGACATCAGTAAATATTAAATTTGTGACATCAGAAAATATTAAATTTGTGACATCAGAAAATATTAAATTTGTGACATCAGTAAATATTAAATTTGGGACATCAGAAAATATTAAATTTGTGACATCAGAAAATATTTAATTTGTGACATCAGAAAATATTAAATTTGTGACATCAGTAAATATTAAATTTGGGACATCAGAAAATATTTAATTTGTGACATCAGTAAATATTAAATTTGGGACATCAGAAAATATTTAATTTGTGACATCAGATAATAAATAATTTGTGTCATACGACAATGTTTGATTTTGTGCCATCAGAGAATAAATAATTTGTGTCATCTGGTAATGTTTGATTTTATGTCATCAGAAAATACATATTTATGCCATATGCCAATGTTAGATTTGTGCCATCAGAAAACAAATTAGTTGTGCCATATGCCAATGTTTGACTTGCGCCATCAGAAAATATTCGATTTGTGCACTCAGAATATAATTTAACTCTTCCAGAATAAAATAGAAAATATATATGATGTTATTTATTTATTTATTTATTTATTTATTTATTTTTGGGTGGGATTGGAGGGTGTGGTAAGAGGTGTGGTGCTGTGTGAAAGAGAGAAGAATTTGGAATTTAACAAGAACAGAATAGCAAGTTCGTCAATCTGCTCTATCGCCGCTGGGTTCTCTAACTTACATTTGTAGTCCTTGTCAGGGTTGCCAGATATATTTTTGGATTTTAGGCCAAAAAGTGTTGAAAAAAAGCCAAATTAGGCCAAATAGTCAATTAAAAAGCCAAAAAAAAAAGGCCAAACATTTCTGCTATACTCACATCACATGAAACTCTCCAGATCAAGATTATTAACGTCATCCGCATCAGAGCTACCTGATTCTACAGCATACAAATTCTCTGATGTAAATTCTTTGAGCATTTTTGCTGATGGGATGAAGTCTTTACAACATTTGTTTGAAAGCAACAGTTCTGCTCTAATCCTGACAATAGAGTCAAGCAAATGCAGTTGCATCTTATTCCTTGCTTTTGTCTTCACTGACGTTACAATGGAGAAAATTCTTTCAACTATGGCATTGCTGCATGGGGTGATCAGACAAGTTAGGGCAAAGTTGGCTAACTCTTTGAATGACTGATGCTGATGTATGCCAATCCAAAACTGTTCACTGTCAGTAGGAAGTCCATCTTTCTTAAACATGGTATCTTCTTTCCAATCAATCAATATAATTTTTCTGTATTGTTCTTCAATAGTGCTGATGTTACTTCCTGCTAGGTGTAAGAAGGGTAAGTCTGAAAACGTTGCTCTCGAAGCTTGATTTAAAATAATCCGTGGACTCAGCTTTGATAGATTTTGAAATATATTACTCGCCGAAGGAAGTCTACATGTTATTTGATTGAGAGCTTCCTCTAGCATACACATACATCTTTCTTTGACATTTTTAATTTCGTGATGAGCGTCAGTGTTGTTGTTCTTTTGTAGGAACGTATTACATTCTGTTAAAAATTTGATACCAAAATCAACTTGATTTATATCCTTTCTTTGTCCATTTGTATCATACAATCTGTTCTGAAGACTTGCCTTTTGTAAAAATAATTCTTGACACAGTTCATGAGGATCAGCTTTAGTTTGTTGAAAAAGGCCATTGAGTCTTTCAAATTCCTGCACAACGGGTGTTGCGAAAACAAAGAACAAGTAATTGTTATAATCTAACATCATGTCCTTTAACAATCGTGCTTTGTATTTTGTGTCAAACTTTGACTGGGCTAATTCAGTACTCATGAAATAAGCCTTTAGCTCTTCCCAATTCATCAGAATATTAAACATAACTTTTCCTCGCACAAGCCATCGAGTAGCTGATGGTTTCTCAAAAGGCAGTGGAGCAGTTCTGGTTGACTCATATTCTGTAGGTGTATTCATCACTGTAAATAATTCTTTGTAGGCTTCTCGTCTTAGGCTACTGTGGGAAAACCATTGCGGTATTTCTGATAGTAAAAATCCTATATTTGACGGTAGCTTAGCTACTGCATAATAAATGCAAAGTGCCAAAGAATGACAAATACATTTCAGCTGTACACATGAAGGAGATACATTTCTTAATCTAGACCACACTGAGTTGTTACAGCCAACCATGTTTGACGCTCCATCTGATGCAAATCCAATGCAATTTGTGAGACTCTGGCCACATTTTTTTATTTCACCATCAATCAAATTAAATATGTTTTCTCCTGTTGCTTCTTGCACGGGAATTAGCCCAAGATACCCTGTTAGAATTTCCTGTTTTCTTTCACTGAAAAACCGAATTAAGATACACAAGTATTTTTGTGTGGAGACATCTGTAGATTCATCTAAAATGATGGCGTATTTCTTGTCCTGAAAGTCATGGATGAGATCCGTTTTTAGTGCTGGCGATATTATATTTTTTATTAAGCATGAACATTTAGTTCTGTGCAATTTGATGTTTCCTAATGTACTGCCCTGGCCATGTGCTGTCATAATTTCACTCAGATGGTCAATTGTGCGAATTGCACAGTGGCAGGTCATGCTTACAGCAATTTGGAGCTCTGCTGTTTTAACTTTATCGTTATTTTGTCTAGGACTTTGAGTGACACTAAGTTGTGTCTGACTATTTGATGGAACTCTCATCATGTGCTTAGATGATTTCTCATGATTTGAGATGTTTCCTCTTTTTGGTACAATCGTACACCGGCAGAGTTTACAATATGCTGCCTCTGATCCATCAGAAGCTTTCATGAGCCATGGGTATGTTTCTTCCCAAATACTATTGTACTTACGATTGCTATCATAAGATGCTTTCCATTTCTTTGATGAAGAAGCCATGAGTAACACAAGTAATATCTTTATCAAACACAGCGTAGACTAATGTAAATAATTAGTCGACTTGTTAAGCGCACGTCCTAGGCACACTCCTGTACGACGACTCACGACTCACGACTAGTCACGATACGTTCGTTTTGTTTCAATTTTGAAAATGAACTATTTTGAAGAATATTCCTAGAATGAAACATTAAGAATTAAGACCTATGGATTCTGAAAGTGAAAGTAATTTGCAAAAGTGCGCCAAATTCTTATTAAAGTCAGATGATTTGATGCATTTTTGGAGCAAAATAATTATATTTTTAAAGAACTTTTACTGAAATTGTGGTTTATACTTTTTTTTTACTACTGGTTTAGAAAAAAAAGCCAGGAATAAGCCAAAAAACCCAAAAAAGCCAAAGAATTTCTTTAGGCCAAACAAAAACCAAAAAAGCCAGATTTGTGGAATTTGGCCTAAAAAAAGCCAAATTGGCAACCCTGGTCCTTGTGAGTAATAAACAATAGGGGAGATAATGCACACCCTGTCTTTACCAGGGTTGCCAGATATATTTTTGGATTTTAGGCCAAAAAGTGTTGAAAAAAAGCCAAATTAGGCCAAATAGTCAATTAAAAAGCCAAAAAAAAAAGGCCAAACATTTCTGCTATACTCACATCACATGAAACTCTCCAGATCAAGATTATTAACGTCATCCGCATCAGAGCTACCTGATTCTACAGCATACAAATTCTCTGATGTAAATTCTTTGATCATTTTTGCTGATGGGATGAAGTCTTTACAACATTTGTTTGAAAGCAACAGTTCTGCTCTAATCCTGACAATAGAGTCAAGCAAATGCAGTTGCATCTTATTCCTTGCTTTTGTCTTCACTGACGTTACAATGGAGAAAATTCTTTCAACTATGGCATTGCTGCATGGGGTGATCAGACAAGTTAGGGCAAAGTTGGCTAACTCTTTGAATGACTGATGCTGATGTATGCCAATCCAAAACTGTTCACTGTCAGTAGGAAGTCCATCTTTCTTAAACATGGTATCTTCTTTCCAATCAATCAATATAATTTTTCTGTATTGTTCTTCAATAGTGCTGATGTTACTTCCTGCTAGGTGTAAGAAGGGTAAGTCTGAAAACGTTGCTCTCGAAGCTTGATTTAAAATAATCCGTGGACTCAGCTTTGATAGATTTTGAAATATATTACTCGCCGAAGGAAGTCTACATATTATTTGATTGAGAGCTTCCTCTAGCATACACATACATCTTTCTTTGACATTTTTAATTTCGTGATGAGCGTCAGTGTTGTTGTTCTTTTGTAGGAACGTATTACATTCTGTTAAAAATTTGATACCAAAATCAACTTGATTTATTTCCTTTCTTTGTCCATTTGTATCATACAATCTGTTCTGAAGACTTGCCTTTTGTAAAAATAATTCTTGACACAGTTCATGAGGATCAGCTTTAGTTTGTTGAAAAAGGCCATTGAGTCTTTCAAATTCCTGCACAACGGGTGTTGCGAAAACAAAGAACATGTAATTGTTATAATCTAACATCATGTCCTTTAACAATCGTGCTTTGTATTTTGTGTCAAACTTTGACTGGGCTAATTCAGTACTCATGAAATAAGCCTTTAGCTCTTCCCAATTCATCAGAATATTAAACATAACTTTTCCTCGCACAAGCCATCGAGTAGCTGATGGTTTCTCAAAAGGCAGTGGAGCAGTTCTGGTTGACTCATATTCTGTAGGTGTATTCATCACTGTAAATAATTCTTTGTAGGCTTCTCGTCTTAGGCTACTGTGGGAAAACCATTGCGGTATTTCTGATAGTAAAAATCCTATATTTGACGGTAGCTTAGCTACTGCATAATAAATGCAAAGTGCCAAAGAATGACAAATACATTTCAGCTGTACACATGAAGGAGATACATTTCTTAATCTAGACCACACTGAGTTGTTACAGCCAACCATGTTTGACGCTCCATCTGATGCAAATCCAATGCAATTTGTGAGACTCTGGCCACATTTTTTTATTTCACCATCAATCAAATTAAATATGTTTTCTCCTGTTGCTTCTTGCACGGGAATTAGCCCAAGATACCCTGTTAGAATTTCCTGTTTTCTTTCACTGAAAAACCGAATTAAGATACACAAGTATTTTTGTGTGGAGACATCTGTAGATTCATCTAAAATGATGGCGTATTTCTTGTCCTGAAAGTCATGGATGAGATCCGTTTTTAGTGCTGGCGATATTATATTTTTTATTAAGCATGAACATTTAGTTCTGTGCAATTTGATGTTTCCTAATGTACTGCCCTGGCCATGTGCTGTCATAATTTCACTCAGATGGTCAATTGTGCGAATTGCACAGTGGCAGGTCATGCTTACAGCAATTTGGAGCTCTGCTGTTTTAACTTTATCGTTATTTTGTCTAGGACTTTGAGTGACACTAAGTTGTGTCTGACTATTTGATGGAACTCTCATCATGTGCTTAGATGATTTCTCATGATTTGAGATGTTTCCTCTTTTTGGTACAATCGTACACCGGCAGAGTTTACAATATGCTGCCTCTGATCCATCAGAAGCTTTCATGAGCCATGGGTATGTTTCTTCCCAAATACTATTGTACTTACGATTGCTATCATAAGATGCTTTCCATTTCTTTGATGAAGAAGCCATGAGTAACACAAGTAATATCTTTATCAAACACAGCGTAGACTAATGTAAATAATTAGTCGACTTGTTAAGCGCACGTCCTAGGCACACTCCTGTACGACGACTCACGACTCACGACTAGTCACGATACGTTCGTTTTGTTTCAATTTTGAAAATGAACTATTTTGAAGAATATTCCTAGAATGAAACATTAAGAATTAAGACCTATGGATTCTGAAAGTGAAAGTAATTTGCAAAAGTGCGCCAAATTCTTATTAAAGTCAGATGATTTGATGCATTTTTGGAGCAAAATAATTATATTTTTAAAGAACTTTTACTGAAATTGTGGTTTATACTTTTTTTTTACTACTGGTTTAGAAAAAAAAGCCAGGAATAAGCCAAAAAACCCAAAAAAGCCAAAGAATTTCTTTAGGCCAAACAAAAACCAAAAAAGCCAGATTTGTGGAATTTGGCCTAAAAAAAGCCAAATTGGCAACCCTGGTCCTTGTGAGTAATAAACAATAGGGGAGATAATGCACACCCTGTCTTTACCAGGGTTGCCAGATATATTTTGGATTTTAGGCCAAAAAGTGTTGAAAAAAAGCCAAATTAGGCCAAATAGTCAATTAAAAAGCCAAAAAAAAAGGCCAAACATTTCTGCTATACTCACATCACATGAAACTCTCCAGATCAAGATTATTAACGTCATCCGCATCAGAGCTACCTGATTCTACAGCATACAAATTCTCTGATGTAAATTCTTTGAGCATTTTTGCTGATGGGATGAAGTCTTTACAACATTTGTTTGAAAGCAACAGTTCTGCTCTAATCCTGACAATAGAGTCAAGCAAATGCAGTTGCATCTTATTCCTTGCTTTTGTCTTCACTGACGTTACAATGGAGAAAATTCTTTCAACTATGGCATTGCTGCATGGGGTGATCAGACAAGTTAGGGCAAAGTTGGCTAACTCTTTGAATGACTGATGCTGATGTATGCCAATCCAAAACTGTTCACTGTCAGTAGGAAGTCCATCTTTCTTAAACATGGTATCTTCTTTCCAATCAATCAATATAATTTTTCTGTATTGTTCTTCAATAGTGCTGATGTTACTTCCTGCTAGGTGTAAGAAGGGTAAGTCTGAAAACGTTGCTCTCGAAGCTTGATTTAAAATAATCCGTGGACTCAGCTTTGATAGATTTTGAAATATATTACTCGCCGAAGGAAGTCTACATGTTATTTGATTGAGAGCTTCCTCTAGCATACACATACATCTTTCTTTGACATTTTTAATTTCGTGATGAGCGTCAGTGTTGTTGTTCTTTTGTAGGAACGTATTACATTCTGTTAAAAATTTGATACCAAAATCAACTTGATTTATATCCTTTCTTTGTCCATTTGTATCATACAATCTGTTCTGAAGACTTGCCTTTTGTAAAAATAATTCTTGACACAGTTCATGAGGATCAGCTTTAGTTTGTTGAAAAAGGCCATTGAGTCTTTCAAATTCCTGCACAACGGGTGTTGCGAAAACAAAGAACAAGTAATTGTTATAATCTAACATCATGTCCTTTAACAATCGTGCTTTGTATTTTGTGTCAAACTTTGACTGGGCTAATTCAGTACTCATGAAATAAGCCTTTAGCTCTTCCCAATTCATCAGAATATTAAACATAACTTTTCCTCGCACAAGCCATCGAGTAGCTGATGGTTTCTCAAAAGGCAGTGGAGCAGTTCTGGTTGACTCATATTCTGTAGGTGTATTCATCACTGTAAATAATTCTTTGTAGGCTTCTCGTCTTAGGCTACTGTGGGAAAACCATTGCGGTATTTCTGATAGTAAAAATCCTATATTTGACGGTAGCTTAGCTACTGCATAATAAATGCAAAGTGCCAAAGAATGACAAATACATTTCAGCTGTACACATGAAGGAGATACATTTCTTAATCTAGACCACACTGAGTTGTTACAGCCAACCATGTTTGACGCTCCATCTGATGCAAATCCAATGCAATTTGTGAGACTCTGGCCACATTTTTTTATTTCACCATCAATCAAATTAAATATGTTTTCTCCTGTTGCTTCTTGCACGGGAATTAGCCCAAGATACCCTGTTAGAATTTCCTGTTTTCTTTCACTGAAAAACCGAATTAAGATACACAAGTATTTTTGTGTGGAGACATCTGTAGATTCATCTAAAATGATGGCGTATTTCTTGTCCTGAAAGTCATGGATGAGATCCGTTTTTAGTGCTGGCGATATTATATTTTTTATTAAGCATGAACATTTAGTTCTGTGCAATTTGATGTTTCCTAATGTACTGCCCTGGCCATGTGCTGTCATAATTTCACTCAGATGGTCAATTGTGCGAATTGCACAGTGGCAGGTCATGCTTACAGCAATTTGGAGCTCTGCTGTTTTAACTTTATCGTTATTTTGTCTAGGACTTTGAGTGACACTAAGTTGTGTCTGACTATTTGATGGAACTCTCATCATGTGCTTAGATGATTTCTCATGATTTGAGATGTTTCCTCTTTTTGGTACAATCGTACACCGGCAGAGTTTACAATATGCTGCCTCTGATCCATCAGAAGCTTTCATGAGCCATGGGTATGTTTCTTCCCAAATACTATTGTACTTACGATTGCTATCATAAGATGCTTTCCATTTCTTTGATGAAGAAGCCATGAGTAACACAAGTAATATCTTTATCAAACACAGCGTAGACTAATGTAAATAATTAGTCGACTTGTTAAGCGCACGTCCTAGGCACACTCCTGTACGACGACTCACGACTCACGACTAGTCACGATACGTTCGTTTTGTTTCAATTTTGAAAATGAACTATTTTGAAGAATATTCCTAGAATGAAACATTAAGAATTAAGACCTATGGATTCTGAAAGTGAAAGTAATTTGCAAAAGTGCGCCAAATTCTTATTAAAGTCAGATGATTTGATGCATTTTTGGAGCAAAATAATTATATTTTTAAAGAACTTTTACTGAAATTGTGGTTTATACTTTTTTTTTACTACTGGTTTAGAAAAAAAAGCCAGGAATAAGCCAAAAAACCCAAAAAAGCCAAAGAATTTCTTTAGGCCAAACAAAAACCAAAAAAGCCAGATTTGTGGAATTTGGCCTAAAAAAAGCCAAATTGGCAACCCTGGTCCTTGTGAGTAATAAACAATAGGGGAGATAATGCACACCCTGTCTTTACCAGGGTTGCCAGATATATTTTTGGATTTTAGGCCAAAAAGTGTTGAAAAAAAGCCAAATTAGGCCAAATAGTCAATTAAAAAGCCAAAAAAAAGGCCAAACATTTCTGCTATACTCACATCACATGAAACTCTCCAGATCAAGATTATTAACGTCATCCGCATCAGAGCTACCTGATTCTACAGCATACAAATTCTCTGATGTAAATTCTTTGAGCATTTTTGCTGATGGGATGAAGTCTTTACAACATTTGTTTGAAAGCAACAGTTCTGCTCTAATCCTGACAATAGAGTCAAGCAAATGCAGTTGCATCTTATTCCTTGCTTTTGTCTTCACTGACGTTACAATGGAGAAAATTCTTTCAACTATGGCATTGCTGCATGGGGTGATCAGACAAGTTAGGGCAAAGTTGGCTAACTCTTTGAATGACTGATGCTGATGTATGCCAATCCAAAACTGTTCACTGTCAGTAGGAAGTCCATCTTTCTTAAACATGGTATCTTCTTTCCAATCAATCAATATAATTTTTCTGTATTGTTCTTCAATAGTGCTGATGTTACTTCCTGCTAGGTGTAAGAAGGGTAAGTCTGAAAACGTTGCTCTCGAAGCTTGATTTAAAATAATCCGTGGACTCAGCTTTGATAGATTTTGAAATATATTACTCGCCGAAGGAAGTCTACATGTTATTTGATTGAGAGCTTCCTCTAGCATACACATACATCTTTCTTTGACATTTTTAATTTCGTGATGAGCGTCAGTGTTGTTGTTCTTTTGTAGGAACGTATTACATTCTGTTAAAAATTTGATACCAAAATCAACTTGATTTATATCCTTTCTTTGTCCATTTGTATCATACAATCTGTTCTGAAGACTTGCCTTTTGTAAAAATAATTCTTGACACAGTTCATGAGGATCAGCTTTAGTTTGTTGAAAAAGGCCATTGAGTCTTTCAAATTCCTGCACAACGGGTGTTGCGAAAACAAAGAACAAGTAATTGTTATAATCTAACATCATGTCCTTTAACAATCGTGCTTTGTATTTTGTGTCAAACTTTGACTGGGCTAATTCAGTACTCATGAAATAAGCCTTTAGCTCTTCCCAATTCATCAGAATATTAAACATAACTTTTCCTCGCACAAGCCATCGAGTAGCTGATGGTTTCTCAAAAGGCAGTGGAGCAGTTCTGGTTGACTCATATTCTGTAGGTGTATTCATCACTGTAAATAATTCTTTGTAGGCTTCTCGTCTTAGGCTACTGTGGGAAAACCATTGCGGTATTTCTGATAGTAAAAATCCTATATTTGACGGTAGCTTAGCTACTGCATAATAAATGCAAAGTGCCAAAGAATGACAAATACATTTCAGCTGTACACATGAAGGAGATACATTTCTTAATCTAGACCACACTGAGTTGTTACAGCCAACCATGTTTGACGCTCCATCTGATGCAAATCCAATGCAATTTGTGAGACTCTGGCCACATTTTTTTATTTCACCATCAATCAAATTAAATATGTTTTCTCCTGTTGCTTCTTGCACGGGAATTAGCCCAAGATACCCTGTTAGAATTTCCTGTTTTCTTTCACTGAAAAACCGAATTAAGATACACAAGTATTTTTGTGTGGAGACATCTGTAGATTCATCTAAAATGATGGCGTATTTCTTGTCCTGAAAGTCATGGATGAGATCCGTTTTTAGTGCTGGCGATATTATATTTTTTATTAAGCATGAACATTTAGTTCTGTGCAATTTGATGTTTCCTAATGTACTGCCCTGGCCATGTGCTGTCATAATTTCACTCAGATGGTCAATTGTGCGAATTGCACAGTGGCAGGTCATGCTTACAGCAATTTGGAGCTCTGCTGTTTTAACTTTATCGTTATTTTGTCTAGGACTTTGAGTGACACTAAGTTGTGTCTGACTATTTGATGGAACTCTCATCATGTGCTTAGATGATTTCTCATGATTTGAGATGTTTCCTCTTTTTGGTACAATCGTACACCGGCAGAGTTTACAATATGCTGCCTCTGATCCATCAGAAGCTTTCATGAGCCATGGGTATGTTTCTTCCCAAATACTATTGTACTTACGATTGCTATCATAAGATGCTTTCCATTTCTTTGATGAAGAAGCCATGAGTAACACAAGTAATATCTTTATCAAACACAGCGTAGACTAATGTAAATAATTAGTCGACTTGTTAAGCGCACGTCCTAGGCACACTCTTGTACGACGACTCACGACTCACGACTAGTCACGATACGTTCGTTTTGTTTCAATTTTGAAAATGAACTATTTTGAAGAATATTCCTAGAATGAAACATTAAGAATTAAGACCTATGGATTCTGAAAGTGAAAGTAATTTGCAAAAGTGCGCCAAATTCTTATTAAAGTCAGATGATTTGATGCATTTTTGGAGCAAAATAATTATATTTTTAAAGAACTTTTACTGAAATTGTGGTTTATACTTTTTTTTTACTACTGGTTTAGAAAAAAAAGCCAGGAATAAGCCAAAAAACCCAAAAAAGCCAAAGAATTTCTTTAGGCCAAACAAAAACCAAAAAAGCCAGATTTGTGGAATTTGGCCTAAAAAAAGCCAAATTGGCAACCCTGGTCCTTGTGAGTAATAAACAATAGGGGAGATAATGCACACCCTGTCTTTACCAGGGTTGCCAGATATATTTTTGGATTTTAGGCCAAAAAGTGTTGAAAAAAAGCCAAATTAGGCCAAATAGTCAATTAAAAAGCCAAAAAAAAAGGCCAAACATTTCTGCTATACTCACATCACATGAAACTCTCCAGATCAAGATTATTAACGTCATCCGCATCAGAGCTACCTGATTCTACAGCATACAAATTCTCTGATGTAAATTCTTTGAGCATTTTTGCTGATGGGATGAAGTCTTTACAACATTTGTTTGAAAGCAACAGTTCTGCTCTAATCCTGACAATAGAGTCAAGCAAATGCAGTTGCATCTTATTCCTTGCTTTTGTCTTCACTGACGTTACAATGGAGAAAATTCTTTCAACTATGGCATTGCTGCATGGGGTGATCAGACAAGTTAGGGCAAAGTTGGCTAACTCTTTGAATGACTGATGCTGATGTATGCCAATCCAAAACTGTTCACTGTCAGTAGGAAGTCCATCTTTCTTAAACATGGTATCTTCTTTCCAATCAATCAATATAATTTTTCTGTATTGTTCTTCAATAGTGCTGATGTTACTTCCTGCTAGGTGTAAGAAGGGTAAGTCTGAAAACGTTGCTCTCGAAGCTTGATTTAAAATAATCCGTGGACTCAGCTTTGATAGATTTTGAAATATATTACTCGCCGAAGGAAGTCTACATGTTATTTGATTGAGAGCTTCCTCTAGCATACACATACATCTTTCTTTGACATTTTTAATTTCGTGATGAGCGTCAGTGTTGTTGTTCTTTTGTAGGAACGTATTACATTCTGTTAAAAATTTGATACCAAAATCAACTTGATTTATATCCTTTCTTTGTCCATTTGTATCATACAATCTGTTCTGAAGACTTGCCTTTTGTAAAAATAATTCTTGACACAGTTCATGAGGATCAGCTTTAGTTTGTTGAAAAAGGCCATTGAGTCTTTCAAATTCCTGCACAACGGGTGTTGCGAAAACAAAGAACAAGTAATTGTTATAATCTAACATCATGTCCTTTAACAATCGTGCTTTGTATTTTGTGTCAAACTTTGACTGGGCTAATTCAGTACTCATGAAATAAGCCTTTAGCTCTTCCCAATTCATCAGAATATTAAACATAACTTTTCCTCGCACAAGCCATCGAGTAGCTGATGGTTTCTCAAAAGGCAGTGGAGCAGTTCTGGTTGACTCATATTCTGTAGGTGTATTCATCACTGTAAATAATTCTTTGTAGGCTTCTCGTCTTAGGCTACTGTGGGAAAACCATTGCGGTATTTCTGATAGTAAAAATCCTATATTTGACGGTAGCTTAGCTACTGCATAATAAATGCAAAGTGCCAAAGAATGACAAATACATTTCAGCTGTACACATGAAGGAGATACATTTCTTAATCTAGACCACACTGAGTTGTTACAGCCAACCATGTTTGACGCTCCATCTGATGCAAATCCAATGCAATTTGTGAGACTCTGGCCACATTTTTTTATTTCACCATCAATCAAATTAAATATGTTTTCTCCTGTTGCTTCTTGCACGGGAATTAGCCCAAGATACCCTGTTAGAATTTCCTGTTTTCTTTCACTGAAAAACCGAATTAAGATACACAAGTATTTTTGTGTGGAGACATCTGTAGATTCATCTAAAATGATGGCGTATTTCTTGTCCTGAAAGTCATGGATGAGATCCGTTTTTAGTGCTGGCGATATTATATTTTTTATTAAGCATGAACCTTTAGTTCTGTGCAATTTGATGTTTCCTAATGTACTGCCCTGGCCATGTGCTGTCATAATTTCACTCAGATGGTCAATTGTGCGAATTGCACAGTGGCAGGTCATGCTTACAGCAATTTGGAGCTCTGCTGTTTTAACTTTATCGTTATTTTGTCTAGGACTTTGAGTGACACTAAGTTGTGTCTGACTATTTGATGGAACTCTCATCATGTGCTTAGATGATTTCTCATGATTTGAGATGTTTCCTCTTTTTGGTACAATCGTACACCGGCAGAGTTTACAATATGCTGCCTCTGATCCATCAGAAGCTTTCATGAGCCATGGGTATGTTTCTTCCCAAATACTATTGTACTTACGATTGCTATCATAAGATGCTTTCCATTTCTTTGATGAAGAAGCCATGAGTAACACAAGTAATATCTTTATCAAACACAGCGTAGACTAATGTAAATAATTAGTCGACTTGTTAAGCGCACGTCCTAGGCACACTCATGTACGACGACTCACGACTCACGACTAGTCACGATACGTTCGTTTTGTTTCAATTTTGAAAATGAACTATTTTGAAGAATATTCCTAGAATGAAACATTAAGAATTAAGACCTATGGATTCTGAAAGTGAAAGTAATTTGCAAAAGTGCGCCAAATTCTTATTAAAGTCAGATGATTTGATGCATTTTTGGAGCAAAATAATTATATTTTTAAAGAACTTTTACTGAAATTGTGGTTTATACTTTTTTTTTACTACTGGTTTAGAAAAAAAAGCCAGGAATAAGCCAAAAAACCCAAAAAAGCCAAAGAATTTCTTTAGGCCAAACAAAAACCAAAAAAGCCAGATTTGTGGAATTTGGCCTAAAAAAAGCCAAATTGGCAACCCTGGTCCTTGTGAGTAATAAACAATAGGGGAGATAATGCACACCCTGTCTTTACCAGGGTTGCCAGATATATTTTTGGATTTTAGGCCAAAAAGTGTTGAAAAAAAGCCAAATTAGGCCAAATAGTCAATTAAAAAGCCAAAAAAAAAGGCCAAACATTTCTGCTATACTCACATCACATGAAACTCTCCAGATCAAGATTATTAACGTCATCCGCATCAGAGCTACCTGATTCTACAGCATACAAATTCTCTGATGTAAATTCTTTGAGCATTTTTGCTGATGGGATGAAGTCTTTACAACATTTGTTTGAAAGCAACAGTTCTGCTCTAATCCTGACAATAGAGTCAAGCAAATGCAGTTGCATCTTATTCCTTGCTTTTGTCTTCACTGACGTTACAATGGAGAAAATTCTTTCAACTATGGCATTGCTGCATGGGGTGATCAGACAAGTTAGGGCAAAGTTGGCTAACTCTTTGAATGACTGATGCTGATGTATGCCAATCCAAAACTGTTCACTGTCAGTAGGAAGTCCATCTTTCTTAAACATGGTATCTTCTTTCCAATCAAGCAATATAATTTTTCTGTATTGTTCTTCAATAGTGCTGATGTTACTTCCTGCTAGGTGTAAGAAGGGTAAGTCTGAAAACGTTGCTCTCGAAGCTTGATTTAAAATAATCCGTGGACTCAGCTTTGATAGATTTTGAAATATATTACTCGCCGAAGGAAGTCTACATGTTATTTGATTGAGAGCTTCCTCTAGCATACACATACATCTTTCTTTGACATTTTTAATTTCGTGATGAGCGTCAGTGTTGTTGTTCTTTTGTAGGAACGTATTACATTCTGTTAAAAATTTGATACCAAAATCAACTTGATTTATATCCTTTCTTTGTCCATTTGTATCATACAATCTGTTCTGAAGACTTGCCTTTTGTAAAAATAATTCTTGACACAGTTCATGAGGATCAGCTTTAGTTTGTTGAAAAAGGCCATTGAGTCTTTCAAATTCCTGCACAACGGGTGTTGCGAAAACAAAGAACAAGTAATTGTTATAATCTAACATCATGTCCTTTAACAATCGTGCTTTGTATTTTGTGTCAAACTTTGACTGGGCTAATTCAGTACTCATGAAATAAGCCTTTAGCTCTTCCCAATTCATCAGAATATTAAACATAACTTTTCCTCGCACAAGCCATCGAGTAGCTGATGGTTTCTCAAAAGGCAGTGGAGCAGTTCTGGTTGACTCATATTCTGTAGGTGTATTCATCACTGTAAATAATTCTTTGTAGGCTTCTCGTCTTAGGCTACTGTGGGAAAACCATTGCGGTATTTCTGATAGTAAAAATCCTATATTTGACGGTAGCTTAGCTACTGCATAATAAATGCAAAGTGCCAAAGAATGACAAATACATTTCAGCTGTACACATGAAGGAGATACATTTCTTAATCTAGACCACACTGAGTTGTTACAGCCAACCATGTTTGACGCTCCATCTGATGCAAATCCAATGCAATTTGTGAGACTCTGGCCACATTTTTTTATTTCACCATCAATCAAATTAAATATGTTTTCTCCTGTTGCTTCTTGCACGGGAATTAGCCCAAGATACCCTGTTAGAATTTCCTGTTTTCTTTCACTGAAAAACCGAATTAAGATACACAAGTATTTTTGTGTGGAGACATCTGTAGATTCATCTAAAATGATGGCGTATTTCTTGTCCTGAAAGTCATGGATGAGATCCGTTTTTAGTGCTGGCGATATTATATTTTTTATTAAGCATGAACATTTAGTTCTGTGCAATTTGATGTTTCCTAATGTACTGCCCTGGCCATGTGCTGTCATAATTTCACTCAGATGGTCAATTGTGCGAATTGCACAGTGGCAGGTCATGCTTACAGCAATTTGGAGCTCTGCTGTTTTAACTTTATCGTTATTTTGTCTAGGACTTTGAGTGACACTAAGTTGTGTCTGACTATTTGATGGAACTCTCATCATGTGCTTAGATGATTTCTCATGATTTGAGATGTTTCCTCTTTTTGGTACAATCGTACACCGGCAGAGTTTACAATATGCTGCCTCTGATCCATCAGAAGCTTTCATGAGCCATGGGTATGTTTCTTCCCAAATACTATTGTACTTACGATTGCTATCATAAGATGCTTTCCATTTCTTTGATGAAGAAGCCATGAGTAACACAAGTAATATCTTTATCAAACACAGCGTAGACTAATGTAAATAATTAGTCGACTTGTTAAGCGCACGTCCTAGGCACACTCCTGTACGACGACTCACGAGTCACGACACGTTCGTTTTGTTTCAATTTTGAAAATGAACTATTTTGAAGAATATTCCTAGAATGAAACATTAAGAATTAAGACCTATGGATTCTGAAAGTGAAAGTAATTTGCAAAAGTGCGCCAAATTCTTATTAAAGTCAGATGATTTGATGCATTTTTGGAGCAAAATAATTATATTTTTAAAGAACTTTTACTGAAATTGTGGTTTATACTTTTTTTTTACTACTGGTTTAGAAAAAAAAGCCAGGAATAAGCCAAAAAACCCAAAAAAGCCAAAGAATTTCTTTAGGCCAAACAAAAACCAAAAAAGCCAGATTTGTGGAATTTGGCCTAAAAAAAGCCAAATTGGCAACCCTGGTCCTTGTGAGTAATAAACAATAGGGGAGATAATGCACACCCTGTCTTTACCAGGGTTGCCAGATATATTTTTGGATTTTAGGCCAAAAAGTGTTGAAAAAAAGCCAAATTAGGCCAAATAGTCAATTAAAAAGCCAAAAAAAAAGGCCAAACATTTCTGCTATACTCACATCACATGAAACTCTCCAGATCAAGATTATTAACGTCATCCGCATCAGAGCTACCTGATTCTACAGCATACAAATTCTCTGATGTAAATTCTTTGAGCATTTTTGCTGATGGGATGAAGTCTTTACAACATTTGTTTGAAAGCAACAGTTCTGCTCTAATCCTGACAATAGAGTCAAGCAAATGCAGTTGCATCTTATTCCTTGCTTTTGTCTTCACTGACGTTACAATGGAGAAAATTCTTTCAACTATGGCATTGCTGCATGGGGTGATCAGACAAGTTAGGGCAAAGTTGGCTAACTCTTTGAATGACTGATGCTGATGTATGCCAATCCAAAACTGTTCACTGTCAGTAGGAAGTCCATCTTTCTTAAACATGGTATCTTCTTTCCAATCAATCAATATAATTTTTCTGTATTGTTCTTCAATAGTGCTGATGTTACTTCCTGCTAGGTGTAAGAAGGGTAAGTCTGAAAACGTTGCTCTCGAAGCTTGATTTAAAATAATCCGTGGACTCAGCTTTGATAGATTTTGAAATATATTACTCGCCGAAGGAAGTCTACATGTTATTTGATTGAGAGCTTCCTCTAGCATACACATACATCTTTCTTTGACATTTTTAATTTCGTGATGAGCGTCAGTGTTGTTGTTCTTTTGTAGGAACGTATTACATTCTGTTAAAAATTTGATACCAAAATCAACTTGATTTATATCCTTTCTTTGTCCATTTGTATCATACAATCTGTTCTGAAGACTTGCCTTTTGTAAAAATAATTCTTGACACAGTTCATGAGGATCAGCTTTAGTTTGTTGAAAAAGGCCATTGAGTCTTTCAAATTCCTGCACAACGGGTGTTGCGAAAACAAAGAACAAGTAATTGTTATAATCTAACATCATGTCCTTTAACAATCGTGCTTTGTATTTTGTGTCAAACTTTGACTGGGCTAATTCAGTACTCATGAAATAAGCCTTTAGCTCTTCCCAATTCATCAGAATATTAAACATAACTTTTCCTCGCACAAGCCATCGAGTAGCTGATGGTTTCTCAAAAGGCAGTGGAGCAGTTCTGGTTGACTCATATTCTGTAGGTGTATTCATCACTGTAAATAATTCTTTGTAGGCTTCTCGTCTTAGGCTACTGTGGGAAAACCATTGCGGTATTTCTGATAGTAAAAATCCTATATTTGACGGTAGCTTAGCTACTGCATAATAAATGCAAAGTGCCAAAGAATGACAAATACATTTCAGCTGTACACATGAAGGAGATACATTTCTTAATCTAGACCACACTGAGTTGTTACAGCCAACCATGTTTGACGCTCCATCTGATGCAAATCCAATGCAATTTGTGAGACTCTGGCCACATTTTTTTATTTCACCATCAATCAAATTAAATATGTTTTCTCCTGTTGCTTCTTGCACGGGAATTAGCCCAAGATACCCTGTTAGAATTTCCTGTTTTCTTTCACTGAAAAACCGAATTAAGATACACAAGTATTTTTGTGTGGAGACATCTGTAGATTCATCTAAAATGATGGCGTATTTCTTGTCCTGAAAGTCATGGATGAGATCCGTTTTTAGTGCTGGCGATATTATATTTTTTTATTAAGCATGAACATTTAGTTCTGTGCAATTTGATGTTTCCTAATGTACTGCCCTGGCCATGTGCTGTCATAATTTCACTCAGATGGTCAATTGTGCGAATTGCACAGTGGCAGGTCATGCTTACAGCAATTTGGAGCTCTGCTGTTTTAACTTTATCGTTATTTTGTCTAGGACTTTGAGTGACACTAAGTTGTGTCTGACTATTTGATGGAACTCTCATCATGTGCTTAGATGATTTCTCATGATTTGAGATGTTTCCTCTTTTTGGTACAATCGTACACCGGCAGAGTTTACAATATGCTGCCTCTGATCCATCAGAAGCTTTCATGAGCCATGGGTATGTTTCTTCCCAAATACTATTGTACTTACGATTGCTATCATAAGATGCTTTCCATTTCTTTGATGAAGAAGCCATGAGTAACACAAGTAATATCTTTATCAAACACAGCGTAGACTAATGTAAATAATTAGTCGACTTGTTAAGCGCACGTCCTAGGCACACTCCTGTACGACGACTCACGAGTCACGACACGTTCGTTTTGTTTCAATTTTGAAAATGAACTATTTTGAAGAATATTCCTAGAATGAAACATTAAGAATTAAGACCTATGGATTCTGAAAGTGAAAGTAATTTGCAAAAGTGCGCCAAATTCTTATTAAAGTCAGATGATTTGATGCATTTTTGGAGCAAAATAATTATATTTTTAAAGAACTTTTACTGAAATTGTGGTTTATACTTTTTTTTTACTACTGGTTTAGAAAAAAAAGCCAGGAATAAGCCAAAAAACCCAAAAAAGCCAAAGAATTTCTTTAGGCCAAACAAAAACCAAAAAAGCCAGATTTGTGGAATTTGGCCTAAAAAAAGCCAAATTGGCAACCCTGGTCCTTGTGAGTAATAAACAATAGGGGAGATAATGCACACCCTGTCTTTACCAGGGTTGCCAGATATATTTTTGGATTTTAGGCCAAAAAGTGTTGAAAAAAAGCCAAATTAGGCCAAATAGTCAATTAAAAAGCCAAAAAAAAAGGCCAAACATTTCTGCTATACTCACATCACATGAAACTCTCCAGATCAAGATTATTAACGTCATCCGCATCAGAGCTACCTGATTCTACAGCATACAAATTCTCTGATGTAAATTCTTTGAGCATTTTTGCTGATGGGATGAAGTCTTTACAACATTTGTTTGAAAGCAACAGTTCTGCTCTAATCCTGACAATAGAGTCAAGCAAATGCAGTTGCATCTTATTCCTTGCTTTTGTCTTCACTGACGTTACAATGGAGAAAATTCTTTCAACTATGGCATTGCTGCATGGGGTGATCAGACAAGTTAGGGCAAAGTTGGCTAACTCTTTGAATGACTGATGCTGATGTATGCCAATCCAAAACTGTTCACTGTCAGTAGGAAGTCCATCTTTCTTAAACATGGTATCTTCTTTCCAATCAATCAATATAATTTTTCTGTATTGTTCTTCAATAGTGCTGATGTTACTTCCTGCTAGGTGTAAGAAGGGTAAGTCTGAAAACGTTGCTCTCGAAGCTTGATTTAAAATAATCCGTGGACTCAGCTTTGATAGATTTTGAAATATATTACTCGCCGAAGGAAGTCTACATGTTATTTGATTGAGAGCTTCCTCTAGCATACACATACATCTTTCTTTGACATTTTTAATTTCGTGATGAGCGTCAGTGTTGTTGTTCTTTTGTAGGAACGTATTACATTCTGTTAAAAATTTGATACCAAAATCAACTTGATTTATATCCTTTCTTTGTCCATTTGTATCATACAATCTGTTCTGAAGACTTGCCTTTTGTAAAAATAATTCTTGACACAGTTCATGAGGATCAGCTTTAGTTTGTTGAAAAAGGCCATTGAGTCTTTCAAATTCCTGCACAACGGGTGTTGCGAAAACAAAGAACAAGTAATTGTTATAATCTAACATCATGTCCTTTAACAATCGTGCTTTGTATTTTGTGTCAAACTTTGACTGGGCTAATTCAGTACTCATGAAATAAGCCTTTAGCTCTTCCCAATTCATCAGAATATTAAACATAACTTTTCCTCGCACAAGCCATCGAGTAGCTGATGGTTTCTCAAAAGGCAGTGGAGCAGTTCTGGTTGACTCATATTCTGTAGGTGTATTCATCACTGTAAATAATTCTTTGTAGGCTTCTCGTCTTAGGCTACTGTGGGAAAACCATTGCGGTATTTCTGATAGTAAAAATCCTATATTTGACGGTAGCTTAGCTACTGCATAATAAATGCAAAGTGCCAAAGAATGACAAATACATTTCAGCTGTACACATGAAGGAGATACATTTCTTAATCTAGACCACACTGAGTTGTTACAGCCAACCATGTTTGACGCTCCATCTGATGCAAATCCAATGCAATTTGTGAGACTCTGGCCACATTTTTTTATTTCACCATCAATCAAATTAAATATGTTTTCTCCTGTTGCTTCTTGCACGGGAATTAGCCCAAGATACCCTGTTAGAATTTCCTGTTTTCTTTCACTGAAAAACCGAATTAAGATACACAAGTATTTTTGTGTGGAGACATCTGTAGATTCATCTAAAATGATGGCGTATTTCTTGTCCTGAAAGTCATGGATGAGATCCGTTTTTAGTGCTGGCGATATTATATTTTTTATTAAGCATGAACATTTAGTTCTGTGCAATTTGATGTTTCCTAATGTACTGCCCTGGCCATGTGCTGTCATAATTTCACTCAGATGGTCAATTGTGCGAATTGCACAGTGGCAGGTCATGCTTACAGCAATTTGGAGCTCTGCTGTTTTAACTTTATCGTTATTTTGTCTAGGACTTTGAGTGACACTAAGTTGTGTCTGACTATTTGATGGAACTCTCATCATGTGCTTAGATGATTTCTCATGATTTGAGATGTTTCCTCTTTTTGGTACAATCGTACACCGGCAGAGTTTACAATATGCTGCCTCTGATCCATCAGAAGCTTTCATGAGCCATGGGTATGTTTCTTCCCAAATACTATTGTACTTACGATTGCTATCATAAGATGCTTTCCATTTCTTTGATGAAGAAGCCATGAGTAACACAAGTAATATCTTTATCAAACACAGCGTAGACTAATGTAAATAATTAGTCGACTTGTTAAGCGCACGTCCTAGGCACACTCCTGTACGACGACTCACGACTCACGACACGTTCGTTTTGTTTCAATTTTGAAAATGAACTATTTTGAAGAATATTCCTAGAATGAAACATTAAGAATTAAGACCTATGGATTCTGAAAGTGAAAGTAATTTGCAAAAGTGCGCCAAATTCTTATTAAAGTCAGATGATTTGATGCATTTTTGGAGCAAAATAATTATATTTTTAAAGAACTTTTACTGAAATTGTGGTTTATACTTTTTTTTTACTACTGGTTTAGAAAAAAAAAGCCAGGAATAAGCCAAAAAACCCAAAAAAGCCAAAGAATTTCTTTAGGCCAAACAAAAACCAAAAAAGCCAGATTTGTGGAATTTGGCCTAAAAAAAAGCCAAATTGGCAACCCTGGTCTTTACTCATGTTCTAACTTCAATTTGGTCCGTGTAGTCTGCTGCAGTTCTGACTGTGCCGCTGATGTTGGTACTGAGACTTTTACACAGATCGTGCAGTCACTGTTTGTGAGATTGTAGATCGCCGAGTGATAGAATTGCTACATTGTGATACCTGTTTGTGAGATTTTCGATCGCCGAGTGATAGAATTGCTACATTGTGATACCTGTTTGTGAAATTGTAGATCGCTGAGTGATAGAATTGCCACATTGTGATACCTGTTTGTGAGATTGTAAATCACCGAGTGATAGAATTGCTACATTGTGATACCTGTTTGTGAGATTGTAAATCACCGAGTGATAGAATTGCTACATTGTGATACCTGTTTGTGAGATTGTAGATCACCGAGTTCTAGAATTGCTACATTGTGATACCTGTTTGTGAGATTGTACATAGCTGAGTTCTAGAATTGCTACATTGTGATACCTGTTTGTGAGATTTTCGATCGCTGAGTGATAGAATTGCTACATTGTGATACCTGTTTGTGAAATTGTAGATCGCTGAGTGATAGAATTGCCACATTGTGATACCTGTTTGTGAGATTGTAAATCACCGAGTGATAGAATTGCTACATTGTGATACCTGTTTGTGATATTGTAAATCACCGAGTGATAGAATTGCTACATTGTGATACCTGTTTGTGAGATTGTAAATCACCGAGTGATAGAATTGCTACATTGTGATACCTGTTTGTGAGATTGTAGATCACCGAGTTCTAGAATTGCTACATTGTGATACCTGTTTGTGAGATTGTACATAGCTGAGTTCTAGAATTGCTACATTGTGATACCTGTTTGTGAGATTTTCGATCGCTGAGTGATAGAATTGCTACATTGTGATACCTGTTTGTGAGATTGTACATAGCTGAGTTCTAGAATTGCTACATTGTGATACCTGTTTGTGAGATTTTCGATCGCTGAGTGATAGAATTGCTACATTGTGATACCTGTTTGTGAAATTGTAGATCACCGAGTGATAGAATTGCCACATTGTGATACCTGTTTGTGAGATTGTAAATCACCGAGTGATAGAATTGCAACATTGTGATACCTGTTTGTGAGATTGTAGATCGCTTATATAATTGTTACATTGTGATACCTGTTTGTGAGATGTAGATCGCTGATAGAATTGCTACATCGTGATAGGGACCATTACAGCTTACACTCTTTGTAAGGACGCCCATGATAAACTCCACCCAGACGACGCCACTGTCCTCCACAACAAGCAGGTCCAATCTACCATCAAGGAACTGATTCGAGACAACCTCCTTCCTCCAAGACAGCCCCCGCCTCATTATCCCCAATAGTGGTCTTGGGAAACCATCATTCTACATGCTCCCCAAAATTCACAAAATCGACAATCCAGGACGCCCCATCGTGTCAGCGTGTACTTGCCCGACTGAACACATATCTGACTATCCAGACAGTGCCTTCCAGCCCATGGTAGTTAGTCTTCCCTCATATGTCAAGGACACTAACCATACCTTGAGTATCTTCTCTTCCTTCTCTCTCTCCGTGGTCGCTCATACCGACTTTTCGCCCTTGATGTTTGCTCTCTCTACACCTCTATTCCTCACTCCGATGGCCTCCTGGCTCTACGGTTCTTTCTTGACCAGAGGCAACACCCCTATGTTGATACTACCACTCTTCTCTGCCTTACTGAGCTTGTACTCAATCTCAACACCTTTGAGTTCAGTGGTAACTTCTATGACCAAGTTAGTGGAGTAGCCATGGGCACCAAGATGGGCCCTAGCCATGCTTGCCTATTTAACACCAAATTCTCAATTCACATTGGTAGCTATCACAAAGCTATCTTGTATAACTACCTCCTCTGTTACCTTCCTAGATCATATTGTTTCTTTGGGCACTTCTGGTCTACACACCTCGGTTTTCTATAAACCCACAGACGCCCATTGTTATCTTCTCTATATTTCATCCCATTCACCTTCTTGTCGTGATTCAATTCCGTTCTCACAGTTATTGCGTCTCCGTCGCATCTGACAGGATGACCAAGATTTCCTTCAACAGGCTCGCCTCATGTTAGGTTTCTTCAGCCGCCGGCTTTATCCAGACTCGATCCTCCAATCTGCCCTCCAGCGGGTCCTCCTTATCTCCCGTCCCGAGGCACTGACTCCTTCTAACCGGACCCCCACCCCACCCCCCTCTGAGAGAACCATACTCAAACTCACCTATCATCCTCACAACTTAGCTGCTGTGAAGATACTCAACCGCTACCGTTCCATTCTCCTCTCTGATCCCACTACCCGTCTACTTTATAATGATCCCCCTATGATCGCCTTCAAGCGCGACAGGAATTTGGGAGATATTCTGGTTAGGAGCCATCTCCATCGCTCCGACCATCAACACTTCGGTACGGCTCCTTGTTGTCGGAACTGTATCACCTGTGCCTATGTGCTCCCTACTGACTCGGTCTTATTCCCCAATGGAAGGTTCGAGATCAAGCTATTTACATCACATGTGTGTCCCGTAACATCATTTATGCCATCATATGCCAACAATGCCACATGGCGTACATTGGCGAGTCTGGAAAACGATTAGCGGAAAAAAAGATTTTGTGAACATCTACGATATGTTCAACAGAATACTGGCACTCTAGCGTCTTCCCATTTCAACTCCCCAGACACAAGGGCAAAGACGACATCCGTATCACTGGTATTGCCCTTTGTCACGCTGACGACCGCAGCCGATTCGCTTTGGAGAATCGCCTCATAGTCCAGTATGGCTCGCTGACCCCACGAGGCATGAATGTATCACACTCGTACACATAGTTCCCTTTCGGTTACTCCTTCCCTTTTGCATAGCCTTCTCTACTGCCTATGTTTGGGCTCTTTAGTCTATCTACTATGCCATGTCATTCATAGCTCACCTCCACTAGTCCCCATTGAGACACTTCGGTGTTCACCTATACTTCTTTTTTTCTGTGCTACTTACCCCTCATATGTTTTTATTGTACCCCTTTTGAGTTGTGTTTGCACACTGACCCCGGTGTGTACTCTTCTGGTTATGTGTGCGTTATGCGCACATGTCTACACATATATGATTGTCCCTGTATGGGTGTGCACATGCATGTGTGTGCTCATATGTATGGGTATATATATATATATATATATGCATGTATGTGTGTGCATATATGTATGCATATATATGTATGTTTGGGGGCCTCGGTAGCCTAGTTGGGAAAACCACCCGACTAGACTACCGACGTTCGGACAACCCGTGTTCAATTCCCGCTGGGAGCAGTGTGAATTGTACTCGTGGTTGGAATAAAAAAAAAATACCCCCACGGTCGACCCAGCCGTTGGCAGAAATGGGTACCAGGGTATATTATCCTGGGAAGGTGAGGAATGTCGCTTCGCATCTGAGTTTCGATGCTTGAGGCTACACTATACAGAAATATCCGAACATTTCTGGATAGGCGGCCGAGCACATATGGGTATATACTCGCGTGCTAAGACGCCGGTTCAAGTCTCGTACTTTACCTTTACCTTTATGTATGTTGATATGTATAAGTAGGTGCATGTCTGTTTGTACGTGTATATATGTATACACGCATCTCTGTGTGTGTGTATACATGTATTTACGGGCCCTTAGATACTTTTAGACATTGTCAGTGTCTTTGCAGTGGAGGTTACATAGACAGCGTCCCCCCCCCCCCGCTCGTGTATTTTTAGAACCCTTCACCTGACCAGAGGGTATAATTACAGCTAGACCCGTGTGACTCGCCCTTTCCCTTTCTGACCACGGTCCACGACACAGGGAAGTCATTTTTTCTTTTCTTTAACCAATTTCGATTATTTTGTTTGGATGTTTCGTTACTAGTTAGTTATGTAGGATTAGTTTTATTTACTTGCATATCTGTGTGTGCGTGTTGTTTGTTTGTTCCTGCTGAAGGCCTATTGAGCCGAAACGTCGTTCAAATCTGTGTCGTCTACTAAGCACGTAAAGCTTTTACCATACCATTTTTTTCAATTTTGTTTTCAATTTTCCTTCACATTCAGCTTTACCGCAGCTTCGCATTTTATGCATTCATCTGCATTTCTTTACCTTAACCCCCTACATTGTGGTACCTGTTTGTGAGATTGTACATCGCTGAGTTCTAGAATTGCTACATTGTGGTACCTGTTTGTGAGATTGTACATCGCTGAGTTCTAGAATTGCTACATTGTGATACCTGTTTGTGAGATTGTACATCGCTGAGTTCTAGAATTGCTACATTGTGGTACCTGTTTGTGAGATTGTACATCGCTGAGTTCTAGAATTGCTACATTGTGGTACCTGTTTGTGAGATTGTACATCGCTGAGTTCTAGAATTGCTACATTGTGGTACCTGTTTGTGAGATTGTACATCGCTGAGTTCTAGAATTGCTACATTGTGATACCTGTTTGTGAGATTGTACATCGCTGAGTTCTAGAATTGCTACATTGTGATACCTGTTTGTGAGATTGTACATCGCTGAGTGATAGAATTGCTACATTGTGATACCTGTTTGTGAGATTGTACATAGCTGAGTTCTAGAATTGCTACATTGTGATACCTGTTTGTGAGATTGTACATCGCTGAGTTCTAGAATTGCTACATTGTGATACCTGTTTGTGAGATTGTACATCGCTGAGTTCTAGAATTGCTACATTGTGGTACCTGTTTGTGAGATTGTACATCGCTGAGTTCTAGAATTGCTACATTGTGGTACCTGTTTATGAGATTGTACATCGCTGAGTTCTAGAATTGCTACATTGTGGTACCTGTTTGTGAGATTGTAGATCGCTGAGTTCTAGAATTGCTACATTGTGGTACCTGTTTGTGAGATTGTAGATCGCTGAGTTCTAGAATTGCTACATTGTGATACCTGTTTGTGAGATTGTACATCGCTGAGTTCTAGAATTGCTACATTGTGATACCTGTTTGTGAGATTGTACATCGCTGAGTTCTAGAATTGCTACATTGTGATACCTGTTTGTGAGATTGTACATCGCTGAGTTCTAGAATTGCTACATTGTGATACCTGTTTGTGAGATTGTACATCGCTGAGTTCTAGAATTGCTACATTGTGATACCTGTTTGTGACATTGATTCTATGTCACTATCGGATCTCGTCCCCTTTGAACAACGTCCTCCAATGAACTAACAATGTGATCACGTGTCAACTCTGTACGGTGATTCTCGAATCCTATTCAGAGGTCATAGTTTTTCATTTGGTAAAATGAGACCTTTCTTGTTGATGCCTGAACCAACTTCTTTCAGAAGAGACGAAATTTGATGGACACCAGGTCTGAAAGGTCACATAAAGCAGCAACTGACAAACAGTTGCAGGTACCACCGTCTGACATTCAGCCAATGGGTAAGAGCCCACGGAATGCCGAATCTCTTAATCAACAAACTAAACAAGTTCAGACACCAGCAAGAAATAATAATTTTGTAATGGAGCGCGTCATGAAGGTGCACACACAAAAAATAATAAAAAATAAAATAAAAACAAAAGGTAAAGTTCAACAGAACTCAGAAGAAAGAAATAAACACAAATGAGCTAGTTCCATGTTTACTGATCCAATAATTTACATGTTATAATATCGCGAAGAAGAGCAAGAACTTGGTCTACAGAGTCAGATTTCAGCTATTTCAGCTCAAAGTGTCAGGTTTGACAACATTTCACTCCTATCTCGGCGTTCCTGAAAGTCTTGTTCACAGCGACGTAAATAATAAAGTTACCAACACTGTTGACGGATACCAGCAAGTCTTTACACAATTCTAACACAATTTCTAGAGACTGATCATGAAAAGCAGGGATTCTAGGGACGTATTCTATGAGAAACGCAAACCCGCTACACAAAATGTAGAAGATGCAGATACTGAATAAAGTTTTCGTTGTTCTGGAGACAGTTTTGTGGGACGATTGTTTTTTTGTTCTTGGAGTTGATGTGAGTTGTCTGCGCTTGTTGGTGATCATAGCCACCTTCACCCCAATCACAGCGGAACCCAACATAACCAGAACAATGGGCACCGCCCCTGTCATGTAGTTAATCAAATCTACAAACATTTGGTAGAATCCGCTCCTGACGTCATTGTGATACCGTTCTGTGTACACAAAATGACCCACAGAAATACCTTGTACTGTGACTTGTCTAAACTCGATGCACAAGACAACACTATAGATGAAAACAAATATACTTACAACTACGAGACAAGATATCACAACCATTGTCCGTATCGGAGTCACGACTCTTGTGAATGTTAATGGGGTAAATATCGCTAGCAATCGTTCTCCTGTGATAAGTACAGGGATCAAGAGAGAACAATGAAAGCCTACAGTATAAATCATTGCGAACACCATATAGAAGATGTACAAGATATAGTTGACGGCCTTAGAGAACCGTAAAACTTGGGGCACGCTGACAAACATAACATTTCTAGAGAAATTGTTCAGACCAATCAAAACGAGATGTCTGATAATGCCAGGACGATCAGTAAAATATTTGATACCTTGGTAAAGCTTTTCTTGACAATTATTACAGTGCTGGTGATGTTTGCTGCAATACCAACACAACTTGTGATTGGGAAAATGACAAAGTAAAACGCCCATCTCATCTTCATGCTGGTTTCATCGTTGGCAAGGGCGATAAGTTTAGATGAATCTGTCACAGGCAATCCGTGGCTTGTATTCATCATATTAAAGTTTTATGGAGAGCGGGTAGCGAAAATGTAGATCGTTTGATTTCAGTGACAAGATACAAGGGTCAAGATGCAGGGGTCGAAGTACGTCCTCTAGTCAACTCAGTTTGAGAAAATAGGTACCTGACCTTTAGACAGCGAAGGAAAGACATGCAAGGTGAGATCATGTGATAGCAAAAAAATGTGCGGAAGAGAAATGGATGCTCCCCACTCCACTCCCCAAAGATAGCAATACTATGGGGATCCCTTTACCACCCCTTAATTATTTCAATGTTTCAAAAAAATGTAGTCTCCCTACCAGACAGACGCTGTTCACTTCGATGCATGTAAGACTGTCTAGTTCTAGGCTTCGAGCTATGACCTATTTATAGAGGTCTGTATTGGTCTGTATTATTATCTACAATAGAGTAGATGAAAGATGTTTGATTTGTAGATGTTGTTAATAAAGTCTGAGTTATCTCCCTTTTCATAGACGTAGATTCAGTGAGCGCAGAATGGAACATGCATTTAGCACCGGCCATTTTGGATGACCTATTAACATTATCAAACAGTGGGTTTTCTTGTAACGAACTTATCGATCGGTAAGAGATGGATTGAAGGATGTCAGTAACTTGTTGAACTCTGGCACAAAACAGATGCATGCGCCTATAAGTCAAACAATCAGAGGTGCAGAATAAAGGTGAAAACTAATTTTCAAAATAAAAGCTAGAATGTAAACAAAATCGTAACAAAGAAATAATAAATTCTTGTTGTAGAGTACACAATAAAATACGTCTACCTATTTGGAATTATATTCTCCTATGTTTCTAGATAGTGAATATTTTCTTTAGTTTTTCTTGTAACCCACTACCTGTGACTAAAAATCCCGCACATGAATTTACAGTGAGCGAAAGATCAAGGAACAAGCGAGCAGGTCTTTCAGTTCAAGAGGCGTGGCCAAACTTCAGTGACGAGATTTCATCGATAATTCTCAACGCCGCCACTATTTCATCGATAATTCTTTTCGGCACCAAGATTTCACTGATCTGTTTCCCTTCCATCTACGGGAATCCCCTTCTGATGAACGATGCATTGTCTTAAGTCTTACCATTAACTCAATACAATTCAATTAGGACAAATTAACTTGAAAGGTTCTGAGCCGCAAACCCGTTTCATCTTGGCGGTAAAATTCAGCGTATCAGCACAAGACGTACCGGGGCATAGTTTAGAACGATTATGTTTCTCAGAGATCAACAATCAGCCAATTCATCTACTGCTCCTCACGCCTAGCCTGCCATCATAGAATGTGCAACAACACGCTGTAGTTACTGCGGAACGGGAATTATGGGACATCCCCACAACAATGGGACTTTTGTGACGTGCCTTAAATGTTTCTAGTTTTGACTTGTTCGGTCGTGGGAATGTGTAATTTCGGTCAACTTTTGTTTGTAACTTCTCGACGTTTCTGGAAACCGAAAGTTCTAGAAAAAAATAATGCCGACGATAACGAATAGATAGCGAATGATACATTCATTGTTACTTAACACTTCGTGATATTAACATTCTCGTCTGTCGCCGCTTCATGCTACAGGTGATATCAATTGCTCTCACCCCACGTGTCTTGGTAAGTTGCACCTTAGCAGGACCAGGCACACACTACTGAGATCGATAACTTTACTAGTATAGATCTCACTGACTTGCAACAAAGTGATCCATTTTGGCGTGGTGATGGTAAAGCAAGAGATAGAGCAAAATGGCGCTCCATGGTAGCCAACCTTCGTTGCGGAGACGGCACTCAATGATGATGAATGATGATGGGAGGTAGATAGGAGAAATTTCTAGAATGTTGTTGAAAAAAAAAAGATAAACAAAACATCGAAGCTTAAAGTTAGGTCTAAGATATTTTATACTTTTAAAACTGACGTAGACACATATTTGTTTCAAATGTATGCTTTAATTTCTTAGTTAGAGACAATTATAGAACAATCATGAAAGTCATTGGGCAGGTACGGAACAATCACGTGACAATTATTTGAGTCTTAAACAAGCCATAGGACAAACCGTCGGACAACCAAAGACTTTAGATTGGAATGACACCACTGCAAGTTAGGTATTCCCATATCTGCTCAGCCTCCGTTCCAGCAACCAACATAAGACAACATAATACCAGTCATATGACAACATAATACCAGTCATAGGACAACATAATACCAGTCATAGGACAACATAATACCAGTCATATGACAATAATACCAGTCATAGGACAACATAATACCAATCAAAGGACAGCATAATACCACTCATAGGACAGCATAATACCAGTCATATGACAACATAATACCAGTCAAAGGCAGCAACATTCACATGATAGTTATATGACAGAGAACATTCATAGGACATTCATAGGACATTCATGGGACAATCATTGGACAATCCCAACACAATCATTGACTATTCAAATCCAACAATTTCCGCAACCAACAAAAGTTCTCAAAATTTTGACAGGTGGCTATAATCAGTTTTGTGGTTCCTGCTGAAGGCTTTTTGGCCGTAACGTCGTTCTACTTTTGTTTTGTTTCTCACCTACGTAAAGCTGTCACCATACCACTTTTTCCTTTTTAAACATTTTTTTTCATTATTATCATCAGCTTTACAGCAGCTTCGCATCTTGATGCCTTTACCCAATAAGTTGTACATGCTTTCTTGATCAACTAAAGTTGTACGTGATTTCTTGATCAACTAAAGTTGTACATGATTTCTTGATCAACTAAAGTTGTACGTGATTTCTTGATCAACTAAAGTTGTACATGATTTCTTGATCAACTAAAGTTGTACGTGATTTCTTGATCAACTAAAGTTGTACGTGATTTCTTGATCAACTAAAGTTGTACGTGATTTCTTGATCAACTAAAGTTGTACATGATTTCTTGATCAACTAAAGTTGTACGTGATTTCTTGATCAACTAAAGTTGTACGTGATTTCTTGATTAACTAAAGTTGTACATGATTTCTTGATCAACTAAAGTTGTACGTGATTTCTTGATCAACTAAAGTTGTATGTGATTTCTTGATCAACTAAAGTTGTACGTGATTTCTTGATCAACTAAAGTTGTACATGATTTCTTGATCAGCTAAAGTTGTACATGATTTCTTGATCAACTAAATTAGTACATCAATTCAACAACAAAATTTTAAACACTTCACTGATTTCTCTATTACTCTACACACACACTGTTCTCTCCACTGTAAATACGCATAATTTATGTAGATATGGATATATATATATATATATATATATATATATATATATATATATATATATATATATATATATATATATATATATATATAGGGTGTTTTTAAAGTTGCAGTGCAGTGAATTTCTACTCTCGGAAGAAAAAACGTCACCAGAAATGCGGTTAACTAATGCGTCACACAAATTGTAAAATAAATGGTATTATTCAAATATAATTGACTGCTATCGGCGAGCTTATAATGGGTAATGTTGGTATTAACACAATAAAGTTGTGCCTAAAGCATATGTTGAAAATGTCCACCACGGGCCTCAAGACATGTCGTGATTCGTCTTTCCATATTTGCGAAAACCTTCAGAATAATGTATGGTGATATTTGTTTAATCTTGTCTACTATTTCAGTCTTTAGGTCATTAATTGTCTGCGGATTATTTTCATAAACTTTCCCCTTCAATGCCCCCCACAGATAATAATCTGGGGGTGTTAGATCTGGTGAACGAGCAGGCCAGATTCCACGTGAAATAATGCGATTTGCAAATATGCTTTCTAAATAATTGAGTGTTGTTGTGGCTGTGTGTGCTGTTGCCCCATCCTGCTGAAACCAGGATTCCATAATTTCCCGTTCTGTAAGGTGTGCTATAAATGGTTCCAGAATTAAAGTACGGTAACGTTCTGCATTTATTGTTTCATTAAAAAATATAGGTCCTATTATCCGCATACGACTTATAGCGCACCACACTCCGACTTTTTGATCGTAAAGCGGCACTTGATGAAATCCATGGGGGTTTTCACTGCTCCACAGCCGATTGTTCTGACTGTTCACATAACCGGATAAATGAAACCAGGCCTCATCAGTGAAAAAAGTGACGTCAAGGATGGCAGCGCCATATTCATAAATAAAATTCTGAAACCACATGCAGTAGTTTAAACGGGATTCATAATCTCTTTCTTGGAGTTGATGATGATGATGATGATGCGTTCGTCCGATGATTTGAGGTATTCTAACGGATACGAACCGTAGACTTCCTCCTCGTCATCCGCCCTTAAAAGGACGTTAAGTGGACGTAGTTACGTTGTGTTGCAGTTTGCAGTGTAACACTGTGATATCTGCGCCTTTCGGCCCAACACATCCGATTTCAGCCGACGCTTTTTTGTGTACCGGGTTCGTCTTCCCACTTCGATCCCTGCTCGCTTGGCCAGACTAGACAGGTTAGTCTGTTTCTAGAGGCACCACGAAGAGGTGTAGCAGGGTCTGGATGGTTCTGGTTCACCGATCCTGGCGCAAGCCATCAGTTGTGAGTCACTGACGACTTCCAGCTCTGGTGCTGGGGGGGCGCGCCTTCGCCTCCTTTCTTGGAGTTGAGACACTTCAGTTAAATTGTATGGACGATAGTGTAGTTCACTTCTTAAAACCTTGTGAACAGAACTCTTAGATATTTGCACCTGTTGAGACAAGTGGTTTAAAGATGCATTTGGACTCATTGTAATTCTGTCTTGGAGTTCCATAATTTGGTCTTGTGAAATTGAAGGTCTTTCAGATCGGTATGCATCTACCACACTACCGGTTTCACGAAACTTTTTGATCAATTTTGTAACAGAATTTCGGTGAGGGACTTGTGAGTCTGGAAATTTCCTCACGAATTGTCTAATGACCTCATCCGTATATTTACCGCCATTACGAAAGACATGCTCAACCAGAAATACCCTGTTTTCAATCGTCAACACCATTTCCTTCAAGCAATGAGACAGTGAAAGTAGCGTAGTGCCCGTCCTTTACGTAAATAAAACCTTAATGGAAGCAGCGGTTTGTTCATAAATGTGGTTTACAAAATTGTGGTACGTAGATGATGATTACGTCATTTACTGAATATTAGAAATATTCACTGCACTGCAACTTTAAAAACACCCTGATGGCCCTTTTCGTCTTGTCAGACGGTATAGTGTAAGTTATTGAGTATTTTGTTTTGGAGGTTTGTTTTTATCGAACAGCTTCTCTCGTGGCTGATTATACAAATTTTTTACAAACACACTCGACCACAGAATGTACAAGTCCAACAGGGTTTTCCATCTTTTTTTTAATGAGTCTTTTCTCTTGTATGTTTCGCCATGGTACAGCCTCAAATGTTATTATGCTATTTTTTTTATACATGCTCTCCATGATGTGCGATCACTTGCCAGATGTTCCCAGTCATTTTCACAAATGGAGAAGTCATTCAGAGATGATTTACAAATATCTCTATATCGTAGTTTAGGTCTGCCGATTTGTTTTTTTTTCGTGTATTAGTTCACCATATAGTATTTGCGGTTTTCTTCCAGTCGCTGGACGTGCCTCAACCATCCTAACCTTCGGCTTCCGAGCATTGACATGATTATTAGGATCTTAGCATATTGTAGGACTGTTAAGTTGGTTAGTTTGTCCTGGCGTTTGATGTGCATTATTCAGTTAAGACATCGCATGTGGAAGATATTGTCGAATATAGTCTTTTTCATGATTTGAATACGACATATATACATAGATGGGTACATTTTGATGACTGTCTGTATCACGCTCTTTCCATATGTCTGTTTTGTGAACTTTCTCTCTGTTTTTGTGGATTTTCTGTGTCGTTCTTATTATGGTTATGGTTAGTCGAAGGTCCCGGTACCACCGCAAACGAATTACAATCCATAAGTACTTAACTGCCCGTGCCAGTGAAATCATCCGAATTAAAACTCATCTCATCCAAAGATCCAAACAAACAAAGGCAGTTGAAGTCCCCATCATAGCAACTAAAAGCACACGCGAAAATACATAAGGCCAAGCAGCACCGAAAGTGAACTGAGCTGAACTGTCCTTCGTCACACGATATCATCATTCATCGTAAGCAATCGAAACATAGAAACATGATTCGGATGAAATACACATTACACGGTGAGCACAGAGCACTAAGCTCAGTAGCTAAGGAAGCAGGCCGGACTTGGAATATAAGGAAACTGCAGCAATGAACACTTTTCAGACTGAGCCTGAATGGTCCTTGCTGCCTATCCGCCATATTGACCGGAAGTCGTCGCTCTTATTTTGAAGACTTGCTGTGCTTCCAATTTATCTGTGGGCGTTCTGAGTCTCTGTTTTTGAGGACGCTCTATATCTCTCTGTTTATTTAGAACTTTCTGTGATTCTCTTTTTTTTTCAGTGAACATTCTTTAAATCTTAATTTCTGTGGAATTTCTTTGCCTTTGTTTGGGGGACTTTTTTTTTGTCCCTCTGTTTTTGCTAACTTTCTGTGTCTCTCTACTTCTGTGGAGTATCCGTGCCACTGCTTTTGTGGACTTTCCTTGTATACTTGTTATTGTCAAATTTTGTGTCTCTGCTATTGCGCACTTTCTGTGTTTCTGTGTTTTTGTGGACTTTCTGTGGTCTCTGTTTTTATGACGTGTATGTGTCTCTCTGTTTTCGTGAAGTTTCTATGTTATGCTTTTGTGATTTTTCTGTGCTTCTATTTTCGTAGACTTTCTCTATTTCTCTGTTTTGTAGACTTTTGTGTGTGCAACCCTTCTGTTTCTCAAGTTAGATATATTTTTCATGTCTCTCCGTTTTTACAAACTTTCTGCATCTTTCTGTTTCTGTGGAACTTCTGTGTATCTGTTTATGTGGATTTCATCTGTCTCTCAGTTTGCATAGACGTTATAAAAAAAAAAGTTAAGAGTCCCGTCACGCCAAATGGCGTATAAAGAATATGGTGTTAGTGACCATACTTTTTGGGGTAATGTAGTCGCTCATGCCGCTTTACTTTTCTAGAAAAAATCCGGTACCTATTTAAGGCTGGGTGAACCCAGAAGCCGTCGGTCAGGATCGAACCCGACCTCATGTCCTGTGTAGTCCAGTTCACTGGTGAGTCATGCATAAACGTTATGTTACTTATTTTTCCTTGACTTTATGTATGTCTATGTTTTTGTTTCTGTGTTTTCCTGTTTAGATATACATTTTATGTTTATCTTCCTTTTGTAGTCATTCTGTAGCTCCCTGTTTATCTCTCTGCTTTTGTTTTTGATGACTTTCTGTGCCTCTCTGTTTTCTATCCATTTTCTGTGAATCTCTGTTATAACTTTATGTTTCTTACTGCTTTGTTTTGTGGACTGTTTGTATCTCTCTATTTTGTTTTTAATGATGTTCTCCGTCTCACTATTTTTCTGGACTTTTTTCTGTGTGTTTTTATTGAACTTTGTGTGTCTCATTATAAGTGAACTTCTTTGCCTCTATGTTTTTTTTTTATTGTTTTTTGTTTTGGTGTACTTTCTGTACCTCTCAGTTTTGTTGTGTGTGGACGTTCTATGTTTTCTTGTTGTTGTTTTTTTTTGTGTATGGACCTCTCTATGTTTTCTTGTTTACGTGGCCTCTATGTTTTCTTATGTGACCCTCCGTGTTTTCTTATTTATGTGGACCCTCTGTGTTGTCCTTATTATGAGAACCCTGTGTTTTCTTGTTTATGTGGACCCTCTATGTCTTCTTATTTTTCTGTCTCTGTGTTTTCTTGTTTATTTGGCCTCATTGTGTTTTCTTCTTGTTGTGAACCTTTTGTCTTTCTAGCTTTTGTGGACCTGTGATTTCTTGTTTACATGGGCTCTCTGTGTTTTCTTGTTTTTTTGTGGACCTTATGTTTATTCTTGTCTTTTTGGGTCCTGTCTGTTTCTGTCTGTTTTACGAACTTTCTGTTTCTTTATCTGTTTGTAAACGTTCATTATCTCTCTATTTTAACGTTCGTTTGCTCTCCGTTTTAACTTTCATTATCTTTCTGTTTTAACGTTCATTATCTCTGTTTTAACGTTCATTACCTCTGTTTTAACGTTCATTATCTCTCTGCTTTAACGTTAATTATCTCTGTTTTAACGTTCATAATCTCTGCTTTAACGTTCATTATCTCTCTGTCTTAACGTTCATTATCTCTGTTTTAGCGTTCATTATATCTCTGTTTTAACGTTCATTATCTCTTTGCTTTAACGTTCATTATCTCTGTTTTAGTGTTCATTATCTCTGCTTTAACGTTTGTTACCTGGCTCATTAGGCTTATTGTTCTTAAATCATTGCATTCAACTGCACCATTCTTTTTAGGCAATGCAATGAAAGTTTATGTTTTTAGTTCATTTGGTATGTATACTGTATGGTATATGTCATTGCATATGTCTGTGATCACTTCGATGCCAAAATCTTCTAGAGCCTTTATCATCTCTATCTGTATATAGTGTCAGGTCCTGCTGCCTTTCCCTTTTTCATTGTTTTTATAGTTTTTTTTTTACTTCAGATTTCAGGATTTTATAGTTGTATGTACATTTTATGCCTGGCTTTTTGTCCCTTTCGTCATGAAATAATTCTGTTATATATTCTTGCCATCTATCTATTATATCTTTGTTGTCTGTTAGCATTCTCCCCTCTTCGTTTGCAATACATCAGTTTCCTGCAGCTTTTTTGTCTTTATTACTCATTCTCTTTATTTCTGTGTGCATCTCTCTTAAGTTTTGTTTACTTTCCATAGTTTCGACTTCTAGACATCTTTGGTTGAGCCAGTCTTCTGTTGCCTTTTTGCACATTCTCCGTATTTCATTGTCTATATCCTTTATCTGGCAGTGTTTTTAGCTTCTCTTCTTTCTTCCATTTTTTTCTAAGATTTTGTCAGTTATCCATTTTTGTTTTTTGTTACTTTCCTTTTTGGGCAAGGTGTTGCAGGATTCTTGTAAGCTGTTTTTTATGCATTGCCATTTTGTTGTGACTTTTTCCTCAGGATTTTCTCTTCTGTACTGCTCAATCCCCTCTTCTAGTAGCTTCTGATATGTGTTATTTACTTGTACAGTATACGTTTCTTTTACATCTTTCTGGTTTAACGCTGTTATATCTATTGGTGTTGCTGAATTAGTTTTTTGTTTGTTTCTCTTTAATTTGATTTTCATTTTTATCATTACAGGATTGTGGTCTGAATTAATATCTGCTCCTGGGTAGGTTTTGGCTTTCTTGACGCTGTTCCTGAATCTGTCTTTTATCATTATGTAATCTATTTGATTCCTCTTCCTGTCTCCAGGGCTTTTCCATGTGTATAATTTCATTTTCTCTTCCTCAAAGAAGGTGTTGCATATTATCAGTCTGTTTTCTTCACAAAATTGTATTAATCTTTCTCCTCTGTTTTTCCTTTTTCCTAGACCATTATATTTACCTTTTCCTACTTTAGCGTTCATATCACCCATTATAATCAAGATGTCTGATGATTTCACTTGCTTCATAACTGTGTTTAGATCTTCATAGTATGCCTCTATTTGTTCGTCTGTATAGTCTTGAGTAGGTGCGTATGTCTGTATTATTGCTATGTCGAATGGCTTTGCCTTCATTTTTAATAGTGTAATACTATCATTGAATGTCCAGTGGGTATTTATATATTTTTGTAGCTCTCGTTTTATTAGAATGTCTACTCCTCTTTGATGTTCTTTTGTGTTACCTGAATATATAAATGTATATTTATCGTCTTGTATGTATCCACTTTCCTTCCATCTTGTTTCTGATATGCCTAAGATACCTATGTTTAATCGCTCTGCTTCTACCATTAGATTTTCTAATTTACCTTGTTGTTATAAGGTCCTAAAATTCCATGTAGCTATTTTTAATTCGTTCTTAAAACAATATTTAGAATTTCTCTCCATGGCTTTCTTTGGAGTGTTACGTGATGAGGCTCCAATCTCTTTCACGGTGGTCTGCCATATTCGTCTTTCGTGCTCTGAATATGCCTCATGTGTTCCACACACTTTGCTGTTTTCGCCTTCTGGGCCGTTGATCATTTTCGATTCATCCGCCCCATCCACAGACACAGACTTTTTATATTCGGGTTGAACATACCCGGCGGCGCCATTTTTGCGTGTGTCGAAAACAGAGAGATAATGAAAGTTTACAAAAAGAGACAGAAACACTTGGAATTCACAAGGTCTTGAGAGCGGTTCTTGGATCTACAAAAGATTCACATGGGAATGACTATGAGGTACATACTGACATTGACCAGTATTAGGATATGACACAGGCACGCACAAGAGATGTTACTTTAACATTACCTGCTGGACCGATAATCCCATCATTTAAGCTGTGTGCACCAATATAGGAAAAACATGTGTGAAAGTCGTAGACGATTGGAGCAGATGAAACATTATGTAGTCTGCGATGCAAGGGGACATGACTGTTGGGAAAATAAACAACTCCTAGCTTACAAAAGTTCACCAAGATCGTGATACAAGTTGATGTAACTATTATAGGTGAGCCACAAGTGGGCCTATATGACGCTATTAATATTATAGTTCATGTCATCTTTCAGATTCGTGCACAAGGTCATTTCAGATGAAAGCCAAGGGAATGCCCTGCTTGCCCGCTACATTTTGCGGACTGACCAAAGAAATGAGGTTGTAAGAATGAGGATACGGGGGTCCCTTTCAGAATTGTGTGAGGATGTAATGCTGGGAGAAGATCTCACAATCACAGCCGATACCATTCGCACAATACTTAAAAGGTCACACAGCACTGCTCCTGGTGCAGATGGTTTTTTTCCGGACGACGACAGGCGATTTAGCTGACGACGACTTGCAAAAACTGGCCAAAGAGTTTAATGCCAGCATTTGGAATGGCCAGATTAAGGAGGATTGGCTATACAGTTACTTACTACCGCTACCGAAGACAAGGACCATTCTCAGATAAGTGCCTACAGAATCATCACAATGCAGAACACTGCGGACAAGCTACTGGAGAAAATAATTGCCCGTGTCATCACCTGTCACCTTGAACAGAAACGCACATTCCCATCCACACTTATTGTTATAGATATACCAAAGAGGCATGGCTTAAAAGGCGGTTTTCGCCTATGACATCTTCGAAGGCTTCCACAGATGAGAGGAGACATGTGCTGCTGCTATAAATCTGGAGGATGCATACAACAGGGTACCATTTGAATATCTCATGCACATGCTCCTCAAACTGGCGGTGCACCCCTTCCTCATTAGATGGATCGCTGCAGCACTGCTGTTTCAAGGAAGGTGATACTCAAATGTGGAAGTTGATAATCTGAGCCAACATCCATTCGTCCAGGGCTAGCACAAGGCTCACCATTGTCATCAGTTCTATTTAACGTGTACACAATAACGATCACGGAACAACAGCTGGATGGGAGGGGAAGAACTATGACTTTTGCTGATGATATCCTGGTATATGGACAGGGAAGAGACAGAAATGAAATCCACAATGCCTCCACGATGCAAAACGAACTCGATCGCATCTCTTCCTGATGTGGAGTACCAGGTGCATTGTTTAATCCTATTAAAGCATCAGGTGCATGGTTCTCACTTAACAATCATTTTTTTAACACGGAAACACCGGTGGTACGAATGGGAGCTGATGAGGTGGCCAGAGACAGGGTGATGACATACCTCGGAGTTAAGTTTGATTGCAGCCTGTGTTTTCGTGACCACGTCTACCATGTGATAACAAAATCCCGCAAAGGATTAGCCGCCTTGAAGGTCATGGCGGCTGCCAATATCGAGCAGAGGCTACTTACCCTTCTGTTCCAGTGACTAGTCCTCGCACTTATTGAGTATGCCCTGGCAATTATTGCTGTCATTAAGACGCTAATTTACAAGCTGGAGAAAATACAGAATGAAGCTTTGCACATTATCTTGGGGTATACGAGGGACACCCCCTATGTAACAATGAGGTATCTTCTTGACTTTCCAACCATGGATGACAGGATCAAGATCTGGAGTGCACGAGCATACCCGAAGATAAGTGCAGATAAAGAGCATTCATTGCATCATGAGCTCAACACAGGAAAGGGTGACAGACTAAAAAGAGGCAAATCATGGGTGGGCCGAGTAGAAGATGTCATCAAACAGGTCTGTTGTCTTACTAATATCAACGCTGGCGAGGAGTGGATACCGGTGCCTACGTCACTCAGGGTACTACGTCATTCACGTGTATTATTGACACACTCGACAGGAAAAGTAGGGAACCAAACTCAGTCGTGGTCAATGCGGAGGTTAACGGTCTCATCTGGGATAACACTGATGAATAAGATGCAGTCATCTATACAGACGGATCTGTAACACGACACCAAACGAGTGCATGGGCATTTACAGCACGCTCGGCGGGCAGAGTAGTCAAAGAAGACAGTGGTGCATACGTTATGACCTCGAGTAGCATGACAATGGAGGTGATGGCAGTGACCGAGGCATTCATCTGGTTAGAGTCACAGGACTACACCCACGCCTGTATACTGAGTGATTCGATGAGAATAAGAAAGGTGGAGGCGGGTTCTGTACGTATGCAGTGGGTAGAATCATTGCAGAAGTAAAAAATGCGTACGGTCACCTTTGTCTACGTCCCAGGACATGCAGGAGCACGGGGAAATGAAAGAGCTGACAGGTTGGCTAGCTGCGCTATTGTTGAGGACTGTCAACCAATGGATCGGGCGGACATAATCAATGTCCTCCGGGAAGTGGGAGGACACAGGACTTCGACGGCCATGAGTCCACGTCACTCCTTCCGATGAAAGAGATGGGAGTTAAGATGGGCACAGTCAGAAACCAGGAACTTAGTGGGCGTGTAAGAAGACGAATCAATCAACACAGAACTGGGGTCTTCAGTCGCTGGACACTGCGAGACTTGCTGAGGAGGGGATCTGAGCATCTATGGACATGTTATGAGTGCAATGATGATGACCCGCAAATAACTCAATCATTTTCAAAGACGGGTCCATCTTTAGAGAGATCACAAAAATGGTTGGGTTTTTGTGTGTGCTTCAAGGGAAAAACAAGAGAAAGATCTAGTGTAGGCCTACATTAAACTACAACCAACACAGCACATGAGGATGGGAATAGAAGCTTAACAGCGAATCCAAAGCACGATCATAATAACAAGCTCACAGAGCATGCTCTAGTTACGTGAACAAGACTTGCTGCAAACCAACTGGACATGTTACAGGTCACTGGACATACATGGATATATTGCCCTGATCATACCGGTGCTCTTAATGAGCTAGCTGATTAATTGGCTAGAAGGGCTCCATTACAGCAAGTAATGAGATTGGGAAAGTCAGATTTATAAAAATGTTTTTAGACACATTTTCAACAATAAACAGAATGAGAAGCTATTCCCATCATTCATGGATTGTAAGATCAGGATTTGAGACAAAAAAGAAGTACAATCATGTGCTGTGGATAGATAAGAATAACTAACACATAGCAAGTAATAGGAATGATCAGAATACACACCCTGTTCTGGCTTTTTGATAAAGCAGTGGAGCAGATAAGGAAATGTCTTGACTACATTATTGTTAACGCTTGGAACCCAACCTCTCCAAATTAACTGTCAAACTTTATATAATCTCACCAACAACGTGTTGGTCCACTTTGTTGTATCTAAGAGATCCAACACTGAAACTTCTATGAATCACAATAATGGCAGAAGCCTAGGCCATAAAATCTCAGAACGAATTCAACACACACAACTGGTTAAAAATAAAAGTTTATTGTAAATTTGTAATTAAAATAATGGAATATAAAATTAACATATTATCCATGTTACAAATCAATCTTGCAAATAAACTCAATTACAGGTCAATTGTAAGCCACAACTATCTAACTTTATATTATCTACAACAGCGGATATGTTCCAGACGACCTATTAAAATCAATATTCATAGCCCTACCAAAGAAATCTGGTGCGATTGAATGCGATGGCCATCGCACAATAAGCCTTATGAGTCACGTGACTAAGATATTACTAAGAATCATCATGCGAAGAGTGCGAAACAAAATTAGTCAGGAAATTAGTGATGAACAGTGTGGTTTTGTTGGTGGTAAAGGAACGAGCAATGCCATATACATCATAAGATCTTTAGTACAAAGAGCCATAGAGGTGAAAACAGATCTATACCTAATGTTTCATAGATTATACCAAAGCATTTGACAAAGTAAAACACCAAGAAATAATAAAAATTTTAGAAGTTATAAACAAAGACAGTAAAGATCTAAGAATAATAAAGAAAATTTTTTGGCAACAAAAAGCAGCCATAAGAACTGGAAATCAAATTGGGAATGTTTCAAGAAATAAAACAGGGTGTTAGACAAGATTGTGTGCTGTCACCAGATTTGTTTAATATTTATAGTGAGATTATTTTAAGATCCATAAGGGACATGCCTGGAATGACAATTGGAGGTCATAATATAAATAATCTAAGGTATGCTGATGATACAGTCTTAATCGCTAAGAGTAAAATTATGTTACAAGAAATGTTAGGCATTATAGTGAAGGAAAGCAAAAATAAAGGACTCGGCCTTAATAGCAAAAAAGACAGAAGTAATGGTAACATCAAAGAAAAAGACATCACCTCAGTGCAAAATAAAGACAAGTGGAACAATATTAAAACAGGTAAATGAATTTAAATATTTGGGAACTTGTTAGCCTCAGACGGTAGATGTACAACAGAGGTGAGATGCAGATTAGCTCTGGCAAAAGCAGCTTTCCAAAAAATGAGGAAGATACTATGCAATCCATTTTTGACAATAGAAACAAGAAAAAAGAGTTCTTAAATGTTATGTAGAGCCAGTCTTAACTTATGGATGTGAATCATAGACAATAGGACAACAGACAAGAAAATCACTGGAGGCTGTAGAAATGTGGTTTTACAGAAGAATGTTGAGAATACCATGGACAGCTAAGAAGAGTATTGTAAATGTTCTGAAATAGACCAAAGCAAGAAGAGAGTTAATTTCCAAAATTAGGAAGATACAATCATTTTTTGGCCATGTAATGAGAAGAGAACAACTTGAATATATTGTAACAACTGGAAAAATTGAGGGATGAAGAGATAGAGGGAAGCAAAGAGAAAAGACACCAGACAGCTTAAGTGAATGGCTTGGCAGAAGGTCAACAACAGAAATGATAAATAACTGTCGAGATGTGAACTGGCAGAAATTCTAAACTCTAGCAACTGACAATCTTTCAACTGTCAGACCTTAAACAGGGTCTGCATTGTGTCTCACCACATGGCTCTGTTTTGGGTGAGTTGCTCAATCTCGACGAGGGAGCTGATACCTGCTTTTGATGCCTCTCATTCGTTACAATTATAACAAATTAATTACTCTTGTATTTTATTTGAAATTAGCAAAAATAATCTTTAATTAAAATATAACAATAACAATGTAAATTACATCATCTAGGTGCAAAGTAAAAATAATAATTATAAATAAATGAAGAATAGATAACTAAAAAAACAAACACAGCAATTCTTTACAAAGTTAACTTCCACAACAGACTACTTCTTTAATGCAAGTCATGAGCCTGTAAATGTTAATAATGCTACAGGATGTAAAACTTATTGCTATGATAACTATGTCAGCAATTTTGTACCAATCTTTCATGAAATTTAGACAAATATTAAATAGAAGGAAAAGCAAAAATAACTCAATAAACTTATCCTTACCCCTCACTTAGACTCTATAAACTTATCCTCACCCAGAGTCTATAAACTTATCCTCACCCAGAGTCTATAAACTTATCTTCACCCAGAGTCTATAAACTTATACTCACCCAGAGTCTATAAACTTATCTTCACCCAGAGTCTATAAACTTAAACTCATCCAGTCTATAAATTTATACTCACCCAGAGTCTATAAACTTATACTCACCCAGAGTCTATAAACTTATCCTCACCCAGGGTCTATAAACTTATCCTCACCCAGAGTCTATAAACTTATACTCACCCAGAGTCTATAAACTTATCCTCACCCAGAGTCTATAAACTTATACTCACCCAGAGTCTATAAACTTATCCTCACCCAGAGTCTATAAACTTATACTCACCCAGAGTCTATAAACTTATACTCACCCAGAGTCTATAAACTTATCCTCACCCAGAGTCTATAAACTTATCCTCACCCAGAGTCTATAAACTTATACTCACCCAGAGTCTATAAACTTATCCTCACCCAGAGTCTATAAACTTATCCTCACCCAGAGTCTATAAACTTATACTCACCCAGAGTCTATAAACTTATACTCACCCAGAGTCTATAAACTTATCCTCACCCAGAGTCTATAAACTTATACTCACCCAGAGTCTATAAACTTATACTCACCCAGAGTCTATAAACTTATCCTCACCCAGAGTCTATAAACTTATCCTTACCCAGAGTCTATAAACTTATACTCACCCTCCACTTAGACACTATAAACTTATACTCACCCTCCACTTAGACACTATAAACTTATACTCACCCTCCACTTAGACACTATAAACTTATACTCACCCTCCACTTAGACACTATAAACTTATACTCACCCTCCACTTAGACACTATAAACTTATACTCACCCTCCACTTAGACACTATAAACTTATACTCACCCTCCACTTAGACACTATAAACTTATACTCACCCTCCACTTAGATACTATAAACTTATACTCACCCTCCACTTAGACACTATAAACTTATACTCACCCTCCATTCAGACACTATAAACTTATACTCACCCTCACTTAGACTCTATTAACTATATAATTACCAATCATTTTCCAAATTCAGTGTATACAATGGTAATCTTAAGCAGTATTGGTAATCCTATAATTTCTACACGAAATATTTTGAGAACCAATGGCATACGCAAAGTCAAAAAGTGTTTTGGTTATTTAAAAATCACTGATTGCTGAAAAGATTTTTTTTAAAACTCACTTTAAAACTAAGACAGAAGACTATAATATATCCAAAAACATCATGGACATTATTGCATGCATTAAATTTTGATAATGCTCCATACAGATTCTTTATGGTTAAAACTATATTTATTAAAAGAGTGAATTACACAACCTGGATGGGACACTCACTAAAACCAGGTATAAAAGTTAAATGTTAACAGGATCCTGTACTCTACAATATAAATGGGTGGTTAAATGAAAATGACTGTTCAATACTAGTCTTGGCATCACATTATTCTGGGATAACTAAGGGACATTCAGTAACTTTCAGCAGATAATGAAGTGTATGCACACTGAGGATTGCAGTAACTCGCTGGTTATGCACATACATAGTTTGTCCTTTTGGTTGTCATTCCTACATATCTGACACAATGTTCCAAACTGTTGCAGTCTCAAGACTACACACTTACTGGTAGCTGTGTCAATATCTAGCATACAATCAATGAGGTGCCTTCAGAGACATCATTCCTATGAACGTCCATCAGGGCTCTGAACTTTCTGAAACATTGTCTAGTTCAATTATGACATTGAAATCCCCATTGGGGCACCAGTAGCTACTCTAACAAATATTATGACACATTTATAAAATTTACAAACTCAAAATATAAATTCTTGGAATTCAACAGTTTGCAGTGGGCAAACATTACTAACACTATGTGAAAATCGACACTAAAAACATCACACTAGTAAGGTTTCTCTCATTTGTGTTTTATTTTATGCATCATTCAAATTATGACTTTGTGACAATTGTGCAATATAAACATCACACTTGTAAGGTTTCTCCCCAGTGTATTTTATTTTGTGTCTTCTCAAATTGCTGCTTACTGAAAATTGTGCACCACAAACATCACACTTGTAAGGTTTCTCCCCATTGTGTTTTTTTTGTGTGTGTCCTCAAATTGCAGTTTTTTGTAAATTCTGGATCACAAATATCACACTTGTAAGGTTTCTCCCCAGTGTGTTTTCTTTTGTGTCTCCTCAAACTAACGCTTAGTAAAAATTCTGCACCACAAATATCACACTTGTAGGGTTTCTCCCCAGTGTGTTTTCTTTTGTGTCTCCTCAAACTAACGCTTAGTAAAATTTCTGCACCACAAATACCACACTTGTAAGGTTTCTCCCCAGTGTGTTTTCTTTGGTGTACTATAAAATTTGAACAGTATGAAAATTCTGCACTACATATATCACATTTGTAAGGTTTCTCCCCAGTGTGTTTTCTTTTGTGTCTCCTCAAACTAAAGTTTAGTGAAAATTGTGCACTACAAACATCACACTTGAAAGGTTTCTCCCCAGTGTGTTTTCTTTTGTGTCTCCTCAAACTAACGCTTAGTAAAAATTCTGCACCACAAACATCACACTTGTAAGGTTTCTCTCCAGTGTTTTCTTTTGTGTGTCCTCAAATTGCAGCTTTGTGAAAACTCTGCACCACAAACATCACACTTGTAAGGTTTCTCCCCAGTGTGTATTCTTTTGTGTGTACTCAAATTGCAGTTTTTTGTAAATTTTGCACCACAAATATCACACTTGTAAGGTTTCTCTCCAGTGTGATTTCTTTTGTGTGACCTCAAATTGCAGTTTTTTGTAAATTCTGCATCACAAATACCACACTTGTAAGGTTTCTCTCCAGTGTGTTTTCTTTGGTGTACTATAAAATTTGAACAGTATGAAAATTCTGCACTACATATATCACACTTGTAAGGTTTTCCCCCAGTGTGTTTTCTTTTGTGTGTCCTCAAACTAACATTTTGTGAAAATTCTGCACCACAAATATCACACTTGTAAGGTTTCTCCCCAGTGTGTTTTCTTTTGTGTCTCCTCAAACTAAAGTTTAGTGAAAATTGTGCACTACAAACATCACACTTGAAAGGTTTCTCCCCAGCGTGTTTTCTTTTGTGTCTCCTCAAACTAACGCTGTGTGAAAATTCTGCACCACAAACATCACACTTGTAAGGTTTCTCTCCAGTGTGTTTTCTTTTGTGTGTCCGAAAATTGCAGTTTTTTGTAAATTCTGCACCACAAATACCACACTTGTAAGGTTTCTCTTCAGTGTGTTTTCTTTTGTGTGTTCTCAAATAGCAGCTTTGTGAAAATTCTGCACCACAAACATCACACTTGTAAGGTTTCTCTCCAGTGTGTTTTCTTTTGTGTGTCCGAAAATTGCAGCTTTGTGAAAACTCTGCACCACAAACATCACACTTGTAAGGTTTCTCTCCAGTGTGTTTTCTTTTGTGTGTCCGAAAATTGCAGCTTTGTGAAAACTCTGCACCACAAACATCACACTTGTAAGGTTTCTCTCCAGTGTGTTTTCTTTTGTGTGTCCTCAAACTAACGTTTTGTGAATATTCTGCACCACAAATATCACACTTGTAAGGTTTCTCCCCAGTGTGTTTTTTTTTGTGTCTCCTCAAACTAAAGTTTAGTGAAAATTGTGCACTACAAACATCACACTTGTAAGGTTTCTCCCCAGTGTGTTTTCTTTTGTGTCTCCTCAAACTAACGTTTTGTGAAAATTCTGCACCACAAATATCACACCTGTAAGGTTTCTCACCAGTGTGTTTTCTTTGGTGTGTCCTCAAATTGCAGCTTTGTGAAAATTCTGCATCACAAATATCACACTTGTAAGGTTTCTCCCCAGTGTGTTTTCTTTTGTGTGTTCTCAAATAGCAGCTTTGTGAAAATTCTGCACCACAAATATCACACTTGTAAGGTTTCTTCCCAGTGTGTTTTCTTTTGTGTCTCCTCAAACTAAAGTTTAGTGAAAATTGTGCACTACAAACATCACACTTGAAAGGTTTCTCCCCAGCGTGTTTTCTTTTGTGTCTCCTCAAACTAACGCTGTGTGAAAATTCTGCACCACAAACATCACACTTGTAAGGTTTCTCTCCAGTGTGTTTTCTTTTGTGTGTCCGAAAATTGCAGTTTTTTGTAAATTCTGCACCACAAATGCCACACTTGTAAGGTTTCTCTTCAGTGTGTTTTCTTTTGTGTGTTCTCAAATAGCAGCTTTGTGAAAATTCTGCACCACAAACATCACACTTGTAAGGTTTCTCTCCAGTGTGTTTTCTTTTGTGTGTCCGAAAATTGCAGCTTTGTGAAAACTCTGCACCACAAACATCACACTTGTAAGGTTTCTCTCCAGTGTGTTTTCTTTTGTGTGTCCGAAAATTGCAGCTTTGTGAAAACTCTGCACCACAAACATCACACTTGTAAGGTTTCTCTCCAGTGTGTTTTCTTTTGTGTGTCCTCAAACTAACGTTTTGTGAATATTCTGCACCACAAATATCACACTTATAAGGTTTCTCCCCAGTGTGTTTTTTTTTGTGTCTCCTCAAACTAAAGTTTAGTGAAAATTGTGCACTACAAACATCACACTTGTAAGGTTTCTCCCCAGTGTGTTTTCTTTTGTGTCTCCTCAAACTAACGTTTTGTGAAAATTCTGCACCACAAATATCACACCTGTAAGGTTTCTCACCAGTGTGTTTTCTTTGGTGTGTCCTCAAATTGCAGCTTTGTGAAAATTCTGCACCACAAATATCACACTTGTAAGGTTTCTCCCCAGTGTGTTTTCTTTTGTGTGTTCTCAAATAGCAGCTTTGTGAAAATTCTGCACCACAAATATCACACTTGTAAGGTTTCTTCCCAGTGTGTTTTCTTTTGTGTCTCCTCAAACTAAAGTTTAGTGAAAATTGTGCACTACAAACATCACACTTGAAAGGTTTCTCCCCAGTGTGTTTTCTTTTGTGTCTCCTCAAACTAACGTTTTGTGAAAATTCTGCACCACAAATATCACACCTGTAAGGTTTCTCACCAGTGTGTTTTCTTTGGTGTGTCCTCAAATTGCAGCTTTGTGAAAATTCTGCACCACAAATATCACACTTGTAAGGCTTCTCCCAGTGTGTTTTCTTTTGTGTGTTCTCAAATAGCAGCTTTGTGAAAATTCTGCACCACAAATATCACACTTATAAGGTTTCTTCCCTGTGTGTTTTCTTTTGTGTGTCCTCAAATTGCAGTTGTTTGTAAATTCTGCACCACAAATATCACACTTGTAAGGTTTCTCCCCAGTGTGTTTTTTTTGGTGTACTATCAAATTTGAACAGTCTGAAAATTGTGCACTACAAACATCACACTTGTAAGGTTTCTCTCCTATGTGATTTCTTTGGTGTGATACCACAGAAGATTTTTCAGCAAATTTTGAACTATAAACATCACATTCATTATGTCTTTGTCCGGTGTATTTTATTTTGTGTCTCTTCAGTTTAGAATAATCTGAAATTTCTATGCTACAAACATCACTCTTACAAGGTATTTTTATCATGTTCTTTGTCTGGTGCAGCGTCAAATGATAACTGTCCCTATGTTTTGAATCACAAATATTAAACTTGTATGTTTCCTTTTCCCTATGCAATCTTTTGTATGTCTTTAAATCAGAAGTCTGGCTATATTCTATCTCACAAATATCACTCTTGCAAGCCACCTCTTTAACATGCAATCTCTTTCTTCCCACTTTACTGATATTAGCTACTGGAATAAAATATTCTATCTCAATGTCAACTGGTTTGTTGTGCTCAGGTATCACATATCCTTCACTATATTCAAGTATTATATTCTGATAACTGTGCTGCACTTTTGTGTGTTTCTTTAGAAGAAATTGTCGGGGACAGGACTGCTTCCAATAGTGCCCTCCTGAAATGGATTATTAAAGCAGATGTAAGTAAACTTGTGTAGATAAATAGTAACTGAAGAAATCATGCACTTTAATTACATGACATGCCCTCATGAAGGACAATTAAAGCTGATATGAGTAAACTTATGTAAAGAACAACACATATCAGAAGCTGTTAGAAGAAGGGATTGAACAGTTCTTCTTCTTCTACCTTTTAGCTCCCAGTGGAGCATAGGTCTTCAACAAACACTTTCCAAGTCGTTCTGTTTTTTGCAATTCTTTTAAGATCATTCCATGTCTTCCCCATCATCTTCATCTCTGCTTCGATCTGTCTTCTCCAAGAATTCCTTGGTCTTCCTCTTTGTCTTTTCCCCTGGGGATTCCAAAAAAGGGCCTGTTGTGTAATACTCTCAGTTGGCTTCCGTAGTGTGTGTCCTATCCATCGCCATCGTCTTCGCTGTATTTCTTTATCCACTGGTATTTGGCCGGTACATTTCCATAATTCCACGTTTGTGACTTTGTCCTGCCATTTCCATCCCTTTACTCTGCGCAAGCATCCATTAATGAAAGTCTGTACCTTCGTGATTGTCAATTTTGTTATTCTCCATGTTTCACAGCCATATAATAGGACCGACTTAACATTTGAGTTGAAAATTTTTATTTTTGTATTTAGCCTAATTTCTTTGGATTTCCATATGTTTCCCAGTGCAATGAAAGCTCCTCTTGCTTTTGATATCCTTATTTTGGTATCATTTTCTGATCCTCCCTCTTTATCTATATTACAGCCCAGATATATATATAAGATTGTACGTCTAGTAGAGGTATTTCTCCTAGTTTTATTTGGTTATTGCCAACTGCATTAATTCTCATAATGTTGGTCTTATCTCTATTAATCTTTAGTCCTAGCTGTTGTGATCTCTCATCTAATATACTCATTTTATCCTGCATCTGTTGATGGCTGTGTGATAGGAGAGCTATGTCATCAGCAAAGTCTAAATCATCAAGTTGTTTGGTCAGTGACCACTGGATCCCATTTCTGTTGTTTTGAGTTATTTTCATAATCCAATCTATGGCCAGTAGAAAGAGAAATGGAGACAGAAGGCATCCTTGCCTTACTCCTGTTCTTATTTCAAATGCTTCTGTAAGCTGTCCTTCATGCACCACACTACATTTTGTTCCTTCATACATTGTTTTTATCAGGTTAATAAACTTTATGGGGATTCCGTAATGACTCAGCAACTTCCAAAGCATTCTTCTGTCTAAACTATCAAATGCCTTTTCGTAATCTATGAATCCAATACAAAGTGGGGATTTTAGTTCTAAACTTTGTTCAACTATTATACGTAGAGTAGTTATTTGATCAGCACATGATCTGTTCTTCCTAAAACCTGCTTGTTCATCTCTCAAGTGTTTCTCTATAGCCTCTTTTAGTCTCTCCAGAATGATTCTACCTAATATTTTTCCTGGCACTGATAGTAGCATAATTCCCCTATAATTTGTGCACTCCTGTAAACTTCCTTTCTTTGGTAGTTTGATCATATAACCTTCTCTCCAGTCTTTAGGTATTTCTTCCCTCTCCCAAATTTTATCCAATAGATCATGTAACATCTTGGTAGAGGTGTTAATATCTGCTTTGATGGCTTCCGAAGGAATTTCATCTGGTCCTGTGGCTTTACCATCTTTTAATAGTTTGATGGCTTTCATTATTTCTTCTTTGCTTGGTTTTCCGCAGTTAACGTGTAACTCTTCTTCTGCTGGTAGTATATCTGGAGGATTATTTGAGCCGGGTCTGTTCAAAAGTTCTTCAAAGTGCTCTTTCCATCTCTCCATTTGTTCCCTTATATTACTAAGCAGATTTCCTTTCTTATCTTTGATAAAGGCGTTGATCTGTTTGTATTTTCCACATAATTTCTTTGTGCTGTTGTACAGTTCTTTCATATTCCCTTTATTTGCTGCTTCTTCTGCCTCTTTAGCTAGTTTATCTATATATTTCCTCTTATCCCTTTTAATGCATCTTCTCACTTCTTTGTTCACCTCTGTGTAAGCTTCCTGTGTCTTGGCTTTATTACTTCTTGTTTTGCTTTTATTTATGTCTGCTTTCTTGTTCTTTCTTTCTTTAATTTTATCCAGGGTCTCTGCTGTCATCCATGCCTTATCCTGGTGTTCTCTTTTCCCCAGTGTTTCTTCGCATGTCTCTTCCCATATATTTTTTATCTGTTTCCAATGATCTTCTATATTTATTGTATTTTCTAGTTGTTGGAGGACTTGGTATTTGTTTGATATTGTGACTGCGAATTTATCTTTAATTCCTTGTTCTTTAAGAAACTCTACATTGAAATATTTTCTACCCTTATTCGTTGCAGTATACCTTTTTAATTTAATTTTAAGTTTGGCTATCAGAAGATGATGGTCAGAAGCTACATCTGCCCCTCTATATACTTTTACATCCTGTAAGGATGACTTAAACTTATTATTAATACATATGTGATCAATTTGATTTTCCGTTCTATGATCTGGTGACACCCATGTAGCTTTGTGTATTCTTTTATGTTGGAATATTGTTCCTCCTAGGCTCACTTGATTAAGGGCGCAGAAATTCACAAATATCTCTCCATTCTCGTTTATATCTCCAAGTCCATGTTTTCCCATAATCTCTTCGAAGCCTCTGTTGTCTGATCCTACCTTAGCATTTAGGTCTCCCATCAAGATTATAATATCCTTGGCTCGTCTTGCATCCATCTGACATTGTAGCTGTTTATAAAAATAATCTTTAACTGAGTCATCCTTATCATTGGTTGGTGCATAGCATTGTATAATGTGTAATTTTATTTTGTTTTTGGTTGTTCTAAATGTTGCTCTCACCAGTCTTGGTCCCACTGCCTCCCATTCTATTAGTGTCTTCTGTGCATTCTTTGATAGCATTATAGCTACCCCTTCGCTATGTTGTGCTCCTGGTTCCTGGTGTCCTGATGATAAAATCATCTCCCCTGTATTCAATTTTATTCTCTCTGCTCCCAGCCATCTTGTTTCACACATTCCCAGAATATCTATCTTGTAGTTAGTCATTTCTGCTGCCACTTGTGCCGCTTTTCCCTGTTCGTTAAGGGTACGAACATTCCAGGTGCCAATTCTGGATGATTTCCTGGTAGACAAAGGATGAGTCGGCAACCCGGACTCCTTATGGCTTTCTCCGGATTGCATCATACGTCTCTTAGACAGAGAGCCCTTCTCTTTCCTGGTTGACGGATTAACTTTATCTTTCTTTGACTTGTTCATGTTTGTGAAGTTTTTTCGGCTTATTTTTTTTACAGTATGGGATAGCCAGTCCCATGCCTAACCCTCCTTTCTCGCCTCTTACGAACATGCCTGGTAGGGTACAGCGCCGCTATTCTCTACTCCCCTTTCAGGCCCCGGCAGCGCACGGGCAGATAGAACAGTACAGAAGAGAAAATCCCAATGAAAAAGTTACAACAAAATGGAAATGAACCAAGAAAGAACTTAGTGTTCTTCACCAAGAAACTTGCAACACCTTACCCAAAAAGGAGAACAAAAAATTAAAAATGGATGACTAACATGGTTTTAGAAAAAAATGTAAGAAAGAAGACAAGTGAAGAACACTGCCCAATACAATAAAATAGATAATGAAATACACAAAATGTGCAAAAAGGCAAAAGAAGACTGGCTCATCCAAATATGTCTAAAAATCAAAACTATGGAAAGTAAACAAAATTAAAGAGGGATACACCAAGAAATAAAGAGAATGACTAATAAAAATGAAAAAGCCACAGAAAGCGGATGAAGTGGAGACAAAAAAAGGAAAACTGACAATAAAGATGTAATAGATAGATGACAGGAATATATAACAGAAATATTTCATGATCAAAGGGACAAGAAACCAATTATAAAATGTACATCAGGCTATAAAATCTTAAACTCTGAGGTGGAAAAAGCTATAAAAACAATGAAAAAGGGAAAAGCAGCAGGGCCTGACAGCACACAGATAGAGATGATACAGGCACTAGCAGATTTTTGCACTACAGTGATCACAGACATATGCAGCGATATATACAAAATGAAGTGAAAACATCAACTTTCATTGCATTACCTAAAAAGAATGGTGCAGTTGAATTCAGTGACTTTAGAACAATAAGCCTAATGAGCCATGTTACAAAAATCCTGCTAAAAGTTATACACGGAAGAATTCAGAATAAAATCAATACTGAATTAGATGAGCAGCAATTTGGATTTAGGAAAATTAGTGAGACAAAAAAAGCCATATTCTGCATGGGAACATTAATCGAAAAGTAAACAGAAGTAAACAAACCAATATATGCCTGCTTCATAGACTACACCAAAGCTTTTGATAGAGTACACCACAAACAACTTATAGAATGGCCAAAATATATATATCTAGATGACATGGACATACGACTAATATGTAATTTATACTGGGAGCAAAGAGGAATAACAAAATATAACAAAGAGAACACTACATCCATTGATATAAAAAGAGGAGTAAGACAGGGATGCATCCTATCACCAAGCTTGTTCAATCTATTCACTGAGAAAATCTTTAAAAACATCACAGAGATGCCAGGCCTAAACATTAATGGAAAGATAATCAATAACCTAATATATGCTGATGATACTGTACTACTAGAAGAAAATCTTAAAGATCTACAACAATTACTTAATGAAATAAACATGACAAATAAAAAATATGGACTAGATATGAACATCAAAAAGACTAAAACTATGATCATTGTAGGGTGCCATCAAGTGAATTGCTTCACTAAACATGGAGCCAAGTGTGTCAGACTTCAGTAGGTTGAAATCTCATTTGGTCTGGCCCTATCCTTGAACCTTAGGATGGTGGGAACATGTAAGCTCCTCTATGAAAAGGATACACCAGAGAGTGTAACTATCATTTCAAGAGAACTTACCTTGAAGAAAAAAATCCACTTTTCATTACCAAAGACTTCAGCTAAACATACAACGTGAGCCAATCAAGATTAACACGCAACCATTATTCTATATTTTAGTTGCATTTCTCTAGAAATATAATTATGAATGAGACACAAGAAAAGTATGGAAGCTTGAAAAACAGCTGAATGATGAGGGTACAGAAAGGAACACCAAAATTACACTGAAGAAGGATAGCAACATCCTAACAGGTAAGCGGGCAGCAAATCACTTTGCAGACTCCTTTGCAAATGACAATAACATTGAAATTAACCTAGAGAAATGACAATAGACCCGCTTGAAGCAACAAAATGTTAGGCAAGAAGGGACCATACACGAAGTCATGGAAATACCCATTACACAAAGAGAGCTAGAGCTGGCAATATCCAAATTAAAAAAGTCACTAGGCAGTGATGGATAGTCCAAAGAAATGATTAAGAACTTGGGAACTACAGCTAAAGCAAAACTACTGCAGATCTACAACATTTGCTGGGTCACAGGTAGAGTGCCACAGGCATGGAGAGAAGCAATTATGATACCATTACTAAAGCCAGGAAAAGATGGTTTGACAACATCCAGATATAGACCAATCAGCCTTACAAGCTGTTTGTGTAAAACAATAGGACATATAATCAATCTCAGACTGCAGTGGTACCTGGAAAGTGAAAACCTCCTTGTCCCACAGCAAGAAGGTTTTAGACAGCATTACTCTACTGAAGATCAGGCAACCTATCTTTCTAGAAAAAATTGAGGATGTATTCCAAGAAAAGAAACTGGTACTAGCAGCACGGATAGACCTAAAGAACGCATTTGATAAGGTATGGAAGGAAGGGCTTTTGAAGAAACAGAAATTATGGAGTAAATGGTAGGATGAACAAACAGGTCAAAGCATACCTTCATAACAGGAGAGCCAGAGTGCAGCTGGATGGTCTTAAAAGTAAGAAGATCCTACTGCATTACGGCATTCCACAGGGTGGGGTGCTACCTTCAACACTTTTTCTAGTCTACATCAGTGACCTAGTTACTGAACTACCACATGGTATCAAAGTGGCAATGTATGCAGATGGCCTGGTAATGTGGTGCATAGAGGAGTATGCAACAGTGGCCTCCAAATTGTTGCAAAGAGCTATGAATGCACTGAGCTCAAGGACAAATAGATGGTGTATCAGCATCAATACAGACAAATGCAGCACTACACTTTCCACTCTCTCCCCAAAACAGAAAGCAGGACCCATCTACATAAACAATGAGCCTGTGAAAGAAGACATACAAGCTAGTTATCTTGGAGTTACGTTTGATAACAAACTATCTTGGAAACTACAAATAATTAAGGCAGCCCAAAAAGCAAGGAAAAAGTTGGCTAAAGAAAGCTGTGTGGGGTCACATGGGGTGCGAGTGGGAAAATACTCAGTAAAGTTTACCAACAGAGCATGTGTCCACATTTAGAATATAGATTATCTGTATGGTTGCTCAACATCAAACACCACACTGCAAGAGCTGGATAAAGTACAAAACCAGGCACTTAGGGTCAACACAGGAACAATGAAATCAACACAAATATTGGAGATGGAGAAATTGTGGAGGATACCAGCACTGATAAAATGGAGGGACACAAAGGTGCTGATACAGGCCGAAAAATTTTCATGCATGCTAAGACATCCAATGAATGACTGATTCCAAATTCTTGCATTGGGACGGCTTAAGAGAAGCAGTTTTATCCACCAAGTCAAGCGAATTTGTAGATAAACACCAGACATACCAAGAGTTGTCAGCCCCCTAATGCCCATACCAGAACAGACTACATGGAATCAGATTGTCAATACAAATATGGGCAGAAGTGAAAGGAATACTTGAAAAGGAGGAAGAGAATAGTATACCTCATAAAACAATAACTCTCTTTTTTTGGATGAAGAATACCCACAAGACCTTCGTGTTTCGTGTGTACATAGATGGATCAGCACAGAATGCAGTAAAGAATGGGGGAGCAGGTGCATACATAGAGTACCCAAATAACACTAGGGATATGAATAAAATAGCAACAGGGAAATATTGTCACAATTACAATGCAGAAATTAAGCAATAAAGTTGGCAATAGAGAAACTGCTGAACATTAATCTTAGCCCACAGTCTGTAGTGTTTTTGACAGATGCAAGATCAGTACTCCAGGCACTGCAATCCAGAAAATTGCCACAGCTGTAGACCTAATTGAACTCTGCAAGCACAACTTGGTTCCCTTGCAGTGGATCCCATCTCACTAATCTCACTGTGGAATACCAGGAAATGAGAAAGCAGATCAGCTGGCAAAGGAAGGTGCAACAGGCAACATAACCAGATGCACCGGTTACATACCATCAGAAGAAACAGATAATCAGTCAGGAGACCACAAGACCCAAATCAGGATGCCTTTCATAATATGAATAGATGTGAAAAAGTTATCATTCTACGCCTCAGAACAAGGCACAATCGACTCCGCAGTACCATGTATACAAAATTCAAAATCGACATCTCAACTACATGTACATGTGGACATGCACCCCAGACTGCTGAACACATACTTCAAGACTGTACTGAATATAGTCTATCTATTGACCTTTCGAGCCGTAGCCGGCCAATAGAGTGTAGACCAAGATACTCCTTCTCTTATCTGAATTTTTGTTCTAGCAGTTTTCAATTCTTTTAAAGATATTTTATCAAATCTCGCCATTTGTCTCTGTTCTGTGCAAGCAGTTCTATCTCATTGAGGGAGCTGAATCCTGCTGCTCTTGCCTCTCTCTTCAATGTTCTTCTCAGTATCTCCCTGGGTCTTCCTCTTTTTCTCTTACCTGATGTTTCCCATATGAAGGCTTGCTTTGCTATTCGATTATTATCTCTTCTCATCACATGTCCAACATATGACCATCGTCTTTTACTGAATATAGTAGACTGAGGAAAATATATTGGCCCATAGATACAACACTACAGACAAAACTATATGGGCCACTGCAAGAATTACAAAAGAGAGTAACATTTATACAGGAAACAACATTGCAGATATAGACAATACTTCAGGCGAACAAAAGTTAGATAGACTGTGTAGCCTGCTCAGTGTGATGTCAACTTGTCATGTATGTCTTGAGATATGCACTGTTTTAAATGAGATCAAATAAAAATATACATAAGCATAGAGAACTAGAAAAAACAGTAGATGTTCCTATGATCCTATCCTAATACAAAAAGTCTATACAATCTTTTGACTGTGAACAAAAAACTGCAGGCTGAATACCCATCTCTACACCTGAAAGTGATGACAGCATTACCAAGCTGGTCCATAAACTTCTGATCATATCCTACAAACATGTGAATTGTACAGAGACTAGTAAACCAAAACTAGACATCTAGAAGGATAATTGACAGATAAATTGTAGGACCTTGATGTAGACCTGCTGATGATGGCTCATGGACACAATTCATGTATTCATGTCTTTGTGAAAACATGTTCTGTAGGAAAAACTGAATGCAAAAGAAGGGATGAGATCACTAGTAAGGTTGTAAACAAATTTTACATAATATACACTAACTTTTATTTAATCTGTTTAAATTGGACTGCTTTGCAGTTGCTGTTCCTGACACTTTACTGCTCACTTTACTAAATCGCTGGATCTTTATGCCCAAATCTTTTGCGTAGCTGTCACCATAGTATACCTGAAATTATACAAAGTATGTTACAATATGTAATATGTTTTAGACACAAATTGTTGCTTCAAATAGAAAAATTATTTTTTGTTATAAATAAAATGATACATGTGGAAGACTAAAATGTAAACATATAGTTAAGTCTTGTTCTAGAGCCAGTCTTAACATATGGATGCAAATCGTTGGACGATAGAACAACAGACAAGAAAATGACTGGAGACTAGAAATGTCGTTCTACAGAAGAATGTTGAGAATACCATGGACAGATAAGAAGAGTAATGAAAACGTTCTTAAAGAGGCCAAAGCAAAAAGAGAGCTAATTTCCAATTTTCGGAAGAAACAATCATAATTTTTTGGCCATGTAATGAGAAGGGAACAGCTGGAATATATTTAACAACTTGGAAAATTGAGGGGCGAAGAGATAGAGGGAAGCAAATAGATAAGATACCAGACAGCTTAAGAGAATGGCTTGGCAGAAGGTCAACAACAGAAATGATAAATAATTGTCGAGATCAAAAGTTGTGGAGAGACATGATCACCTATGCCAGTAGGCCTGGTACTTGATGATGATGGTAGTAAAGTCATCAATAGTTAAATCTTTATCTGAATGAGACCATGATGGTAAAATAGTTAGCACACTCTTCTGCTAAACAGGCAGTACTTCTTTTCTTTTAACAAATACTCTTCTTCCATTGTTCTCAGTTAACTCCCAAATGTCTGAGTTATTAATCCATCTGAGAAATTTTTCCTGATGGGTTCGTCAGTGTTAGCCAAGCCTTTTACAAGATATTCTTGGAGGAAACAAATTATAAGAAAACACATGCTATCAACATTAATATGTAAGACTTCAATAATATGTTAAAAAAATAATATGTTTCAATTTTGGTTTTAAAAAATGTAATCCAAGAGCACACACAATTTTTGTCAGACTCAGTGCCCTTTTAGAAGTTGATAGTTCAGGTCTCTTCGATTGAGTGTCTAAAATTGATTGCTTTACTTATAAAATGTCATCTGATTTTGACTACACTGCTATTTTGGATTTAACTACTCATAGTGACAACATCATAGACAGGGAAATTGTCTGGAAAGAGCTGGCTATGGCTCGAAAGGTAGATAGATACAGTAAAGTCTCGATTATCCAGAATGCTCGGGGAAGAACCCATTCTGGATAATTGAATTTTTCTGGATAATCGAGAGTAAGAAAACCAAACTCAAAATTTATTAAAAAACATGATTGAAAAATTGCAATGCTCAGAAATATTTAAATTCGTGTGACATTCACTAGCTTTCTCTATCAACATGGGTCCTGATATTGGCATTCCTTTTCTTCTTCTTTCTAAAAACCACACATAAAGGACGTCGTCGAGTTTTTCAAATTTTGGCCGTTTCATACTTCGTCTCTGGTGTATATTGTTGCTGCTTTCAGACTCCGACGCAAACTTAAACAACTCATCTTTTTGATTTCGTATGTCATATAATGTTGAAGAGGCTATGCCAAATTCAGTCATCAAAACGTTGCGATTAACGCCTTTTTCAAGTCTACTAGCGATTTCAATCTTCTGGTTCAGTGTCAATACAGTTCGCTTGCGTTTACCTTTGCGGGAAATTGAGGTGTGGTTTGCACTCGCAGAGGCCATTATTTAACACAAAAATGTATTCCGTTAAAAAGTATGCACACATGCGTTTATAGCATATCATGTATAATTTATACTGATGGAACGAATTTCAGCTTGCACAAATGTCTGAGACAAACTAACGTCAAACTCTGTATCTTACTCTTTTTGAATTTCCAGTCGGTAATTTTTGAACCCCTTCCCCTTTCTTCTCACCATCTCTATGTCACTGCACGCCGGCTGCTCAACCTTTGATTTATAATCATCAAAGTTATGGGCTCTTCAATTTTCACAAACAATACGTCTGCTTCTAATGTTCGGTCAGACTGTCAAACGCCATATTTTTGACAAATTCATGACCAACTTTAGATCTAAAGCAGGCTATGAGAAAATGAAGCAAATTTGTAAAATCATGTAGATAAGTGTTTTTGGCACGACTAAGATTTCCCGACAAAAACATTTAGTCGGGGGAAAAAGTGAAGATATAGACTGTCTGTCGCTTTTACTTGGAATATTTGGAGACACAATGTCTGGATTGAATAAAATATGTTCGCTCCTATTTGAAGTATATTACTGTAAATACACTATTGTAAACGCAATATTGTGTAATGATAGAGCCTGTAGAAGTAAGCGCAGCGCACAAACCGTGTTGTAGCGTTTTCGATTTCCGGATAAAGGCATTTAATTTAACTGAACAAAACATGATTCAAGCTTTCTCCCTATAATAATTAAAAAAAAAAAAAAGTCCGTTAAATTGAGAATTCCGGATTATTGAGTACCGCATAATCGAGACTTTACTGTATATAGATTTTCTGAAAGGTTGTTTCCATGTTAGATTGTGGCTTTTTTTTTTTAAATGGATATAACAATAGTATTTAATAGTTGAAACAAAAAAAGTTAATATTTGTGCTTCATTTAATTATTTTCCTCCCCTAGCAGCAGTTTGCTGCTAAACAGAGAAGTCTGTTTTGTTTGTTTATCTTGTTTTCACAACCATACATTGAAGGGTGATGTGGTCAGTACCTGTTATTCTTCTGTTCTATTCTTTCTCCTTTGTGTATGCACACTAACCTCGGTGTGTATTCTTCTGGTTATGGGGGCACTATGCGCACTTTTCTGCACATATATGATTGTCCCTGTATGGATTTGCATATGCATGCATGTTCTCATATGTATGGGTACAGGTATGTTTGTATGCTTATGTAGGTAGATATATATATATGTATGTGCAGTTATGTTTGTATATGTATATATGCGCTCTTTTGTGTGAGTGTATACATGTATGTTTGGCCTCCTAGATACTTATAGACATTGTCAGTGTCTTTGCAGTCTGGTAACCTAGACAGTGTTCCCCCACTCACATATTTTTAGAACCCTTACGCGGTTTGACCTTTCGACTAGCAGGGTAATTACAGCATACAACTGTGTGGATTCTCTCCCTTTCTCGTTCTGGCCACGGTCCACGACACAGGGAATAAATTTTTCTTTTCTTAAACCAGTTTTGATTATTCTGTTTTGGATGTTTCATTACTAGTTAGCTATGAAGGACTAGTTTTATTTATTTACATATCTGCGTGTGTGTGTTGTTTGTTTGTTCCTGCTGAAGGCCTATTGAGCCGAAATGTCGTTCAAATTTGTGTCGTCTATCAACCACATAAAACTTTTACCATACCATTTTTTCTATATTTTTTTTTTCAATTCTCCCTTTCTCTACCTGGCCAGTAGATGGCTTCACTAACTACTTCACATATCCAATGGTTTTACTGCCACCATATCCTGAACTTGAAATGTCTGATTCTGTATAACATCTCAATAATATAGCACCGTCTTTCACATTTTTCTCTCATTAGGTGTTTTTCTTCCTTATTTATTTTTTTTTTCATTCTCTTTCAGATGTCCATTTTGGTCATTTTGACAAAGGCAGCAGCTAGAGCTTCAAAACACTTCTGTACAGATTTTCATTTAAAGGCCAGAGGTGATGCCATGTTGTAACTCTTCTCACTACTCTAATGCTAGATAGGGCTGCAATAAGGAGAAATGGAGTTTTGACTTCACCTGGAGATGCAGGGATATATTCAATATAAAATTAAAATATATTTCTTTTTTGACATTTGGATTTAAAAGTAATTTTATGGCTGCTTTTTACCACCTCATTGATTGCCCAAAACCCATCTATTTTAAAAGCTCCAGCTTCTTTGTTGAACTTATATGCCTCTTCATTATCCAGAATGTTACAAAATGTGGTTATCCAAGGGTTAGTTATCTAATTGAATCATAGTGCCACTCATATTAGCTAATCTATTATTACACTTTGCCCATACTGTTGATGTTTCAGCTGGCTATTATACTCACCAGCATCTCAGCTCCAGCAACAATATCCACACAAGATCTGTAATAGACTTCACCCTTGTACTGGTAGGCTGTCAGACACTGCTCATCTTCATGTCTGGCACAATTCACAAATCTCATCCAGTTGGAATTCCTCGGGTTACTGGCATCCAAAAAGTGGGCAATCTTATCTCCCTTTCTAACCTGTACACAGACACCACAGTAAATAAAACAACAAATTTGGAACTTATTAGCCAGTTAACATCTTAAAAATTAAATATAATATTATTCATGAAAAACAAGAATTTATTTTACTTGTGTTTTCTGTAAATTATTGAGTTATTTGCGGGTCATCATCATTGCACTCCGAACATGTCCATAGGTGCTCAGAACCCCTCCTCAGCAATTCCCTCAGTGTCCAGCGACTGACGACTCCAATTCTGTGTTGGTTGATAAGTCTTCTTACACGCCCACTAAGTTTCTCATTTCTGGCTGTGCCCATCTTAACTCCCATCTCTTTCATCCGAAGAAGTGACGTGGATGTGTGTTTGTCGAAATCATGTGCTCTTCCCACATCTCGGAGGGCATTGATGATGTCCGCCCGATCCATTGGTTGCCCGTCCTCAACAACAGCGCAGCTAGCCAACCTGTCTGCTCTTTCATTTCCCCGTACTCCTGCATGTCCAGGGTCATAGACAAAGGTGACCTTACATATTTTGGATTTCTGCAACGACTCTACCCATTGCATGCGTACAGAGCCCGCCTCCACTTTTTTAATCATGCTCATCGAATCACTCAGTATACATGCGTGGGTGTAGTCTTGTGACTCTAACCATTTGAATGCCTTGGTCACTGCCATCGCCTCCTTTGTCATGCTACTCGTGGTCATGACATATGCACCACTGTCTTCCTTGACTATTCTGCCTGCCGAGCGTGCTGCAAATGCCCATGTAAATGTTTTCTGTAAATGTTTACGATTAACTGTTTTCCCACATAATGGAAATATGAGAGTGTGGTTATTGTAAATTAGCAGCAGTTAATTTCAAAATGTATTAGAACACTGGGTGATTGTATAGCATACAAAACTTATTCAAAATAACAATAGATACAAGCAATAGCCCTAATGATAATTGTGATCTTTCACTACAGTTGAACAATGAAATTTCATCATTATCAATGAGCGTCGTCTATGCATCAAAGGTTGACTACCATGGAGCGCCATGCAGACTTTGTCTCTTACTTAGATAGTGCAGGTTGTCATAAGCTGACTTGTGCATTTTTTTATGTTACTTGTCCATGTTAGTCTTGGGTTGTCTCTGCCTTTTTTACCTTGTATTTTCCCTTCCAAAATTACTTTTAGTAAACTATTGTGTCTTTTAACATGCCCCAAAATTCTTATTTGTCTTGTTTGAATTGTGTTTAGTGGTTTTTTTTTTCATTTCTAGTTGTAAAAATTCATCGTTTGTTTTTTTTTCTCTTTCCATCCAATTCTTCCAATTTTTCTATAATCCGCATTTCAAAAGCTTCAATTTTCTGTTCTTTTTTCTTGTCTAATGTTCATGTTTCTGAATCATACAGGAATGTTCAGAAAATATAGCATTTTGCTTTTCTTAGATTTAGCACTGGTGTTTTTTGTCTTGATATTAATATATTTTTCAAGGCATTAAAATTGCTATTTGTCATTTCTATTCTTTTATTTATTTCAGTTTTACATTTTTCCATCACTGGTTATTATATGTCCAAGTTAGTTGTAGTTTTAAACTGTCTCCAAGTCTATTCTGTTCACTTTGGTATCCACTGGTAGGTTTTTTGTGTTATATTTGTTTATGATCACAGTTTTTGTGATGCATATCAAATCCCTATTTTTGCTTGTCACATTTAATTCATTAAGTAATTGTTGCAATTCTTTAGGATTTTCTGCTAGTAATAGTGTCATCAGCATATCTTAGATTATTGACTATCTTTCCATTAATGTTTAGGCCTGGCATCTCTGTGATGTTTTTCAAGATTTACTCAGTGTATAGCTTGAACAAGCTTGGTGATAGGATGAAATTTAGTGTGATTAATATTCATTGACTATGGCTTTTAAAACATTTTTCATAGCAGCGTGCACAATAAATGTCCGTTCCCCACCGTTGGTATTTATAGCTGTTTCTAATCTAGGTTGGTACCATTTGACTGGCTAGCTCTTGTGTAAGCAAAATCATTTTCACAAACCTGTATAATTTTGTTTTCATAAAATTTTATGTGGAGATTAAATTTTAAGAAGAAAAAATGCAGAAAGTCACACATATGGTCTGTTTCCCATACAAATTAGACAGTAAGACATGCAAGACCTTTTATATTAATTATGGTAATCATATAGCATAAAGAAAGTATGCACTACAGTTATGCACCAAATTACATTAACCAGGTATAATAATTTTGACACAAATCAACTTAATTCTCAACTTGTACCTTCTTCTTTTCTCTGGGCACACATTGACAAACTATACAATGGCCTACATGCCTTGTGCATTTTGTAGGGTAACAGCAAAGTCCTCCATTTTGCTAGGTCTGTGATCATCTTTCAAAGTATCCCCAGTTTGGCTAACATTGTCCAAATGTTTTCATTGTTCTTTGCCACATTGTCCTTGGTCCGGATCCCTTATGACTTCACTTTGGAGTACACAGTAAAACAATTCTTACTTCTCTGCCTGTGTGAGTCTATCTATTGACCTTTCGAGCCGTAACCGGTCCATAGGGCGTAGACCAAGATACACCTTCTCCTATATGAATTTTTTGTTCTAGCAGTTTTCTTTTAAAGATATTTTATCAAATCTCGCCATCTGTCTCTGTTCTGTGCAAGCAGTTCTATCTCATTGAGGGAGCCGATTCCTGCTGCTCTTGCCTCTCTCATCAATGTTCTTCTCAGTGTCTCCCTGGGTCTTCCTCTTTTTCTTTTACCTGTTGTTTCCCATATGAGGGCTTGCTTTGCTATTCGGTTATTATCTCTTCTCATCACATGTCCAACGTATGACCATCGTCTTTTCTTTATTACTGAAGATATTAGTGGTTGATTGGCGATTTCTCTAATTTCCTCGTTTGTTTTGAATTCGTTCCATGCTATACCAAGTATTTTCCTTAGACATTTATTTTCGAATGCGTTCAACTTTGTTTCTATATCTCTTGTTGTTTTCCAGCTTTCACACGCATACGTAAGGGTTGATAGTACATTTGATTTGAATAGCCTAAGTTTTGTGTTTGTGCTGATAAGTTTTGATTTCCACAACTTTTCAAGGCTTCTGAAAGACATTGCTGCTTTAGCTATTCTGATTCTAATTTCTTTGCTCGTATCCCCTTCTCGATCAATGTGACTCGCTAATTTACACATTCTGTATCAGGGCTACGTTTCATTAACAACATCATTTTTACGATAGCGGCTTGTTAAACCTCTGATCAACGGTTATATACCAAGCCGGAGAAAAATAATTCCTCCATTTTGGAAACAACCTGTGTGAGTGGTCACCATTTATAAACCTGTTTTCAAACATTGCAAGGGGAGGTAAAGGCATAAAAATGCCTCAAGATGCATAGAAATTGGAAGCTGCCATACGGCTGACAAGAATGAAAATGTAAAAAAAAAAAGAAAAAGTAGTATGGTTACAGCTTCACATAGGTGAGAAAAATGTTTTTGTTTTGTTTCTGACCCATGTAAAGCAGTTGCCATAGCACATTTTCCTTTTCTTTTTATTTTCTATCTTTCAAATGTGCTGTCACCAGATTTGTTTAATATGTATAGTGAGATTATTTTAAGATTCATAAGGGGCATGCCTGGAATAACAATCGGTCATTATATAAATAATCTAAGGTATGCTGATGATACAATCTTATTTGCTAAGAGTGAAAATGAGTTACAAGAAATGTAGACATAGTGAAGGAAAGCAAAAATTAGTGACTCAGTCTTAATAGCAAAAAGACAGAAGTAATGCTAACAACAAAGAAAAAGATATCACCGCAATGCACAATAAAGACTAGTGGAACAATATTAAAACAGGTAAATGAATTTAAATATCTGGGAACATCATTAACCTCTGATGGTAGATGTACAACAGAGGTGAGATGCAGAATGCAAAAGCAGCTTTTCAGAAAATGAGGAAGATACTGTGCAATCCATTTTTGACAACAGAAACAAGAAAAAGAGTTCTTAAATGTTATATAGAGCCAGTATTAACATATGGATGTGAATCATGGACAATAGGACAACAGACAAGACAATCACTGGAGACTGTAGAAATGCAGTTTTATAGAAGAATGTTGAGAATACCTTGGACAGTTAAGAAGAGTAATGAAAACATTCTGAAAGAGGCAAAAGCAAAAAGAGAGCTAATATCCAATATTAGGAAGAAACAATAATAATTTTTTTGGCCATGTAGTGAGAAGGGAACAGCTGGAATATATTGTGGCAGCTGGAAAAATTGAGGGATGAAGAGATAGAGGGAAGCAAAGAGAAAAGATACCAGACAGCTTAAGACAATAGCTAGGCAGAAGGTCAACAGAAGAAATGATAAATAACTGTTGACATCAAAAATTCTGGAGAGTCAAGACCACCTGCACCAGCAGGCTTGGTACTTGTTGATGATGCTGATGATCTTTCAAATATTGCAATTATTAGCTTGTTCATACTGTACCTTACTGTATTTGTGACCCCCGTTGCAGATCTATCTCATTATAATGTGATTATGATTTGCTTCAGGATATATCTTTCTAATATAGACTAGTTTTTCCCAGGTCTATTTGGCAATCATTTTTCATAAATTGTTGTAGCTTGTCATTCAAGTCAGGAAATCTTGTTTTCCACAACAGAAGTTGGTATTTTAATTCTCCCTCAAGCAACTCCTCCAATGTCTACTCAAATCATATCCTTTTAATCATTGGGTAATTTGAAATGTGTAAACAAATTATTTCCTTGCTGTAGGATTCTATGATCTCTTTTATCTGACACTGGTTATAGGTCTTGTGTTCTATTATCTCTCAATAACCTTTTCAGTATTCTGGGGGATCCTGCTTTACAACTGCACAGACAGACAAGCCATACTTCAGAGTTGGCAAGCAGAAGTTTTATTATTTTGTGGTCTGCTTCCTAAGAAGCTCCTGTCAGCTTTATCATCATATTATTTATTCACTGTATAACTTTTAATTGTCAACTCCATTTTTATGCAGCTTCAACATTAACTTAATGATTATGTCAAAACTGTAACTGGACAGCTTTCATTAAAACTCTAAAGCTAAAAATGTTTTTAAGTGGGGTGGTGAGGGGGAGGAAAAGTTGGAGAGAGATTATATTTTCAAAAGTCAACATAAATCTGTTCTACATTCTACTTAAACAATTTTTAAAAAAACATCAACAACATCATAACAACTTTCAAAAATATGTTGAACATTTATTTTATGGCTAAATAGAATTATGATTATGGCAATGCAGACAAAAAATATTATTTACAAATATACAGTATCAACTCTTTACCTGCCAACTATAGCCAGACTCATCGGCTACTTCCTTATTTTTCTCCTTCTTCCCTCTGTAAGGCCCAAATCTGGTACGTGCAGGAAAGTTTTTTGTTGCAAAAACACCTAGCCCAGCTTTTGGAATTCTTGATTTTTTTATCACTATTCCTTCTGGCAAAGTCATCCTGCAGTAGTCATCAGAAGTTTCCAGAAATACCCCTGGCACCTGTTGTAATGAGAAGATATAAAACATGTCAGGACACAATTTTATTACTTTTCCTGAAATATCACCAATGTCATGTTATATGACGGAAATCTGAAGCCATGACCATTACAAATACTCTATAGGAAAAAGGAGACTGTGGACAACAGTTGGAAAAATTATCAAAATCATTGTTATAAAAATCTGAGCCCTATTTATGATAATGTATACGTGGTACAAATGTTAAAGTGAAAGTTAAGAAGACTTAAAGAGAGAAGACGTAACTTACAAAAATTGAAAAAAGAAACTGTTCTGAGCAAGGTAAAATATTAACTTTTAAGAAAACAATTGCACATATCAGATGTCACCAAAAATATTTTTAAAAGAGAGAAATTTAGGGTGCTATTATCTGTGGGCTGGGTGTTGCAGAAATTTCCACCGTTTCCCTGCTAATGCTTCCTGCACAATGTTCACGACATTTGGACAAGCAAAAACACACCATGCAAAAAGCATGGAGGATCTCTTATTCTTGATGAATTTATGCACATTGTCTTTGTCTTTTTAGTGGAAGGCATTGATGTTCACACCAGGTTCTTTAAAATCTGCCAACAGAAGCCCTTCATGGTCAAAAAAAAAAGGTGGTCAGCAAAACCTTACCAGCAAAACCCTGTGACTTGAATATTTTATGTTTTTGTGATCCGGGATGTTTCCATTGCAAACTCATTGTTTTGCTGCAAGGCTCAAAGTGGTGACACCATGACTCATCGCCTGTCACTATGCGCAGCAGAAATGCATCAACCTCCTCTTCGTAACACAGCAACTCCACCCCATGCGTTCTTCCTTATGGTGGTAGGTCAGCATCCATGGGACCCATAGTGAGCACACCTTTAGTGTTCAGTTTTTTCCAATCATCATTTGAACTGCTATAAACAACACAGTGAATTCCTCTGCTGGTGAGCGTAAGCTCTAACGACAGTCTACAAATGTTGCATCAATCTCAGCGATGGCTTCTTCTGTCACAACAATATGCTTGTCCTGGCAGTGGAAGATCTTTTGTTAACTCATATCCTTCTCAAAACATTCATGTCCAGCCCTTCATTGTAGTCTTAGACACACTTTTCACCATACACTGCTTACATTGGGCAATATGAATGTGAACTGGTCAACATCATTCGACTTAGGAGCTGAATCACTGCTCAGATGTCAACTTTGGAAAAATTTTGTATCACACCATCCATTTTTCCAACAGTCTGCAGCAAAACCAATAAATACTATGCTGAGAATGAACACATACACAATTGCACATTGGTGTGTGCTTATTACGTCAGATGAGACATCATCATGCCACTTACATATCCACTTGGCATAATTTGGGCAGGTTTCAATTTGAACACATCTCATATGAATATCTAAAATAATCTGCATTGTTACATAATGATCTTACCTCGGTGTCATCTACAGAAATGAGAGCTCCATGCACAGGACAATCTCCCTCATATTCAAAACTGCATTCCTCACAATCTGAAAAATAAATATCTAAAATAATTAGCAGACATTACAAGCAGATAAAGTTAAGACAATGATTTGATTTTATAATATTGCAAGAAATAAAATAAACATCTAGAACACTTTATTCTGTGGCAATGAAAAGGGATAACACAGCACAACTAGAAGAACATTTTGAAAGAGTTCAAGAATAGAATTGTTTGAGACACTTAACCAGCAATTATGGAAAATGTGAAATTTGGGGGGCGCGGCTGGGTGGGTGGTCTAGAGGTAAGAGGTTGGCCTCTGAACAAGAAGCCATCGTGTTCAAATCCCATCACAGCCAGAATTTTTCACTTTGAAATCCCTGGTTTCTTTGTGGCTTTACCCTACCACTATCTCTGGACAGTGAAATCCAATGTCTAGCCTTCTCGGATAACAGCAAAGAACAGAAGGGCTCATGTGCCTTCTGTCCACATTAAAGAAGCCTTGGTAGCTGGAAATCAAAGAAAAGAGTAGGCCAAAAAATGGCCACTGCCTGGGCAAAACTAATAAGACAAAAATCTATCCCAAAAAGTAAAAAAATCTTGACAGTAAAACATGAGAGTAGCTCTGAAGTCAGAGAATATTTGCATGTTGTATTTTGGAATATTTGGAGGTGTATTTTAAAAATTTTAAAAATGCAGAAAGTCAAACAAATTCCCAAGTCTTCCCTTGTGCAACTTTTAAGAGTTTACAAGTCTATTGAAAAGTCCTTAGTAATAATTGTAGTATTAAAACAAATATTTTGATTTATTTCTAACATGTAAATATAAAATTTGTATTGATGAATGTATTATGAAAAATAAAATTATGAAACAAAATTTCATAAATGTGAACATGTTTCCCATGAAGCCTAAATTTATTCTTTATTATACCCTTTTGAGCTACTCTTAAGACAAGTACAGAAAAGTTAAAATAACTTCATAAAAATATGTTAAATATTTCCATTTAGTTAGGACTTATTAAAAGAAACTAGTACAAACTTACACAGAAATTCATCATCATCTGGGCTCTCAAGAGACATGTAATTGGTCACCTTTCTCTTCCTGAGCTGGTACACATGACCATCACCCATTCCACAATTTGTTTATTCCAGGTTTATTTCTCTGTTTTATATGATATAAAAAGATTTTAATAGCTCATGACATCAATCAAACCTACATAAAGTTGTGAGGTATAATCCAGAAATCCTGGTCAACTGATTACTTTGTCATGAAATTTGAATTTTTTAATCAAATTATTGATCAACTCATGTTAATATTTTTGTTGAGCCTAATATTTTTTTTGTGATTGTTAAAATGTGTTAAAAAGAGCATGTCCTAAATTATTAAAATTAATTTCTAAACTATTAAAATAAATGTGACAGTATTAAAACAGGTCAATGAAATTCATCTGGTAATGATCATAACAACAGTAAGCCGATGGAAAGCATAGGTGAGGTGCAGAGAAGTTCAAATACTGGCTGCACTTCAAACAGTTAAAAAAAATGTTATACAACCCATATTTGTTAGAATGTTAAGAATACCATAGACAGATATGTTCTAAAAAAAGGCCAAGAAAAAACAAGGCTGGGATTATCAACATCAGGTGCAAGCATCATCTTTTGGTCTTGTGATGAAAAGGAAATAGATAGAACAAATTGTAACCAATGGAAACATTGAGGGAAGAAGAGAGAGAGAAGAAAACAGAGAAAAGATATACCAGACTGCTTTAGAGAATGGCATGATTGGAAGTCAATAGAGAAAAGAGATACCAGACTGCTTTAGAGAATGGCAGGGTAGGAAGTCAACAGAGAAAAGAGATACCAGACTGCTTTAGAGAATGGCAGGGTAGGAAGTCAACAGAGAAAAGAGATACCAGACTGCTTTAGAGAATGGCAGGGTAGGAAGTCAACAGAGAAAAGAGATACCAGACTGCTTTAGAGAATGGCATGAAAGGACGTAAACAGAAAAAAGAGATACCAGACTGCTTTAGAGAATGGCATGATTGGAAGTCAATAGAGAAAAGAGATACCAGACTGCTTTAGAGAATGGCATGATTGGAAGTCAATAGAGAAAAGAGATACCAGACTGCTTTAGAGAATGGCAGGGTAGGAGGTCAACAGAGAAAAGAGATACCAGACTGCTTTAGAGAATGGCAGGGTAGGAGGTCAACAGAGAAAAGAGATACCAGACTGTTTTAAAAAATGGCATGATAGGAAGTCAATAGAGAAAAGAGATACCAGACTGCTTTAGAAAATGACATGATAGGAAATCAACAGAGAAAAGAGATACCAGACTGCTTTAGAGAATGGCATGATTGGCAGTCAACAGAGAAAAGAGATACCAGACTGTTTTAGAAAATGGCATGGCAGGGAGTCGACAGCTGCAGAGTTGATAAATAATAACAGAAAAAGAAAGATATGAGGAGACTGTTGTCTACACTGGCAAGCATAATACTTGAGGATAATGGATTAAACTGTATAAGGATTTGTTTTGTACAATAATCTTATACTGTACAGAATAAAACATTTTAATGAGGAATTAGGAATGTCTTCTTCTTATGTGTTTACTTTTTTATGCTCAACAGATTTAACAGAAAGATTGTCTTCATGAATTAGAAATTTAAAATATCAGTAAATACAGTGAGTATAAAAGTAATTATTACAACAAAAAAAACATATTAAAATATGAGATGGTTCAGGATTAAGGCAAACTTTGAAGCAAGTAATTATATGCAAATATCTAGAAACTATGAGAACAGACATGAAAAATAGAACCATTCTTGCTCACACCTATTATTCCAATATATTTGCTTCAATTATAATCTTATAGTTCTACTTATCCATTTTGTGTTTTGACCAAGCCATTCATTATATCCCTTCTCTGATCCCTCTGGTTGTGTTCTTTTTTTATGCCACTGCTTGAGTCAGACTAGGATTTTGGTTTCTCTTATGAAATCTGGTGTCTGTTTCAAGGTTTCAATTCCTTCATACAATTTCACTTCCAAGGTTGTAGGTGTGGACCACATTTCTGTCCCCAGTCTTAAAGTATATATTTTGTTGTGATGTCTGCAAGGATCATATCTATTGAATTTGGAGCACATATAGTATCTTATACTGTTGTGGCCAGTGCAAAGGTTGAGTATGATCACTTCTGAAAAGTTGATAGTATCCATCCTCTTCACTGTATTTGAAATTGTCCTGTGTCCACTTTACATAACTGGATGGTGGATTTGGTTCTTCGTAGCTGACCAGATGATCTTCTTACTGTAATTTCCTACTTCTTTGGCTGGTATGTACGAATACTCATTTCCTTGTATATTAGTTTAGTTCAGTAGACAGGCCAACTTCAATGCACTCTGGACAAATCCATTAGTGCTCAGATCACTTCCAAAGAATATCAATCAACGTGTAGCGACTAACGACACCGGTATTGTGTTGGTTGATAAGTCTTCTTTGGATTCCTGTGGAGCGCTCTCATCTGGTATCTCCCACCTGGACATGATATTCATGAAGTTTGTTCCTGGTTGTAAATTCAGGGTTATTTCTTTGGTCATTTTTTTTTGTCCAGCATCCCTAAGGGAATTCAGAATGTCAAAGTGGTTCATTTCTCTTCTAAACTAAGCATCAGCCAAACTGGCAAGTCTGTCAGCATGTTCATGACCTCTTACAGCCGCATGCCCTGGCATGAGAATGAAACAGACATTTATTAGAAAAGACCTCCACTAAGTTTCTAACTACAGTCGTCAAGCACAGCCAGTTACAATTACTCTGAGCATATTCATTGAATCACTGAGGAAACACACATGTGTATAATGCTGTGTCTCAAGCCATGCAAATTTGTGATAGTCATAATTTCCATCGTCAAACTATTTGTAGTCAGTGTGTGAAAGCACCACTGTCTTCCTTCACAGTTTTGCTTCCAACAATGATCATGAAAGCCCATGGGCTTTGCACATGCTGAATAACAGATCCATCTGTGTAAATAGCTGCGTCACTATAAGAGTTCTTGAAAATCAAAGCCTGTTGTATCACCAACCAATGGGTTTTGTTATCTGTATTCTTTGTCCAGTGTGATGACAAGCAAGAACGTACCACACTCTGATAGCACTCATACCCATACTTCCCCATATTCTATGTCCTCAATTGAACACACTTGCATAGCAATATCCATAGCCTTCCCATCCACGATTTTCCTCTTTTTAACCTGCTGCCTTTGGTACCCATAAATTCACAATATAGCGGATGATGTGTCTGCACTGTTATGAAGGTAGGCACACACTCGGAAAACTCTTATTCTGTCTGCCATGGTGGGGAAAATTGAAGAAGTAACGCATCACCCTACACTCAGTATTTTTTGTGGTCCCATGGGTGATGCACTTTCTCTCACTATTTTAAGCAGAGCAATCAAAATGAATGGTGGGTCAATGCGCAGCCAGGGCATATTGTATTAATTCATGTACATCTCTGACAGGTGTAAGGCATGAAGAATAGAGGAAAGTGATTGTTACAGTATGTGGGATCAAAGTAGTGTCAAGGCACGCAAATAACAATACTCCAGGTCCAGATGGCCTTTGGTATGAGGACATTGGCAAGTTTGATGATGATTTCGAGGATCTAGCAAGTATTTATAACGGCAGAATTATGAGTGCTACTGTCAATGAAAACTGACTTCATAGTTATTTGATACCTCTGCCGAAGCCTGGTAGTACTAGTAAAGTAGTTTTTTTTTCTCTCACTGATGGTCAGCAACCATGATTTCATTTCCTTGTTTTTTCAGGGCATCTTGCATTCTGAGCTTGCAACTATAACAAATTGTTCTCTTGCCCACAAAGCCAGATTATCTGCATACATTACAGAATGTATTCTGGTTAGAATGTCTTCTACGATGTTGTTTATAAAGATTAGGAGGAGAGTGAACACAGAGGATCCAAGACATGTACAAATTAAATGCAAAACAAGTTGGAAGCAAAGTCTACAAATAAGCAATAAGCAGGATCCCACCTACCCAGACAAACCCACATCATCATTTTCTGCATTAAAAGAAACCACTGCAGACTCTTTAGCCACCTCCACCACATAGGATTAATGAACACTGATGAATGCCACTGTGGAAGAGGGAACCAGACTCTGGAACACGTTCTTCAGGGGTGTAACAACCTATACTGAACTTCAGCATCAAACCTGGCCTGTAGGAGCACGAAGAGGATCTAGAGAGGATTATGAGCTTTGTTCTGGCAATAGGGGAAAAGACACAGTATGACTTACAGAACATGGAAATCAGGAGAGGAGGAGAGTAGAGGATAGGTGACCTCCCTTTTGGTTATCTTGTTCAAATTTTGTTTCCCTGCTGTACTTGGACTCTGGATGTTCTTTCTTTGATGTACTGGAATGTCCAATTCAATAGTAGTCCTCTAATATTTAGTCTAAGGAGATTAGTCTTGAGACCCTCTCTCCAGATCCTGTCAAAGGGTTTTTCCATGTCCATTACGCTGCCTAAGTATGTCTATTTTCTTAAAAAGTATTTTGATCTCCTGTGCAATTATGGTAATCAAGTGTTCATTTAACCTGCACTGGTGGAAACCATTCTTTTATGACAATTCTAGCTATTATTTTTCAACCTACAGCCACTTATGTTTTCTGTTGATCAGTTTTTCTAAGAAAGTGTATTCAAATGAAATAAAATTTTTGTGACATGTTGGTTCCTTTACATATATACATAACTCTACCCATCATCATCCAGAGTAGTTCCTTGTTTCTGTCTAGTTTGTAATATATGTTCATATGTACCTGAGACTCGACCTTGAGAACTGCCTGACAGCCCATTTTGGTTCTTTAAACCACATGGATGGGGTGACAATGAAGGAATTAATTCTGTTCTATAATATCATAAATATTTATAAGGTTTTTTATAATGGCATTTCATTTTTTTTTCTATACATTCGACTGACATATTTTTAGCATCTTCTTTCACAACTTTCAAGGATATGAGATGTGACATACACAGACATGCACACACAAAGATATGAGATATGACTAACATAATCATGCCCACAAAGATATGAGATATCACTAACCTAAACATGCACACACAAAGATGTGACACATGACTAACACAGATACACACAAAGATATGAGATATGACTAACATGACACACACCAAGATATGAGCCATGGCCAGCACACGCACGCACACACACACACACTAGCCATGGCTAGTACAGAAACACATCAAGATATGAGCCATGGCTAGCACACACACACACACTAGCCATGGCTAGCACAGAAACACATCAAGATATGAGCCATGGCCAGCACACACACACATCAAGATATGAGCCATGGCCAGCACACACACACATCAAGATATGAGCCATGGCCAGCACACACACACATCAAGATATGAGCCATGGCCAGCACACACACACACTATGGCTAGCACAGAGACACATCAAGATATGAGCCATGGCCAGCACACACACACACTAGCCATGGCTAGCACAGAGACACATCAAGATATGAGCCATGGCTTCGCGGAAAAAACACCAAGAAATGAACAATGTCAAGCACAGAAACACATTAAGTTGATTAAGGAATCCATATGCTTGGGTTTGTTGTAGTCGGCAGACTCACTCTTCTTAACTTGGGAATCATCGGCATACGAGACGCATGCCCAGATATGGAATTTAAAATATTTAAATTACATTTTCATTACTTTTTCGAGAATTGTATTATAAATTTCCAAAATTCAGGAAAGAAAGCAAAACAAATTAACCGAAATTACAAATTAATATACAAACAAAAAAATAAAATTAATAATTAAACATTACAAGCATTATTAACTAGAACTTTAAAATTATTTTTAAAATACTCACATTTGTGTGCTTTGTTTTGTTGTATAACAAAATGATGGTAAATCGAAAACATCCGACTGCAGTGCAAACAGCGTTTCAAATACAAAACTGCCAATAACTTTGATACAAATTATCGGATATCCCATCAATAAACTACATTTTATTTAAAGTAAACAACGGTCCAACCAGAAATACAAATATCTAAGCTTTAAAAAATATATATTATATCATTTGGTCCAATATGCCAGGTATGACAATTATATACAAAATTATTATTAACAAATTGCTACTTTAATAAATGTGTTTCTTTTTACAAATTAAAACAGTTAACAATATTCGACCTTTGTTCTCTATTATTTTTTAATGCAAAAAATATTAGAAAAATGTGGAAGTGTTGTGGTGTCTATTTTTTCCCCACAATAAATAAAGATTTGAGGATGAGAAAAATGTGACCACTTGTCACGAGACTTGACCGCCGGTGAGTTCCAAAATAGAACCGGCACTTTATTTGAGGAAAAATCTGGAAAATGCCTACATTGTAAACATCTTGGCTATACCTGTAATGACAGATTGTCCAGATGGTAATTTTGGGCTACAGTGCGAACAGATGTGTTCTGATGGCTGTGACATCTTATGTACTCTCAAATGTCCGGACAACTGTTTCAACGACACCTGTCAACAGTCGATCGGGAATCTGTACATGCAAGAGAACATTCTATGGGTCAGACTGCACTCTCAAAACTCCGGACAACTGTTTAACGAACCTGTGATTCCCACGTTCAGAAGAGTCTGCCGACTACAACAAGCCCAAGCATATAGACACTTTAATGTGTTTCTGTGCTAGACATGGTTCATTTTTTTGGTGTTTTTTGGTGAAGTCATGGCTCATATCTTGCTGTGTTTCTGTCCTAGCCATGGCTCATATCTTAGCTTGTGTGTGCTGGCAATGGCTCATATCTTGGTGTGTGTCATGTTAGTCATATCTCATATCTCGGTGTGTCCGTGTTAATCATGTCTCATATCTTTATGTGTGTCTGTGTTTAGTCACATCTCATATCTTAGTGTGTACCAGTGTTAGTCATATCTTTGTGTGTGCATGTCTGGGTTAGTGATATCTCATATCTTTGTGTGCATGTTTATGTTAGTCATATCTCATATCTTTGTGTGTGCATGTCTGTGTTTGTCACATCTCATATCCTTGTGTGTGCATGGCTATGTTAGTCCCATCTCATATCTTTGTGTGTGCATATCTATGTTAGTCATATCTCTTATCTTTGTGTGCATGTCTATGTTAGGCATGTGTCATATCTTTGTGTGTGCATGTCAATGTCAGTTATATCTCATATCTTTATGTGCATGTTTATGTTAGTCATGTGTCATATATCTTGATGTGTGTCAGTGTTAGTCATGCCTCGTATCGCTGTGTGCATGTCTGTATTAGTCACATTTCATATCTCTGTGTGTGCATATCTGTGTTAGTCACATCTCACATCTTTGTGTGTGTATGTCTGTGTTAATCACATCTCACATCTTTGTGTGTCCGTGTCTGTGTTAGTCACCTCTAGTGACTCGGGCAGATGGTGCTCGTAAACCTGGGAGGGCCTACCATCTAAGGGCAGAATCCCCCTACAGAAAAGATCATCTGCTGCCTTGCAGGAAGATTGGGGACAATCAAAGGCTAGGGAAAGCAAACCCGAATAAAATGCTGGCCGAAATCGGATGCACTGGGCCACTGGCGCAGAACACAGTGCAACGTATTAACGGGTGTTCGGTCAGAGTGGATCTGACAGACTCTAATTGTGATGTTCTGTCTGTGGGGGCGTTCAACACACTTAGCCTGACAGCTGACTTCATGTGAGAGTCTGGAATCCTTACTCTGATTGAGTCCTGAACGCAGAGAGAGAGAGAGAGAGAACCGGCACAAATGCCGAAACTAATTAATACTGGCTGTCCTGAATTTCACTGAATTCAAAAAGGCATTCTATAGCAGATCTATACACAATGACTCATAGTGGAATATCTTGACGCACAATGGAATTCCACCAATAATTATATACATCGTGGTGGCAAATTGACATTTTCCAAATGTAGACCAATCTATAGAAAATGGCCTTCTTCAACGATCAGCTATATAAATGCATTTACTGAATCAGACTTTACGTTAAGGCTAGCATGGACAAGTTTGAGGCCTTCACCTGTTTCAATAGTTTGTCGTGCATTGGTGTTTAGGTGGGCCATACTTATTTTCTTAAGGTGTTGAAAGTACATGTAAGATATGCTCTGGAGTCTGGATGTTCCGCAATCGCATATGTGTAAGTCCCATCTTGTGTCGGTGTGCTCTTGAAGCCTCGGTGGCCTGTTCTGAGTCTGAAGATTTTGGTCTTATGGTAGGGTGACCATTCGTCCCCGATTTCCGTGGACAGTCCCCGGAATGTAGAAGTTGTCCCCGAAAGAATTTTGTCCCCGATTTCAGTGAATAAATAAATGTTCATACACGGAATCCACGGAATGAGCTTGTTTTTGCTGCCATGTTCTAGCACATATTTTCTTTATAACTCTCTTCATTCTGTTTTCCTATATTGTTTCAGGATTATAATGGCTGATATTGTCAGCTACCAATAGACTCCGCTTTTTAAGCATCTAAATATCTCATTAACAGCTATTTAGACAATTTATCATTACCAGCCGTGTGTTACGGGAACTGTTACCAATATCAACCAAAGCAATTGAACACGGAATTAGACACAGGAGATCACAGCCTGCGAAATGAAGTGCTTGAGAAAGTTAACAAACAATATACATGTATACAGAAATAGGTTGAATATCACATGTGTGAATCAGAGATGAGATTGGAATTTAAATATACCTGGAATATAGACACACACTCACACACACACACACACACACACACACACATATATATATATATATACACACACACACAAACAACCCATGAAATGGTTTGGATATTTAGTAAGAATGATGTCAGAATCTAACAACATCAAAAGCTTTCTGCCTCAAAACATCAGGAAAGAGAACAAGAGGTAGCCCAAGAACAAAGGTGGATAGACGAAATAAAATGCATTTACAAGAACCAAAACAGCGTTTAAATACGCATAAGAACGACATTACATCTAAAAGGGAAGTGACCAAAAAGAACAAGCAACACATCTACAGTAGTGCCATCAGATTATACGGAATACAGTTTATACGTTCAAATCAAACCCATCCCAGTGGCTTTAGTAAGAAACGAATGTAAAGCACATCAGCAGGTGTGACAGAATGAAATAAAGCAATAAAGCATTGTTATGAAGCAAGTACTCACAGGAGTTACTTTAGAAAATGTCGCCATTTAGACTGCTTGGGTATACGGCGGATGCTGTCCAAGAAAAATGACTTTGGTTGCTCGTTGAAGGATTTTGTCACCAAGGCCATGACGTCTGCATCAGAGTCGAATCGTTGTCTCTTGAGATATTTTTGTAATGGCCGGAACAAACGAAAGTCATTTGTAACAGATCAGGGCTGTAAGCTGGGTGTTGCAGAACTTCCCACAGTTTCATTGCTAATGCTTCCTGCACAGTGTTCGCGACATGTGAACCAAATTCAAAATAGGTACAACCAGCCTATACCACTGTACACTGGACAATATGACTACAAAACATGTTCTACAGTATTGCCCCAGTACACAGACCTGAGAAGAGCGATGTGGTCCACGCCCACCTCCCTGGAAGAAAAACTATATGGGACAATCGATTCGCTTAAACAGACAGCTGACTTAATGAGAGAGTCTGGAATCCTACTCTGATTTAGTCTTGATCGCAGAGAGAGAGAGAGAGAGAGAGAGAGAGAGAGAGAACGAGCACTGTCGTGCAACAGAATCACACCACGCGAGAGCACGGATGGTCTCTGATACTTGATGGCTGCATGCAGGTTGTCTAGTATGCCTTTGTTGCATTTATGGCTTTGATGTTTACACCAGAAATACTATCTATATCTAGTCTATTCTATTCATGGAATCAGTTTCATAGCAATCGAGGCATTCCAATATCCGCTCCATCAACCCGTCCTCGCATTTCTCGAAGCATGTGCAGACTAACTGCTCCTTTAAGGTGTCGATTGTAGATAATCTGCTTTTCCCACAAAGCATTTCGAAACGACCAGCGGGAACGTGATTTTTTTTTTTAATGTGGGGGGGGGGGGTTTTAATGATCCGGGATGTTTTCTTTGCATATTTGCTGTTTTTGCTGCTCCACTTTGGTCTTAGACACCGCCGATGAATGTTCACTGGTCGCTATTGTTGCTGCTTCACTCTAATCTTAGACATCGCCGATGAATGTTCACTGGTCGCTATTGTTGCTGCTTCACTCTAATCTTAGACATCGCCGATGAATGTTCACTGGTCGCTATTGTTGCTGCTTCACTCTAATCTTAGACATCGCCGATGAATGTTCACTGGTCGCTATTGTTGCTGCTTCACTCTAATCTTAGACACCGACGATGAATGTTCACTGATTGCTATTGTTGCTGCTTCACTCTAATCTTAGACATCGCCGATGAATGTTCACTGGTCGCTATTGTTGCTGCTTCACTCTAATCTTAGACATCGCCGATGAATGTTCACTGGTCGCTATTGTTGCTGCTTCACTCTAATCTTAGACACCGACGATGAATGTTCACTGGTTGCTATTGTTGCTGCTTCACTCTAATCTTAGACACCGACGATGAATGTCCACTGGTCGCTATTGTTGCTGCTTCACTCTAATCTTAGACATCGCCGATGAATGTCCACTGGTCGCTATTGTTGCTGCTTCACTCTAATCTTAGACACCGACGATGAATGTTCACTGGTCGCCATCCTTTTTCGGCTGTTAGGAACTGGATCATCGGTCGCTGATCGACTTTGGACGAATTCCGTATCACACCGGCCATTTTCCCAACGGTCTACAGTAAAACTTATGAATACTACTCGGAGAATAAACACATACACGGATGCACATTGGCGTGTGCTTATTACGTCAAATGCGACATCGTCATGCCCCTTGCGTATACCCACCTGACGCAGCTCGGGGTGGATTTCATTTGAATACGCCTCGTATTATACATTCCTCCTTTCTGCCGCGACACTTCAAGGCAACAGCAGATGGATACAAGTAAAGTTTCAGGATTGACTTCTTTGACGCTCTGGGTTTGGTTGGACTGTAAGGTTTTTACCACAGTATGATGGTATCCACGGCATGATTAATGTCTTTTCTGATAGCTTACATATGCCGTTTCATATTTCCTAACTGAAGCACTGTATGGCCCTTTTCGTCTTGTCAGACGGTCTAGTGGAGGCTATTGCGTATTTTTTTGAGGTATTGTTTTTGCCGAACAGCTTCTCTCGTGACTAATTCTACCAATGTTTGACAAACACACGCGGTCACATAATGAACAGGTCAGGCTCGCTGGTCCACAGGGTTTACCATCCTTTTTCATGAGTCTCTTCTCTTCTAAGTCCTGTCTTAGAACAGTCTCAAATGTTGTTATACCGTTCCTTATACGTGCTCTCCATGATGTGCGATCACTTGCCAGATGTTGCCAGTCGTTTTCACAGATGGAGAAGTTTTTCAGAGATGATTTGCAGATATCTCTATATCGTAGTTTAGGTCTGCCGATTTGTCGTTTTCCGTGTTTTAGCTCGCCATATAGTATTTGCCTAGGAATGCGTTTTTCTTCCATCCGTTGGACATGCCCCAGCCATCTTAGCCTTCGACTTCTGAGCATCGACATGATTGTTAGGGTCTTAGCACGTTGCAGGACAGTTAAGTTGGTTATTTTGTCCTGCCATTTGATGTGCATTATTTTGCGGAGACATCGCATGTGGAAGACATTTAGTCTTTTTTCCTGGTTTGAGTATGTTAGTATGTTGTCCAGGTTTCGGATCCATATAGTAGTGTGCTAAGCACACAAGTTTGATATATTAAGAGTTTAGTCTTTTGAGTTAGTTTCGTGTTGTTCCATGCCCTTTTTGTGAGTTTGCCGAAGGTCGTAGCTGCCTTACCAATTCGACAGTTTATTTCTTCATCAAGAGAGATGGTTTGCGTAACTGTGGATCCAAGATATGTAAATTTCTGTACTGATTCTAGTGGGCAGTCTTTTAGAGTAATAGATATAGGTTTGAAGTCACCTTGATTTAGTATTACTGTCTTCTGAACATTAATTGACAGTGAAAAAAGGTCGCATGCTTTATCCAGGTTGTTGATCAGCGACTGTAGGGTGGCCTCACTATGAGCGACTAGGGCTGCATCGTCAGCAAATAAAAATTCTTTAAGTAGGGCAACATTTGTTTTGGTTTTTGCTCTTAGTCGTGCTAGGTTGAACAGTGAGCCATCTGGTCTAGTGCGAATGTAAATATCTCCTGAGCTGTTTTCGAAGGTGTAATTTAGGAGGGCAGCAAAAAATATACCAAAAAGGGTGGGGGCGAGGACACATCCCTGTTTCACTCCTTTGTTGACTTTGAAATTCTCTGATGGACTCCCATCAAAATGGACTTTGCCATTCATGTCTTCATGGAAGGAAATTATCAGCCTAAGTAATTTAGGGGGGCAGCCTATGCCTTCTAACACCTTGTAGAGACCATCTCTGTTTACTGTGTCGAATGCCTTTGTGAGATCCACAAAGGCAATATAGAGCGGCATATTTTGTTCCCGACATTTTTCCTGCAGTTGTCTAAGAGTGAAGATCATATCTATGGTTGATCTCCCGGGTCTGAAACCGCATTGGGACTCGGGAAGCACCCGTTCTGCAAGTCTATGCAGGCGATTAAGTACGACTCTAGCAAAAGCTTTGCCTGTTGTGCTAAGGAGAGAAATGCCTCTGTAATTGTTGCAGTCACCCCTGTCTCCTTTATTCTTGTACAGCGTTATAATCTTGGCATTTCTCATATCATGAGGTATTTCTCCGTTTCTCCAGCATTTAATTAGCAGTTTGTATAGGTGTGGAAGTAGTACGCTTAGGTTGTCCTTTAGTACATCTGTGGGAATGTTGTCATTTCCTGCAGCTTTTCCTCTTGAGAGGGCATTTATAGCGTCAGCAAGTTCGTTCATAGTAGGCTCAACATCCAGTTCAAACATTGTAGGATATTTGGGTATTGATTGTGCTAGAGCTGTGTTTGCTGGTCTGTCGTCACTGTATAGATTAGAGTAGTGTTCAACCCATCTTTGCATTTGTTGTCCCTTGTCAGTAATAGGTTCTCCAAACTTGGATTTTAGGGGGGCTAATTTTGTTATTTTTGGTCCAAGGGCCTTTTTTATATTGTCATGCATGGTTTTTGAGTCGCCCCTGTCTGAAGCTTTCTGTATTTCAGAGCATAGATTGTTCCAGTATTCGTTTGCGCATCTTCTTGCTTCGCGTTGTAGGGTGGCTTGCGCATGTTTGAGCTGATCCTTGGTGATTTGATTGGGATTATTATTGAAGTTCAGTAGAGCCTTTTTCTTATTAGCTATTAGTGGGTCTAGTCTTGCTGCATTTTCTTCGACCCAGTCGTTCTTTGAGAACCGTTTCTGGCCGTAGGTAGATAGAGCGCAGTTATAGATGTGTGTTCTCAGGGAGCACCAGTTGTCATCCACACTTGATGCATCTTCTACTTCTTCTACCAGTTCATCAAACTTGGATCTAAAAATGTCTTCGGTTGGTGTGGTTTTTGTCGCTGTGATGTTGATCTTGGCTGCTGCAGGCTCTCTTGATTTGTAGATACGACTACTTCTGGCTTTGATCTTACTAATGACTAGAGCGTGGTCTGTGTTGCAGTCTGCACTGTGATATGTTCGTGTTATTCTGATGTTATTTAAAGACTGCCTACGTGTAAGAACTAGGTCTAGTTGGTGCCAGTGACCACTTCTAGCATGACGCCATGTTACTTTATGCTTGTGTTTCACATTAAAGTATGTATTTGTTACACATAGGTGGTTATTTGAGCAGAATTCTAGGAGTCGCTGGCCATTTCCGTTGATTTTTCCAATGCCGTGGTGACCTAGACATGTTGGCCAATATTGCTGATCAGATCCTGTGCGTGCATTGAAATCACCGAGTAAGTATAATAGTTCCTCTTTTGGAAGTGAGTCAATGGTCATTTGCAGTTGTTGGTAGAAGTTGTCTTTCTCTTCGTCTGATGCAGCCAACGTTGGTGCATAGGCACTAATGATATTTATTGATCCACTCTTTGTATGCAGCTGAAGTATCATCAAGCGTTCAGACACTCCTTTTGGCGTGGTTATGGAGTTTATGTGTTTGTTATGTACAGCAAAGCCTACTTACGTTCCATGTGCCAAGTTTAAACATTGGTGCTTTCTTCCTCACTGAAGCACTCCAGGCTTGATATCACTAGTATGACTGACCTTGCATCGCTAACGACGACAATTTGTAGAGTTAGAAACTCTTGTTTTGGTGAGAGTTTGTATGACAGGATGTGTAACTTGCCTCTGCTCTAAAATGCGTGCACCTTTCTCCGACTGGGGTAGGTTATGTAGATACCACTGCCTCCCTTTTTATTAACGCTTCGGTTGTAGATCCATCTGTGAATACTCATGTCCAGACATTTCTGAGGTATTTTATTCTTGGAGTACGAGAAGTACTCATTTCTCTCTCCTTTTTGTTCTCGGGTTGCTCATTTTTGGGGGACTATTCCTGGAACATCTAGGATTGTTTTCGTAGTTTGACCATGGTCCAGGTGCATGGGCTTCTCACGGGTCTTTGTTTGGTTCATGTATATGTTATCTCGATGTTTGAGGTCTTCCTTAGCAGCATGCTTTTTTTGTTCTTTGCTATAAATTTTGGTGCAGTGGGTGATCTGTTAGCCTTTAGAGCTTTTCAAACTGGACGAGGGTTTTTATACTTTCTACGAAGTGCTAGAGACTAAATGTTAGCTGTTTTCTCCGTTTTTTTTTTTAAATGATGTGGTGATTTTTTTTTTCTTTTGGTATTGCTCCACGTACTGTTTTGAGTGCAGAGACAAATGGCGAGATTTAATAAAATATCTTTAGAAGGATTGAAAACTGCTAGAATAAAAATTCAGATAAGAGAAAGAGTATCAGGGTCTATGCCATATGGGCCGGATACGGCTCGAAAGATCAATATATAGATAGATTGTTTTGAGCGCAATGCTTTGTCCAATATTTTCCAGATGTGGCTGCTGTTGCCCATGAGTTTGAGGCATATTCGAGGATGGGTCTGACTGCCCCGGTGTAGACTTGTTTTAGGATGTTTCGTTTAATTTAGTCAACATGGAATCCTCATTGCACACCGGATAAACTTGTTTTAGGATCTATTTATTTACTCCACAGGACGTAGCCGAGTCTTTTCATCATGGATGTCTGCTGGAATTTTTTTTTTCAATACTTAATTTCAAAGTGAGTCTAGAGTCAAGATTGACTCTTCTAAATGTTGGAGCATCTGTTTGGGGTTTGTGATATTTGCAAACTGTATTGGTGTGTTTTCTATGAGTGGGGAGAGTAAGAAAACTGTTGCTGTCGTTTGTGTATTGTTTATTTTTAGACCCCACGTCTTTGTCCAGTTTTCTACCTTCTCCACTTTTTAATTTGTTTGTTTGTTGGGGGAGCAGATAAGAGGTTGTAGTGATGTGTTCCATGGCTGTCCAGATAGCAAAGTCATCTGCGTGTAGGCTGTTTGAGACATGTTGGTGACAACATTTTGGGATGTCATTGATATATAAGGAAGAATGTTGATGCCATAACACTTCTTGCAGTATGACTGACTTGCAAAGATCACAGTTTTCATTCTAATGCTTCTTTTGAACAGGTAGTCTTTACAAAATGGTTTAAAAGGGCGGAATTTTGTTTGCATCAATAAAGTACAAAATGAGTTTAAGAAAAATCACATTGTTGCTTACCTTATTATTGTGTAAATTAAAATGTTGCAGTTGTAGCTGCCGCTTTATGTTGATGACACTTATTTTAACCGGAAAAGAAGTATTGTTTTCGACACTTATTTTAACCGGAAAAGAAGTATTGTTTTCAAATTTATTTGTTCACGAGACATGTTATTGACATCTTCTTTTCTCTGATACCTAAAAGGTGTCGTGGTGATATCATTTGTCGTTCTTGAGCTGCTCGAACTGTCTGAATTAGTGATTTTTCTTTGTTGTTACATGTCTCTGTTACTGCATCTATCCATCTTCTTCTGGGTCTTCCTCTTGGTCTTTTTCCATGTATTCTCGAGAAGAACGCCCTTGATGGTGATTGGTGGGAATTCATTCTGACCAGGTGGTCAAACCATTTAAGTTGTTGTTGTTCAATATATTCTCGGCAGGGTTTTGTTCCTACCATTTTTCTTATGGTTTCATTTGGTATTCTATCTCTTCTTGTGTTGTTCGTTATCTTTTCTCAAGCATCACATCTCACATGTATTGATCTTTCTTAATTGTGATTTAGAAAGGGTCCATGTTTGAATTTCATAGCACAAACATAAGCTATAAAAGAAGAAAAATAAAATGCAGGACACTCCCCAGAATATTAAAAAATCTGCCAGGCACAAAGTAAAAATATTAAGTAAATGGCATGTTCAGCAAACGCCTAACTTGGACGTAGTCAAACAAAGCAGTTTATATACAGAAAGATACACAAACCAGCAACAAAATCTGTCCACTTCTCTTGGTTTGGGGTCATTCCTTGTAGGGGTCCAGTCTGATCCATATTGTTCTTGCTCAGCACGCTGTTGGACATGAGTTGGTTACTTTGTCCTACCAATTGATGTTCACTATTTTTCAATATAAATCATTTCCAGTGTTCTCTTGTGGGGATTAATGAAATCTGGCAGAACGCTGCAGGATTAGGGAAAGGGAAGATCTAGGTTTGTAGGTTGTCCTATAATAGCTTTTAGTAGACAGTTAATGCTTCAAAGAATTCAACAAGAAAGACAAAGTTGAAAAGAATGCCTAAAAGCCTTAAATCTTCATGTGCACATAGACCCACTTAAGCATATGTGAGTCAATGGCAACAAATGGCTATCATTAAAAGTACATTTATATATCGTGTGAGTTATACTTCCGGACAAGGGTGACATTATGAGTTCACTTATCTTTTATTAGAAATTATAATGGTGTATGAATTCTGTATTTACAGGCATCAAGAATTATTAGAGTCATGCCCAGTACAAGATTGGCGTAATGCTTATCACATCATCCACAGACGTGCTGTTTAAGCTTGGACAAAAATATGGACTCTACTACCATATTCTCAAATGTGTGATCTCTTGTTGTCCTTTTTAGCTGAAGATGGCACGCTGGGTAGAAATTTCCATGTCTGACGATCTGTAGACGCGGAGGAGGAGAGAGAGCAGAGAAATGGAAAATAAGAGAGTTTAGAAATGCAGGAGAGAACGGATGAGTAGAAACAGAGAGGAGAGAGAGGAATAAAGAAAGAACACATTAAAACGAGGCTAGGATGAAAAATAAATACAGGAGGGGTTAGGATGGACAGACAAAGACGTGGGCATAAAAAGAGACAAAAAACACGTGCAAGAGTGAGAAAAACATCGGTGAGTGGTCACGTAGAGGTGGGAGAGAAACATGGTCAAGGGAAAGACATTAATTCGGAAAAAACGTGCAAGTCTGAAAGGACATGTGGAGAAGTGAGTGGGCGAACAGACGCGGAGGAAGGCCAATTTTGATTGGGTGAGAAGATCCAAATTTAAGGGGTGAGAAATGGAAAACGAGAGCTTTTTGCGAATAACTTTTGCAAGAACACTGAAGGACTTGAGGAGTCATTCAGTTGACTGATAGCAGAGCTGTGCTGAACTGACGAGGAATTAGAAATGTAGTGATAGGAGTGTCAGGGCTGGGTGACCAGGTGGTCAGCCCATAGAGGGCTTATCTTAGCCCAGTAGAATCAACCATAATGTAGAGTAGCAAGCTGCAGATTAGAGACAGTTAGTAGAGATAGGAAGCGGTCAGTCATTCAAGTAGAACTGGACACATGAAGAAGCACTGGAGACCAGAACTGGAGATCAGAAATCTAGAGACCGGTAGAATTAACTAGGATAGGAAGGGCCATTCGATGGGAATGGTCCACAATAGGGATAGATAAGTATGTACGCAGTCAGAATCTTAAATGAGTGTTAGAGCGAGAGAAACAACAATTAGTAGAGTGTTTTTAAGTGTGTACCTGACAGATACATGTGGAACGAGAGTCCGAAGTGACCAGAATAAAAGTCAGACAGCTATCAGATACACGTGTTCTGTGTTATACAGTTTCATTATCTAGCCTAAGTGTCACGAACCATTCCACCAGTAGAATTGTCGCGGAACACAATGGAATGGTCATCTTAATGAATCTGAGGTATTACCAGACCAAGCAAGGGTCAAAGCCAACAAGAATCCAATAGTCCTGAGGCATGTATGTGGCCTGATTACAAACCCGAGCCTAACGCCTGGGGTAGCAACACAGCATTCCAGCTGAGGTCACACCACCATTAGTTGAAGGCGGAAGGTAAACAAAGATCAGCTGGGCGACAACGTTCGCGTATAGCCTTGTCAGTGATCAAACATCATAACATCAATGAAATAAAATAAAGAAGTCGTCCGGATACAGATCTTTGCTATCAAATGCCAGACCTTGCACAGGACCTACACTGTACCTCTCCATATGTCCCTGTTCTGGACAAGTCTATTAACCTCAGCAAGGAAGCTGATACATGCTGTTAGTGCTTCTCACCTCAGTGTTTTTTTTATTTTACACTATTTCTCTAGGCCGGCTTCTCTTTCTTTTACACTCTGGTTACCATTTGAGGATTTGCTTTGAGATTCTCTTGTCTCTTCTCACCACATGACCAACATAAGCTTGCATTCATCAGCTGACTACTTCATCCACCCTTGAAAGGGCGTAAAGTGGTCATGTATGCATTGTGTTGTTTGCAGTAAGCCTGTGATATTTACACCTGTCGACCCAACATATCAAGATTCAACACAGCATTTGAGTACCTGATTGCGTTCCCTCTTGATCCATACTCACTTGGCCAGACTAGATTGGTTAGTCTGCCTCTAAGGGCACCACAAAGAGGTGGAGTAGGGCCTGGATTGTTCTTTTACCAACTTTTTACCCTGTTGCTGTAGTGTGCCCCTGCCCCACATACACATGACCACCTTTTTCTCTTGATTATAAATGATACTTTTGAAGGCATTGTATATATGACAGGCACCTCTAACTCACCAACACGATACAATCCTCATAACTTTCAGGTAACATAACAAAAGCATCAGTAGAACTCTGTTCATTGTAGTTGCTTCTAGCATTCAGTAAAGTTACATGTTTTTTGTTTAAAATTATATTTTACTGAACAGTGGTATCGTAATATTGAAACAGACCAATTGCATTTGACTTTAAGACTAGCTTTGAATTATGATATACCACATCTTTCTTTGTGGCTACTCATTTGTACAATTGCATTCAGATTATTATATAAAATGTTACAAAAGTACATAAGTGAAAACACAACAATTTTGTAAAAAAAATGTTACTAGTTTAATAACTGATATGTTACTTTATATATTCATTCTGACAGAATTCACAATAGCAACAACCACATTTTGTCAGTGGATTCAAGTATATAAATGTAGAGAGGCACAGTCTGGTTTGATTAAAAAACACAATATTTGGAAGGTTCACCACATACACAATTTTAATCAGATCAGATGTGCTCTGTTGCATATTGTGAGGTTTTTCAAAAATATGTACATGAGAGAAAAGTAGCATCCAATCTTCATAATTTATTTCTTAAAGTACAAACATTTCTAAAATGGGCAAAAAAGTAGACCACCAGAAACACTAATCTAGATTAGCAATATTGATCTTACCAGCTAAACCAATGTAATTACACCAGTATCAGAAATAAAGAACAAAAATATTTTTTTAAAATGTATGAATTGTTATTTCTTCTTAAACATTATGGGAAAAAATACACAATAGATATTACAATGAAAATAATGGTCATTTTTGTTTTAAACCTTAATAAAATTGTAAAAAAATAAGCACTAGAGGTTTTTCATGCTGGAAAAGAAAAACACTACATGGTATACCTGATTGTTAGATTAACTTTAGATTTTACATTTGATGGGTGGGGTAGGGGGGGGGAAGAAGAAAGAGACCACAAGGTTCTGTACAGTCTGGTTTAACATGAAACAATTGCTTGTAGTGGATGCATTTTCACCATTTAAATTGTTTAACAGCAACCATTATATATTATTAAAAAAAACATGAACAAATTGCCGGTGAAGATAGATTCTTTGAGCATTTTTACATAATTCTTTATTAATGTATACCTTTATGTATGTATTCTGAGGCCTATAGTATTGCCCTTTATGTTTATGAAAGAAGTACTTCACTGAAGAAAGAAAATCACCAACTTTCATGCTTACATAGGCCACAACTAACAATTTCAACATATCATGTAATGGTTTTGTTACATGGGAATATGTAATGTCCATGATCAAAGGTAAATTGGAATGTGATTTCAAATTATTAATGAGGAATGTATAATTATAGTTGTCAAAATAACACAAACAAAATCATATATCATTTGAAAAAATATACAAAAATATTTACCAACAGAAACATACACCAGTCTGTAAACATGAAACCAAACAAAAGCTAAATTGTTTTAATAACAACAATGTTGCATTAAGTCCAATGGGACACTGTTATTATTCTCTAAGTAACTCTTGCTCTCAGCACCCTTTTTTATATAAATCAGTATTCTCTTGTTTCTTCTTAAACTATTACTTTTTCTTCTAATCTTCTGTTTGTCAAGAACATCTGTGAATTATAAAATAAGTTTATGTTGACATCAACATCATGAAACAAAATGTGTTACGGTGCAGGTAATCAGATCACTCACAAGGTCCTGGTGTTTACCAGCCATTTCATTCTTTTAAGCTTCTAGTGTTTTGATATTCCAGAATGAAAAAAACAAAAAACAATTGTACTCACATTTTCACAACATACTCACTTGTTCTATATTTACATGAAGTACACAGTAAGCAGTTTATGAGCTCTCCAGCCATAAAAACTAATAAAATCTTAAGCCTATATTGGAGACAAGAAACAAATTATGATGTAACAATAAAGAAAAGAATCAGATATACTGAATTTATGTCTTCTTGGGTAAATTGTCATGATTTCCCATTAAAGTCCTATATATTTCCTGCAAATTTATGTTTTTTTAAAAAATCAAATTACACAAAGACCTTTTGGCTTTAGCTATCCCCATCCTCCAGTATGCTGTCCTTGGTACCCTCCAATCCAGAATAGAACAATTTATAAAGATAAGGCTGTAATGGTAAGTTGTGATATGCCAATCTCTATTTTCTTCAGTTCTCATTCAAAAAATATTCTCTTAGTATTTGCAATATAACAAAAGAATAGCACTTAAATATTGCAATTCAAACAAACTTTAAGTTTGTCCTATATCATTTATTACAAATTGTTAGATTTTTAAAAAGAATTAATTTTCATGAAATTTATAAGAGGGACACATGTACAAAAAATTAAGCCGCCATTATGCCACATGTATATAAAAAAAAAAATTAATCTGGCAACATGAAACCAAGGAGTTATCCTATACCAAAAACATGGAAGGGGGTGGGGTGGGAGAAGAGAGAGAAAGAGCCACATTAGATTGTGAATGTATTACAGCCTAAATCCCATGCTCACAATGAAACACATCTCCCTAGACGATGAAACCAGCTCACCCAGATAATAATTCAAACTCATGAGATACATAAGCAAACTCACAAATACAGTAACCAGTAACATAATATAACATAATTTTCTGAGACAAATAAAACTTGTACAGACAATGAAAACACAAACGCATTTAGACCCTGAAAGAGACTTCCTCACTGATTCATCTTATGTGTCTGTGAAGTGTGAATACAAGAGTTAGTAAAACAGGAAGAGCAAGGGAAATCACTGCAGTTTGTTGTTGAGCACCATTGCACCCATCTTGGTTATCACAATGGCAGTGCCGAACACGTATATTGTATGTGCCGTAGATCTCTTCACAGATTTTGCCCTGAAAAGCTCCAATGTTACCACCTGCTGCACACTGGCGAATGTATCGCACGTCCCAATGGTCCTCAAGCCAAACTGTACACACAAAAAAAAAAACTAAATAAAAATACATGAAACATAGCATCACAAAAAATGGGGAGGAGGGTACATGCATTTGTGGTTGCTGGGTGATCTAAAGGAAGAATTTAGGCCTCTGGACAAGAAGGTCACAGGTTTGATTACCACAAGCTGTTGGAATTTTCAAAATGTCTACCCCATTCAGATAAAAGTGAAAAAAAAGAAGGTCCTGTTTGCATTCCTTGCAAGTTTAATGAACCACTAGCAGCAGGAAATAAAAGAGAGTAAGACAGAAATGGTCACTGCCCATGCAAATTGATATGAAAAGTAATCTAACCAAAATGTCAAAACTGTTGATGATAAAAAAAATGAGTGTCTCTGAAGTCAAAGAATATCTGCCTGTATGGTGAGGGACACCCGAGCATATAACTGTCAGGGTGAACAATAGGAAAAAAGTTATGTTCATGCAAAATTCAGTCCCTTGGAACTTTGTTAGTGATATAAAGCCGGCGCACACAAACAAACATTACAAATAATGTATTCACAGTAGCTTTTAATAGAGAAGAAAATGATCCTGAAAACAGTGCTTCTACATAGAGTATGATGAAAAAGAAAAAAAAAGCTCAGTTGTACTTCAAGGCATTAATGGAATATAATATTATTGCTCATAAAAAAAAAAAATATTGGTACCTTTCAGGTAAGTGGCCACTATTATACCAGTGTCACATTTCTCTCCCATAAAAATCTGGCAATCATTTAAGGCTGCGTAAATCAAGAAGCTGTTGATTGAGATTGAACTCAACACCTTGTCATCACTAGACCAGATCAGTCCACTAACTACTATTCTACTATTGCTTCATAGAGTGGTATATAATATAGCAAAACCACCTCAAATTGGAAATATTGCAACATGAGTTGTCATTTATTTTCCTATTATAAAACCTATAAGGTTTTACTCTCTTTAACTTGTGATTATCATCTGTCACAAAGCATAAAATAAGGGACATTCTGAAAGGGGGGAAATTATGCTAAAGCGATTTGTAACAACAAAACTACCACAATACAAATATAAAATGTAACCAGTTGATGGCTGCCATAGAACATGGCTCTGAAAAAGTGTGATAAAACACTAAGAAGCCATAATATAATGTGATTAACATTAAAAACTTATTTGAGAAAAAAAAAAAACAGAATACTTGTAGATGCAACAAAGTAAACAAATTATTATAAAATGTGCATCAATCATAAAAGAAATTTGGTTGCAATTAAGGCAAAGAAGAGCTACATATAATAGCCTCCTTGCTAATAATGTCAGGCATGGGCATTACCATAAAAACACACAAGAATGATCACAACTATTGAAATGAGACGTCTTAGAAGAATTTGTTTGTAACATGAACAATGAAAAAAAAAAAAAAAATGAAGGTACTAGTAAGAGAGCAGGTGACACAGTAATTTTGACCAGCATCCAGAAACAGCAAATTAAACAGCTTCTATATATTGTAGCCGTGAGGAGGCAGAGATCATGAGAAATGAGGAGGAAAAGGTGTGAATTTGAACGGGACAAGTGATCAGATAGCCGGAAGTATGGAGTCCACAAGAAAAATGTGAATTGGGAATCTTGTAGTCATGTATAAAAGCCTAGGGCCCAGTGGTGAGTGACATTGCTGATGGACAATGCTTGAGAATGACCATGTGTAACAGTCGGTCACTATTTTGTGTAAATATGTTGAATTATGGTGCCCAGGTGTTGGGCTGTAAATAAAGACAATTTGCCTTAAACTGAAGTCATGTTGTGTGTTCCCACAGTTAAATGGTCACGCCAGGCGTAGTAAAACTTGGGGAAGAAAAGAAAAAAGAAATAAAAGTCGTGGCATAACTCATCAACGAAGTACTACACGGGACACGGTAATAGACGTGTTGAATTGCCAGCAAGTTCTCGTGCAAGAGATCAGGGCGACAGGCGAGTCGCCATTCATAAGTTGTACAACCAGAGACGTAAACAGCATGTCCCACAGCCCCATCCAGAAGTAGCGCCACCACCTGAATAACATGAACAGAAGGGGTGGGCTGACGGTGGCCATTGGTGACAGTCCAAGGCGATAATACTTGGACTACAGAATCAAAACAATCGATCAACCACAGATATCAATTGATCGAGATAACCATTATGTCCAGATATCGAGTCTCCTAAAAATAAGTCTCCTGATATGAAATCCTTTTCACCTGATACAATACACCAAAATGACAAACAACAACACCCTGCAACAAGCACTAGCAATACATAAGAAAAAAAAAAAGAAAAAGAAATAGGCTGCCCCTGTGAAAATAACACTTGCTTATTTATTACTTCAAAATTGTTTTTTTCCTCAATGATAATACATCAAACTTTTTATTTTTATTAAAAGGTTCTAGGAACTCCCAGCCTAAATGATTGATGTATGTGGAAAAAGATGAAGAAAATGGTAAAACTTTACAAGTTAAAAAAGAAAAGATACCTTCTTGAACAACTTTTCTACATTTCGGTTGCCAGTCCTCACAGGCCACCAGATGCTGAGTAACGTTATCAAACCAATCAGAACAGTCAGCTTGATGAAAAGAGTTGCAAACAAAACATTTGATTGCAAAACCTGATGAAGAAAAAAAAAAATTTATTTGCATTAAAAAAATATGCAATAGTTGCTCCTTTTAAATTATAAAATAAGAGCCAACATTGTTAATATGTCAAGCTTAGATATACTTACTATTTATGATTATGATGAGCAATGTGGGGATTTTGGTGTAATGAGAGACTTTGAGATGTAAGAATGGTATTGAAAACATCAAAACACAACACAATGAGCCTTCAATAAACGTGAGAACACAAATCCCAAGGACCGAATACGAAAAAGATAGATTGAAGGAATATTAGAATCACTAGGAAACAACAGCAGCAGAGGTGAACAGAAGAGCAAAAGACCACAAATTATATCTCCCCTCAAAGCTAAAAGACAAGTGAGGAAGGAAAGAAGATGTATTACATGACAATTTATGGGAAACTGGTGATGGCCTCATATGTAGCATTTTGTTCATGACCCAATCTAGTCTAAATGCATAGCAACAGCTGATGAATGCTTGTTTAAAACTTATTAATGTTGAATTCTAGAAGTGTATGTATACAGAAGAATTCCAACAGGTGACAAAATATACATGGAAAATAAACCAGTGGATGAGATCGATCACTTTATCTGTCTTGGAAGTCACATTGATCGAGAAGGGGATACAAGCAAAGAAATTAGAATCAGAATAGCTAAAGCAGCAATGTCTTTCAGAAGCCTTGAAAAGTTGTGGAAATCAAAACTCATCAGCACAAACACAAAACTTAGGCTATTCAAATCAAATGTACTATCAACCCTTATTTATGCGCGTGAAAGCTGGAAAACAACAAGAGATATAGAAACAAAGTTGAACGCATTCGAAAATTAATGTCTAAGGAAAATACTTGGTATAGCATGGAACGAATTCAAAACAAACGAGGAAATTAGAGAAATCGCCAATCAACCACTAATATGTTCAGCAATAAAGAAAAGACGATGGTCATATGTTGGATCTGTGATGAGAAGAGATAATAACCGAATAGCAAAGCAAGCCCTCATATGGGAAACAACAGGTAAGAGGAAAAGAGGAAGACCCAAGGAGACACTGAGAAGAACATTGATGGGAAAAGGCAATAGCAGCAGGAATCGGCTCCCTCAAGGAGATAGAGCTGCTTGCACAGAACAGAGACAGATGGCGAGATTTGACAAAATATCTTTAAAAGAAAACTGCTAGAACGAAAAATTTAGATAGGAGAAGGTGTGTCTTGGTCTACGCCCTATGGGCCGGTTACGGCTCAAAAGGTCTATAGATAGATAGATAGATTATTTTTCTACTAATGTGGGTGGTTTTTTTCAACTAGGCTACCGAGGCCCCCATAGAAGTATATATGAAAGCATAACCCCTATAAATGATTAACAATGAAGTGGGATAACGTCTTTGTTAGCGGATTGCTTTGCACCTAGTAGTCCAGCGCATCTATCTTCAGTATATTAGATCAGGGATCACTCTAGCCATTGGTTTTCACTGACCATACTGCAAAGTAGCAGATTTATTGAGCCAGCATCTTACTAGACTAACAAGACTTTCCTACTGGGTTTTATTTTTAAGTTTTCAAAAAAGGAAGCAGACCTGAACCACAATTCTATCTATCTATTGACCTTTCGAGCCGTAACCGGCCCATAGGGCGTAGACCAAGATACACCTTCTCCTATATGAATTTTTGTTCTAGCAGTTTTCTTTTAAAGATATTTTATCAAATCTCGCCATCTGTCTCTGTTCTGTGCAAGCAGTTCTATCTCATTGAGGGAGCCGATTCCTGCTGCTCTTGCCTCTCTCATCAATGTTCTTCTCAGTGTCTCCCTGGGTCTTCCTCTTTTTCTTTTACCTGTTGTTTCCCATATGAGGGCTTGCTTTGCTATTCGATTATTATCTCTTCTCATCACATGTCCAACGTATGACCATCGTCTTTTCTTTATTACTGAAGATATTAGTGGTTGATTGGCGATTTCTCTAATTTCCTCGTTTGTTTTGAATTCGTTCCATTCTATACCAAGTATTTTCCTTAGACATTTATTTTCGAATGCGTTCAACTTTGTTTCTATATCTCTTGTTGTTTTCCAGCTTTCACACGCATACGTAAGGGTTGATAGTACATTTGATTTGAATAGCCTAAGTTTTGTGTTTGTGCTAATGAGTTTTGATTTCCACAACTTTTCAAGGCTTCTGAAAGACATTGCTGCTTTAGCCATTCTGATTCTAATTTCTTTGCTTGTATCCCCTTCTCGATCAATGTGACTTCCAAGATAGATGAAGTGATCGATCTCTTCTACTGGTTTGTTTTCCATGTATATTTTGTCACTTGTTGGAATTAAACTTTTCATGACTTTAGTCTTTTCATGATTGACCTCAAGCCCAATTTTGCTGGCTATTGATGATAGTTCATTTGTGTTTTCCTGCATCGTTTTTATCTGATTGCTGATGAGAACTATGTCATCAGCAAAGTCCAGGTCCTCCAAATGGTCTCCTTGTATCCATTCGATGCCTTTATTACCAGTGCAGCATTTCTTCATTATGAAGTCCATAACAATTCCAAATAACAAGGGCGATAAAATACATCCTTGTTTAACCCCAGTTTCTATTGGGAAACATTCGCTCAGTCCTTCCTCTGTTCGAACTGCACATGTGTAACCATCATACATGTCTTTGATAATATTTATGATTTTTGATGGTAAGCCATATTGCTTCAGAATTTTCCACAAAGAATCTCTATGAATACTATCAAATGCTTTTTTGAAGTCGATGAAGTTAAGTACAAAAGGTTTTTGCTTTTCAATGTGTTCCTCCAATATAAGTCGTAGAGTGAAAATGTGGTCAAGACAGCTTCTCCCTTTTCTAAACCCAGCCTGTTCTTCACGCATTACTGTATCTATTGAATCCTTTATTCTATTTAGGATGATTTTTACAGAATAATTTTGAGGCAACTGACAAAAGTGTCACGCCTCTCCAATTGTTACAATCTCTAAGATTGCCCTTTTTTGGGATCTTAACAATGATTCCTTTTTTCCATTTATGAGGCGTCTTCTCTGTTTTCCAAATGATGTTGAACATTTTTTGGAGATGTATTAAATTATGGCTATCAATTGCCTTGAGGATCTCAGCTGTTAACTTATCCTCTCCAGCAGCCTTGTTATTGGTCATTAGCTTTAAGGTGGTTTCTATTTCACTCAAGGTGAAGTCATCTAAATTTACATCTAATTCTGCTGCTGGTGTTTCAGCTTCAAAATCTATTAAACTGTGAGGTAGTGGACGGTTAAGAATTTCTTTGAAGTGTTCCGCCCAACGGGCTTTTATGTCTGCGCTTGTTGTTAGCATTAATCCAGATTTGTCTAGAATTGGTGTTCCACTGGATGTATAGGTGTTTGTCAGCATCTTTTGTACAGTATAAAGAGTTCTGCTGTCTCCTGTAATTGCAGCTGTCTCTGCTTTCTCTGCCAAGTTGTCTATATAAGCTCTTGTATCTCTTCTTGCCGAACTTTTCACTTTGTTGTCTAATTCTTTGTATGTTGCTTTTGCCAGAACCTTTCCAGATTTGTCTTTACATTAGTCATGGCTCTCTTCGCTTCTCTTCTTTCTTTGATGTATTTCCATGTGGTGTCTGAGATCCAAGCTCGTTTTTCCATTTTCTTCAGTCCAGCACTTGCTTCTGCTGCTGTCATTAGTATTTTGCTCTGTGAGTCCCACATTTCATTGATATCTAAGTCTATTTCACCAAGTGCTGAATAACAATTACTTAGCTCTATGTTAAACTTTTCCTTTATTGCTTCATCTTTCAGTTTATGACTATCAATTTTATGTGTAATTGACCTCTTCTGTTGGTTTCTAAATTTTAATCTTATTTTCCCATGCACAGGTTGTGGTCACTATTAACATCAGCACCTCTGTATGCTCTTACATCTATTAATGATGATCTGAATTGTTGTTTAATACATAGGTGGTCAATTTGATTTGATGTTCTATCATCAGGAGATATCCATGTGTGTTTTGTGGATATTTTTATGTGGAAATAATGTCCCACCTATAACTAAATTTCTATTAAACATAATTCTATTAATCTTTCTCCATTCTGACTTGTTGTATTACAGCCTTCTCTCCCCATCACATGTTCCACTCCTGCGTTATCTTGTCCTACTTTGGCGTTGAAGTCTCCCATTACAATTAAAAAGATCGTGTTTTGGTATTTTGTTTATAAGTTGTTGCAGTTGGTTATAAAAATCATCCTTAACTTCATCATCAGCTTCGTTAGTAGGCGCATAACATTGAATAATTGAAAGTCTTCCATGTTTTGTTTTGTATCGTGTTCGTATCAGACGGCTATTTACCGGTTCCCATTCTAATAAACTTCTTGCAGCTTTGTCTGTCATCATTATGCCTACTCCTTCACGGTGTTTTCCATCTTCCCTTCCAGAAAAAACTACTATTTTATTATCAATAGATCTCCTACCTGTTCCAGGCCAGCGCATTTCGCTTAATCCTAAAATATCTAGAACCACAATTATCAGACACAAAAAGAATTAACTCAAAATAAAGCACATAGAATACTAATTTAAATGACATCATAGCTATGCCTCTGCTGTCAGTTTAACCAATTCTTGGAATCAGTTATTCATGTACTGTGCTGAGATCCTTCCTGTACTATCAGGTAAAAGATAAGTGTTGCTAATGGACACTGTGTGCTATGATGACGGTTCTAGTGGTCTAGGTACAACAATAAGAGCCAAAAATTGTGTCGATTTTTTCAAATAACTTAATAAAATAACAATAAATAATTATTTTGCCACATGGCAGAAAGCGAAGTGGGAAACTAGAAGTCCTGAACACTATATGGAGAAAGAATGGACAGAAACATAATTATGGACTCTTCTTTCTTCTTCTATCCTTCCTCTATTGCCGTAAACGTTGAGGGGAGATACAATCTGTGATTCTTTGCTTTTCTGTTGGCCTCTTCTGGTGTTATCCCTACTAGTGACTAGTATTCCCGTTATTCATTTCATTCTCGGTCTTCCTCTTAATCTGGCGTTTTCGTAGTGTGTGTTTATGGCTCTTTGAGTCATTGTTAATTCTTTTTGTCTTGTTATGTGGCCGAACCAATTTATCTGTTGTTTCTTTATGTATTCGATGGCTGGTTCAATTTCGAGTTTCTTCCTCAGGTCGGTGTTTCCGACTCTGTCCCTTAAGCTGTTTCCTGTCCTTTTTCTGACACATTTCATTTCGGTGGTCATTATCTTTCTTATTGTTCTAGAGTCCAGCGTCCAATTCTGGCACTGATAGCACAGAGTTGGTAGAAAAATTGATTTGTATACTGTCCTTTTTGCTTCCATAGTTATTGCTTTGTTTTTCAATAGTGTTGATACTTGGCCTATAACTTGGTATGCTTTGTTACACCTTATATCTATCTCTGTCTCTTGGTTACTGTCTTGTGTTAACGTGCTACCCAGATATTTAAAATTGTCTACTTGCTTCAGAGTCGTATTATCTATTATGATGTTCAGTTTTCCTTTCTTTCTCGCTATTGCCATTACTTTGATTTTGTTTATGTTGATCTTCATGTTGTATTGTTTACAAGTGTTGTTTAGCCTGTTGATATGTTCTTGCAGGTCCTCAGTTGTTTCATGTATCAGAACCTGGTCGACTGCAAATAGTATTTAATTTATTTCTTCCTCTCTTCAGCTGTTTTCTGGTACGTATATTTCGTTCTCTTTTGAGTTACCGCTTGTTATCATCCTTGTTGGTATACTTCCTCTGATTGGGCATGCTACTTTGCATACATTGTCCATATATGTCATGAAAAGTAAAGGGGAAAGCACGCAGCCTTGTCTTACCCCTGAGTTAATGGTGAAATGTTTAGAGTAGCCTGCTGAAGATCTTACAATTATGGACTAAAAATGAAAAAAGATGAGGATATGGTATCATGTTAGTAGCTTCAACATAAACATGTCATAATAGAAGCTGCTTGGGAAAACTGCTTGTCAGCCACTACAAGAGCTTGACAATAACCTACCACTAAGAAACAAAAAATACAAAAATGCTGTATATGGCAGTTCAATCAGTTGCCTTTGAATCAGACCTCATAACATAAAACTTGTTGAAATGAGAACCAGAAACTTGCAGCAGTATGTAATACATACTTGAGAAGCATAGTCATGCCAGATTTGGAGTGGGGTTGGTTTGAGCCCGTGAAGATATAAATTAAGTGTTAAATAAGACTAGAATAACTTTTCCAAATGCAAAGAATGTTTAGAGAACAAAAAATCAAACAATGGTTATATTAAGACTACATACTTTCAGCGCTTTTACATGGGATGAATGCTGGAGGAGAATATAAAAGGAAACACCAATTCACAGTTTTTTAAACAACCTCATATAATTTTTTGGCCAAACAAAATCAGAAACACAAGAATTAAGAGGCCCGAACAAGAGTAAATAAACATGACAGCAGGCAAAAAATTGTAGCTGGACAGGCTCATGTGCTCAGAAAAATGCAAGAAATAATCATGAGTACTATCATGCTGTGGACACTTGAGGGAAGGTGATAGAGAGGAAGATCAACAACAGCAGAAACATAAATGAACTATGGAGGCCAGACTTAAGACATCTATAAGAGATAACCATGGACAGTACAAAATGGAGGAAATCTGTTGCTCACCTACAAGATATGTGGGCCAATAACCACTGTTGTATTGTGGCAAAGGAAAAGTGAAAGAAAAATAAGGATATTCATTACCTATGCAGCTGAGTAGGATGTGCACAGAGTGACCTCAATGAAATTTAGCAGTGCATTTTGGTAAATGCCTGAACAAGAGGTAAAGAGGGTATGAGAAATTCTGAACTGCAATGAAACTGGTTCCATGGATAGAATAGAATCAGATGAAAATTAAATTTAAATAGTTTAAAATAGGAGTTAAGATGGGCACAGCCCGAAATGAGAAACTTAGTGGGTATATATGAAGAATTATCAACCAACAGAGAAGTGGAGTCGTCAGTGCACACGCATGCACGCACACATTGTCCTTTCGAGCCGAAGACGGTACATATGGCAGAAGCACAATCTCAAAAACAGATACCTTACGTGCCAAATATTGCACATAAAAGAGTGAAGTACTAAACTTTACCACGCTAGAACATGTTTTTTCTTATTTTACTCATAACCCAGGCGTTGTTCATCAGCCTTCTCCATTACTCTCTATCTTCAGACATTCTTTGGGACTATGCAGAGTCAAGGTCTGTCCATTCTTTGATGTTATCTTCCTATCTTTTCTCTTCAACAACTAAGGAAACTAGAAAGCCATTATTTGTTTCCAGTTACGTTAATTGGGAGTGTGTCAGTCTGAAAGAGCTATGTGCAATTATACAGTGAGTATTTCTCAAAGTCAGCACACTAATAACTAGACAAACTAATGATATACTCTCAGAGTAGTAACCAAAACATTCGTCTACTAGTTAACCATGTCTTTACCAGGAATTGTTGATGGAAAATTAATTAAATAATTAGGCAATACAGACTTGTTTCATGTCAATATAGTATAGCTATTTATATAGCATAGGCACGGACCCAAAGACCAGTACTGAAGTAGTAGAGACCCAGCAGAGAGATACCGCAAGTTACTAAAAAATATATACAGTAGACACGGTTATCAAGAATGAAAAGTAAATCCTGGATAACAAAAATCCCAGTTAAACCATTATATATAGGAAGCTGAAAAAGTAGGTACAGTATTTAAAAGGTTAGCGCTTACTTCATATACTACTACTTGAACTAAAACAGTAAACTCTTCTGCTTTGTCTAATAGCCTTTCGCTGAATGTTGCTGTGTAGATTTATCAGTATTTTTTTCCGTGCAGTTACTGTCTATTGATTGAGAAGGGGATACAAGGAAAGAAATTAGAATCAGAATAGCTAAAGCAGCAATGTCTTTCAGAAGCCTTAAAAAGTTGTGGAAATCAAAACGCATCAGCACAAACACAAAACTTATTGTTATTATAACTTGACTATTCAAATCAAATGTACTATCAACCCTTATGTATGCGTGTGAAAGCTGGAAAACAAGAGATATAGAAACAAAGTTGAACGCATTCGAAAATAAATGTCTAAGGAAAATACTTGGTATAGCGTGGAACGAATTCAAAACAAATGAGGAAATTAGAGAAATCACCAATCAACCACTAATATCTTCAGTAATCAAGAAAAGACAATGGTCATATGTTGAACATGTGATGAGGAGAAATAATAACTGAATAACAAAGCAAGCCCTCATTTGGGAAACAATGGGTAAGAGGAAAGAGGCTGACTCAGTGAGATACTGAGAAGAACATTGATGAGAGAGGCAAGAGCACCAGGTATCGGCTCCCTCAATGAGATAGAGATGCTTGCACAGAACAGAGACAAATGGCGAGATTTGATAGAAGATCTTTACAAGGATTGAAAACTGCTAGAATAAAAATTTAGATAGGAGAAAGAGTATCTAGGTCTATAATCTACGGGCCGGCTACGGCTCGAAAGGTCAATAAATAGATAGGTAGTTACTATCTTCTTTGTGTACTAAATAATCAAGAAGAATTGTATTTATTGTCGATGGTGGAAAAACACTAACACCACAATGATGCAAGTGGTGGGGTGTACGGGAGCCGCGATAGCTCAGTGAACTGGACTACAAAGGACAAGAGGCCGGGTTCTTCCGGTTCACCCAGCCGAAAGTAAAGCAGCACAGGTGTAATACTGACCACATTAACCCAAAAATCATGTGCCGAAGGTCTGTAAAATTTATGGTCACTAACACCATATTCCCTATACGGCACTTGGCGTGACAGGGATACTGGGGGGGGTACACTCCTACACAGTATGGTGACAACAACAGGTTTACACAGAAGGAACACAACAAAGGTTGCAACTTACACTCCTACAATCTACAGTACAGAGACTACAGTTGATTAGTTGTTGAGTACTCAAGTACAGAAGTGAGTACTTCACTACAACTAAAGACTGCAGCCAAAACTAAACCAGCCCCTGTGTTTTTTTTTTTACTTGAAAATATCATATACATATGAGCACCCAGTATTGTGCAAGACAATCACAGTGACTACTAAGTTTAGGCCTACTCACTCTCTTCACCAACTTACTAAATCATATGTGATTAACAATTGTAAAACTCACTACACTTCTACTGTGTAGAAGACACCGGCCTCAAGACAGAGAGGTTGTGAGTTCAAATCCTGTCTACACCAGTTGGGATTTTTATTTGTGATTTCTCTCTGCTGCAACCACCCCTGGTCTCAGCAGCTAGGCCCGGCTTGAAATGTCAATTACTCATCGACGGGGAAAAATATAGGTAACCTCTGAAGTCAAAGTTATTTCATCTGCCTGTGTTGCAATGGACCCATGCGCACATGGCTGCCAGGGAAAAATTGATTAACATACAAAATTTAGTTCCTAGACTAGGGACTTTGCCAGAGGTGGAAGCTGGTGAATGCAAAACAAAACACAATTCTACTGCCACTGTGTCAGTCACTGGTGCGTCATATCAGTTCTGTTGTTGACTGTTTTCCATGCCATGGCACCAAGCTATTTAGTATCTTCTTTCTTCGTCATCAGTGATTTTTCTTTTCTCTGTATTTTGCCAGTTGTGACCAAGTATTCCAACTTTCCTCTTCTAATGATGTGCCTGAAAAATCATTGTTTCTTTCTGATATTTTGTTGGAACTCCTTTTTTTGTGTTGGCTTCTTTAAGAATTTCCTCATTGGTCTTTTTAGCTGTCCAGGGAACTTACACCATTCTGAGAAATCCCATCCCTTTGGCCTCTAATTGTTATTTTTCATTTGTTTGTCTACTGTCCATGATTCGCTTACATAGGTCAGAATTGGTTCTATATAGCACCAATGAACCCTTTCTCACTTCTATTGACATAGATTTGTTGCATAAGACGTTTTTCATTTTCTGAAATGCTATTTTTGGCCTGAGCTATTTTGCTTTTTATTTCTGTGGCGCATCTTCCATCTGATATTATTATTGTGCCCGAGTATTTGACAAGTTGCACTTGTTTCAGAGTTGTCCTCTTTATTTTTTATGCTGCATGATAGTGATGATTATTTCTTCAATATGACCATTACTTCATCTTTCCTACTATTCAGATTGAGACCTTTCTTGTTGCGTTCTTTTACTATTATGTCTATTATTTTTGTAGTTCATTCTCTCATTTCTTGTAGTTCATTCTCTGTCTCTGCTATTAAGACTGTGTCATCCGCATATCGCAAATTGTTTATGTTGTGACCGTTGACTTATATTCCTTTTTTGCCTACTATTGATCTCATATTTTCACTGTAAAGTAAAAAAAAATTAGGCAACAGAACACAGCCTTGTCTGGCTCCTTGTTTTATATATTGGAGTGGAACTTTCCTGATTGGTTGCTAATTCTTTTGGCTGCTGTTTGTTGCCAGTATATGTTTTTTATGATTCACAGATCCTTGCCATCAATGTTTAATTTTATTAATTATTTTTACATTCATTACTTTGTCAAATGCTTTTGTATAGTCTATAAAGCACATATATAAATCTTTCTTTACCTCTATAGCTGTTTCTATCAATGTTCTCAGGATGTATATTCAAATTGCATTATTGGTGTCCTTCCACAAATCCACATTGTTCCTCACTTATTTCTAGTTTTATTTTGTTCCTTACACGTCTCATGATGATTCTTAGTAATATTTTGGTCATATGGCTCATAAGACTAATAATGGATAATGTGATGGTCTTCCTAATCGCTGTCGCCTGACTCCTTTGGTATGGTTACAAAGATTTTAGCAGTGGATCTGGTATGAGTCCCGTGTTATATGTCATTGAGTAGTTTGTTATGAATTGTATTCCCTGCTCTCCTAATGCATTGATCTCTTTGTTATATTGTCGGGACCTGGAGCTTTGCCTCTTTTCATGTGTTGAATTGCCTTGACCTTACTTTGCCTCTTTTCATCAATTTCATGTGTGAATGAATGGCCTCGACCTTACTTTGTCTCTTTTCATCAATTTCATGTGTTGAATTGCCTCAACCTTGCTTTGCCTCTTTTCATCAATTTCATGTGTTGAATTGCCTCAACCTTACTTTGCCTCTTTTCATGTATTGAATTGCCTCAACCTTACTTTGCCTCTTTTCATCAATTTCATGTGTTGAATTGCCTCTACCACGACTTAACTACTAACTCTCTCACTCAGCATGTCCAGAAGTAGGTAGGGTCATCATCATCATCATCATCATCAAGTACTGGGCCTGCTGGCATAGGTGATCATGTCTTTCCACAACTTTCGATCACGACAGTTATTTATCGTTTCCATTGTTGACCTTCTGCAAGCCATTCTCCTAAGCTGTCTGGTATCTTTTCTCTTTGCTTCCCTCTATCTTTTTGTCACTCAATTTTTCAAATTGTTACAATATATTATTCCACCTTTTCCCTTCTCATTGCATGGCCAGAAAATGATGATTGTTTCTTCCTAATATTGGAAATTAGCTCTATAATCTCTTTTTGCTTTGACCTCTTTTCAGAACATTTTTATTTTTCATTACTCTTCTTATCTGTCCATGAGTATTTTCAACATTCTTCTGTAAAAACCACATTTCTACACTACAGCCTCCCTCTAGTGCAGTGATTTTCGTGTCTGTTGTCTAGATTCACATCCATATGTTAAGACTGACTCTACATAACATTTAACTTAAGAACTGTTTTTCTTCTTTCTTCTATTGTCAAAAAAAGGATCATTGCATATCGGCATATGATAATTATGTCTGTGTGAAGTGTGATTTTTGTCATTGGTATCTAATTTCCTCATTTTTCGGAAGTGTAGGGTAGGGTACATTAACAGTAAGTAGAAAGTGAGAGAGGAAACATAACTGGCAACATTACAGTTACAATTGTTTTGAAGCGGTACATTGTACAACTACTGTAACTGTGTACTACAGAGTTAAGTACTCTGACTGCCCGTGTGTGTGCTTATGTAACAATCCGCCATTTTCACGAGTTACTTCCGCATTTGTATAAAATTACAAGCGACAAATAGTCAAACGAATATGTGATTCTCTGACATTACATACATATAAGAAATATATAAGCAACACTTACTTTGTTGAACAACAACTAAAACAGCCACAACAGCGGCTGTCACTACCACAAACTTCTTCATGGTATTTCAGACGTTTGAAGTACCACCAAACTTATACAACTGCCATCTAGAAACAGACATTACTGGGTCAAACAGGTGAGACATCCGCCTGTCAACACAGATTCGAAACTACCTATTAAAACCATATTGAATAAAATTCCCCAAACTGCTAATTTAAATGTATGTGTTTGATAAACTATAATTTAAACATAAATTTATATTATTGTTTGCATTTTACTTTGTTAAAATATCAATTTTGAAAGTGGGTCACATTTTATGAGTGCACACCTGTGAGCTCAAGGACAGTCGATAGCTCCACCTTAAGACAAGAAGGGACAGGAAGAATGAAATGGCTCCTTATCGTATTGTGTTCTGTCTTTTTATGACGTGTATCTCTGGAGGTACTTACTATTTATGTGTTTGTTATTTAGTTAAGTAATTAATAGGCATGTATTTTGAAGTTAAATCATATCTTCTAGGTTATAGCTATGATTATATTTGAAATTGTTAGTAGTAAGATTTAGTAGACAAGGAGCGCTTCCGGGTGCAGGAAATAAAGAAATCTCTCAACTCAGTTATTGGAGTCAATCACTGGTTGTTATTAAGTAATAAAGTAATTACACATTACTCATTACAATGGTCAAATTAAGAACCCAAATCTGAATGATGGCAACAAATAAATTTGTTTCTGAAGTTTGTATAATTAGATTAATCACTTGACTAAGTTTTTTGCCGCTGATACGATATGATTTAATTAATGATATGTATGAAGAATCAATCTCAATGTATTATTGTATTCAATTCAATTGTATAATGTATTGAGCAAAATTATTTTACAACCATAGACCCTAAGACGGAGACGTGAGTGAGTGTTAGAGTATTGAGTATAGTATTATCAGTATACTTATACTATAGAGTCAGTTGAGTAATAATATTATTATCTTATGGACTTAAATAATTAATATTTAAACAGTATATAAGAAGTAGGGCGTTACCAAATTAAATGTTTGCGTTGTTAAAAAAATTAATTAAATGTGTATCATCTTTTACTATCTGAGAATTTCAACATTGTTAACTGACTACTGAAACCGAAGTAAAAATAATTGAAAATACATATTTATATTTAGGCTAACTATATCATCATCAACACTGTTAACAACTTTTTTCCCTCCTGTCAACTGTCAAGTAAATAGGAAAGATTTTCTTCAAGACATATGTGACCGTAATCCTCGCTTGGTTGCTATTCATTTATAAGTTTTACAGACTAGTTGACTAATAGCAACCACCAGGCTGTTCAAAATGTACATTTAATGTTTCTTTTTAGTAAATTCTGAACAAATTTACACATAATCACAATAAATGTACATTTTAGATGTGTTAAGATTTCATCTATCATGCATGAATATCCACAGACCTTTCAACAAGCTGTAAGCTGTCATTCATTATGATAATGCAATTTTCAACGTTGGGGAGTCTGGTAATTTATATTGCTTCAGAAAACCAACGGAAATTGTAATGACTTTGAAGTTTCAGACACTTATGAAGAAATGCATATGAAATATCACTTTGGCTTATGTAATGTGAATGATGATATGGTGTAGTTACAAAAAAATATATAGAGGCACCAGTTACATCGCAAATCTTTAATTGCACTATATCATATGCTATGTATATTTATTTTTGTGTCTTCTCTTGTAGTTTCATTTGGTGTAAGCTTCACTAATTTATGTATCAGAATTTTTGGGCGTTTTTGTTTGCAAAAGTAATTAATCTCTTTTCTAGATCTTTTCAGTTCTCTCATTCATATTTTAGCAGTTGAGCTTTGTGTGCTAGCTAAATACTTGTGCTTAAAATAATTGTTTGTTAAAAGCACTTGATGCTGTTTTGAGGAGCATGGGTTTGATCCTGCTTCAGGCTGTCTGTTCTTTATGTTTTCTGTTGTTTATTTGTCAATTTTTCCATGTGTTGTAAACATACATGTCCACCAAAATTATTTGTTGATCTGTCACCTCGAAAGTTTCCATTTATAATAATAATATTCATTAACTATTTTATGTTTAACTATCATATATCAAGGGAATACTAGAGTCACTAGGAGGGATAACACCAGAAGAGCAAAGAATCGCAGATTGTATCTCCCCTCGACACCAACAGCAATGGAGGAAGGATAGAAAAGGAAGAAGAAGAAGATCAACTATTTTTGTCTTGATGCCTGTGCAGTTCTGACAAGTCAAAATTACTTTAAATTTGAAAAGAAAAAAGCCTTTGTTTGAAATATTGAATTGATTATATTCATTTCTTATGCACTGCATTCATATGACCTTCATTGAGTATATGTATCAACAGTCTGCTTTCATAGACAACTAGCAGTAAGACATAAAGACATGTTGTATGAGACTGTCTCTGGAATGCAGACTTGGCAAGAATAATATGGTCCTTACCCACCACATTTGGGGGCCATGATAGCTCATTGGTTAGTGAACTGGACTACAAAGGACAAGAGGTTGGGTTTGATCCTGATCGATGACCTCCGGGTTCACCCAGCCTTAAATGGATAACAGATTTTTTTCTGGGAAAGTGAAGCGGCACGGGTGTAATACCGACTGCATTACCCATAAAAATAATGTGGTGAAGGTCTATAAAATATTATGGTCACTAACACAATATTTTCTATACTCCACATGGCATCACAGGGCTCTTTACTTTACTTACCCATTACATTTTATTTGAAATTTTACGGAACTGTCATCCTGAAACAGATAACAGACTTCATCAGTGTCCAAAATCTTAATCAAATTCGGTAATGAATGTGGATGAAGAAGAAATATGACTTCCAGTAATTTAAAAAAGTTGTTGATTATAGCTAAAAGTCATGTTTACCCAAAATTTTTATAGTAATTTGTTTATTTTGAAAGGCCTGGCCATCCAATGTTACCAGTGTGACAGCAATGAAGACCAAACTTGCCCTTCGGGCTATGGATTTGATAGAACTGTGAATGCAATGTTGGACTGTAATGGCTTTGAAGCTGATGTCCCTGGCCAATTCTGTGTGAAGATTCATCAAGAAAGTCCAGGATGTAAGTAATCTTTGAATGTGGATTACATAAATGTGTGTTGTCTTTCATTTTATGTTTTACAAACTATGGGCATATATAAAAGTTATTGAAGTCAAACTGGGACAATGACAGCACATTTAGACATTTATTTTGGGAAGACTTATTTTTCTGTGATCCGCCTTTACACAAGTGCAAGTGTCCCAACATTTCAACAGTTTGTGGATACCAACAGCATAGAAAGATTACTCTGTAGGCTAGAGCTTTGTTTGAACTGCCTGCTTCATCTTATCATTGCTGAATTGCTGGCTTCTGAGGAACTTTTTGGAACGATAGATGTTCAGAAAGTATTGTGTTCAAAGTTCCCACAGAAAGATGTCTGTTCTGAAAGGCTGCTACATTTTATCAGTAAATTTTCCAAGATAAGCATTTCATTCACTGAATATTTGCTGGAATAGCTGCAGTGGATTCTAAACCACCTTGGCCACAATCATTTTGCACTGATGCATGCGCCTGTCCTTAGACTGTTTGCAGCATTCAAATGTTTTACTCTGGTTAATAGTAGACACTTGTCTCCTATAAACATGACTAGCTGCATGAGCTTATACTCATGTCTCTATTACTCATCTGACCAAAAGGTTCCAGTTTAACTGAACAACCTTTGTAATTTTAGTGTTTTTCACTTTTGTTTTGCTGCTACAGCTATACTCTGTATCTGATGATACAATAGATCATGATATAAGGAATAAACAGGCCACCAAGAATGACATTTGCTACAAAATGAGGTCTTCTGGGACGCACCAAAAGTTGTGTGATTATAAGCTGGACCAAGAGAACTTCTAACACGCATAAGAAATAATCTATCAGTCTTTTGTGGACACATTATGGGAATAGGGAACTTGGAAAAGTGACTTCAGTCAGAGTACAAGATGGGAGGGAAAACTGTTGACAAGTAAAGTACCCCTGTCATGCCAAGTGGCGTATAGGGAATATGGTGTTGGTGACCATAAATTTTACAGACCTTCGGCACATGATTTTTAGGATAATGTGGTTGGTATTACGCCCGTGCCGCTTCACTTTCCCAGAAAAAAATCCAGTACCCATTAAAGGCTGGGTGAACCCGAAAATTTTTTTTTTATTATTATATATGCAATATGTGCCACTTTGGCATGCAAGGTTTCTGTTTTTGAGATTGTGGTTCTGCCCTATGTGCCGTCTTCGGCTCGAAAGGACAATAGATAGATAGATAGAACCCGAAAGCCGTCGGTTGGGATTGAACCCTACCCTTTGTCCTTTGTAGTCCAGTTCACTAACCACTGAGCTATCGCGGCTCCCATTATGGTACACAAAGAAGAGTATTACAGGACCATAATAATTGTACATGGATGGATTTCATAAATACTGTAATCTGTTTCAATGTCACACAAAACATTTTAGTGCAGTGCATGAGCCTCCATAGTACCAACAAGAGTCTGTGACCTGGGTCATTTTTAACAGTTGGAAATTGTTATTTTTATGCTAGTTGGAAAATATTATTTTTATGCTTGTTGGAAAATATTATTTTTATGCTAGTTGGAAAATATTATTTTTATGCTAGTTGGAAAATATTATTTTTATGCTAGTTGAAATAATAATTTTAAAAAAAATTTTTTTTCGACCAGCAACTTTTTGCTGTTTGTTTCACAAGGGTTCCTTTACATTGTGGATACCTACAGCATAGAAAGATGACTCTGTAGGCCAGGCTCTGTTTGAACTGCCTGCTTCACCTCAATCACTGCTGAAATATCAATGCTCAAATATTTTTATTTGATGAGTGACCAATTGCTCTATTTTAAAATTAATTCTTAGTGTTTTGACACTGTCTTTAACATTTTAAGTCTTCTTCTTCCTGATCACACCATAATGGGGCTGAATTAAATTTTCCTGCTTGTTGCAGGAGCTACTGAGTTAAGTGCTCTGCGCACACCATGAGCTGTGTGTCTCATCCGTTTTGATCATGTTTTGATACTCCAATTGTTTACGATGAATGATGATATCGTATGACAGGGAACAGTTGGCTGTGTTCGCTTTCTGCACGGTTTCGCTATGTCTTTTGGCGTGTGCTGAGACTGCTATGATAGGGACTAGTTACCTTTCTTTGTTTGAGAGGTGAGGTATTAATTTGGATGATTACGCTGGCACGGGCGGTTGAGCAATTATGGATTTCAATTCGTTTGCAGTGATACCGGGGCCTTCCATAACCAAATCCTTTACATGCTCACAGAACCCACTTTTTTTTATCATGCCAAAGGATTAGGTTCTTGGCACATTAAATTTATTATGTATGTGCAAGCACCAGCTTTATTGCATTGTGCTGTTACCAAATAACCAGAGACTATGATGGCCGCACCTTTTTTTTTCTTAAAATATTTTTATTTGATGAGTGACCAATTGCTCTGTTTTAAAATTAATTCTTATTGTTTTGACACTGTCTTAACATTTTAAGTCTTCTTCTTCCTGATCACACCAAAATGGGGCTGAGTTAAATTTGTAAAGTATGTACTTCAGTATTATCATAATATATCACTTTGAGCCATAAAGATGGTGTTGTTTTATTTTTGTGTGAAAATCATTCCCCTACCACATTTCCCTCATTACTGAAAGTTGATATATACTGAGATTTACCAGTGTGATAAATAAAAAAAGACTAATTGTTTTTAACCATCATGGGTTCACCCAGCCTCTGAAATTTGTGTCAGAGATTATTTATGGGAAAACATGGTGGTGTGGCATGATTATGAACACTATTACCATATTCACTTTAAGATGTGGAGGGAACACTTAACTTTATTTTCTATCTATCTGTTGTCCTTTTGAACATAGGGCAGAACCACAATCTCAAAAACTAACCTTGCGTGCCAAAATGGCACAGATTGCTGAGATCACTGTTTCTATAACAATACTTTTTACAACGACAGCTTGTCAAGCCATCATCAACCTCCTTAGTTGCCTCTTACAATATGCCTGGAAGATCACAAACTTTATTTTGCTAAACCTTAAAGAAATCATATACATTGGTTAATATATTTCTGAAAGTTATATAACTATAGCTAAGATACACAATAGCCAGCTGTGATCATCTCTGTGCTGTATTTTAGATGTTATAGGCTTTATTACCTCTAATCCCTACCCACCACTTTTTATCTATTGTTATACATTTTCTCTTGTGCTGTAGATGTGACAAAATGTTACAACGCAAAGGAATATTCTTTCCTTTACTGTTAGTCATTTAGTAAGGTTTTTGTTTCTTTTATATATAGTGTTTCTTTATATATAGAAAGCAGCGCTTGTTCATTATTATCCTGTTAAATGTAAACTTTTGGAGCATGAATCCTGTACTACATTCACTCTTTTGTGAATTATTACATTATTGTAGAAATACACATCTAGGCAACCATTTTTACGTCTGAATGAAGATACAACTGCAATAATAATGAACATTTTAATCTATGACAGGGGGTGGATGGCAGAAAACTACAAGACGTTGTGGGTCCAGAACTTCCTTTGGTAATTATGTCACTTAAACAATTATTTTACAGTGTATTTATCCTTACCTGGATTTGTGTTGTAGAACACATGTGTTGTGGTTTATTTAAAAAGTCTTGGAGAAAGTAAAGTGTTGATCACTGCTCAAGTGGGTCATAGTAGAATAGTTACATGTTTTATTAATGGTATGTGAAATATTTACTCGGCGGTGGATGATCATGGAATTTTATTCTTTCTCGTGGTGAAATTTATTTTTTTTTCTCCCTTCAATTATGAAAGTTTTTTCAGTTTAGATTTTAGTGGGTGGTAGAGAAAATGTTTCTGCGAACAAAGTTACACAAGACGGTCCTGGCTTAACAAAGGCGGAAGAGCACTATAGCTTGTTTCATAAGTCGTGCCCAACTTTTAAAATCAATATCTTTTAAACAGCTTTTTGTATTTTTTTCAAAATTTGCATGTAAAGTTATAATGATTAGAACCCAACAGGGAATTAATTTCATTAAAAACAAACATTTGGTTATTATTATTGCTTATTTGATTTATATAAATTTATAACGACCCATTGATGTAGTCAAAACTTAGTGTTTACAGTATTTAAGTTAAAAATAGCGATTACAAATCTATACACGGTCAAATTTACGATTTTGCACGCTTTAAACGTGAGCTGTCTGACACAATTAGACACTTTTAGAAAACACGAGGCATTGTGTGTTCCATTTCCGTTCTTTCATAGGTGTAGACGTGGAACGCTAACATTTATCATGAGTCTTAAAATGAAATTCTGCGGTTTACAAAACATTGCAATAAAAATGTATGACTATTTTTGCAAAGAGGCTAAACGAGGAAGATTATTTCATTCTTTAGAAAACCCTGAGAATAGGACAAGACACATTTTGGATTTATCTAAACGGTCATTTAATCGCTGGATTCAAGCACGTGACCGTCAATGTTCCAAATATACAAAATCACAAGGAAGAGCAAAAATGTTGGATAATTTCGACAGTGAACTTATTAGAAGTGATATTTGCAAAATGTTGGGTATGAATGAAACTGTTACAATAAGAAAATTAAAAGTATCGCTGAAAAAGAACAACAGTATTGAAATATCAAAGTCTACATTATGGAGGAATGTGAGAGCTGCAGGCTTTACATTCAGAAAGTATTCCAATGGACGAAACATCATCTGTGAGAAGCCACATATAGTAGTCATGAGAAGCAAGTACTTACGTGAAGTAAAAGAGGTGCGCAAGCAAGGTTATGATATTGTGTACTTGGATGAAACATGGATCAATGTTCACCACACTAACCAAAGGGAATGGCAGTCATCAGATGGAAAGATTAAGAGATTAATACCTAGCAGCAAAGGACAGCGCTTGATAATTGCTCATGCAGATAGTCGACAACATGGACTAATACAGAATGCAGAGCTCATTTTTCTTTCAAAATCCATAGACAATCGGGATTATCACTCTGAGATGAATGGTCACATATTTAGACATTGGATTGAAAATTCTGTTCTCCCATCACTAGATCGACCATCTTGTCTAATAATGGACAATGCAGCGTACCACAACATTGTTGCACTTGAAGATAAAGTCCCGACGTCATCCAGTACAAAAGATGCTATTAAGATATGGCTCACAAAGGAGCACATACAATTTAATAACATGTACTTAAAACCTGAATTACTATCTCTAGTAAAGCAAAAACAGAGGACAAAGATTTTTCAAATAGATAAGATTATCCAAGAGCACGGTCATATAAGTTTGAGGCTGCCACCTTACCATGCTCATTTAAATCCAATAGAACTAATCTGGGCAAAATTAAAAGGACAAGTGGCAGATGAAAATACAACATTCAAAATATGCGATGTAAAGACTCTTGCTAATCTCGCTTTATTAAATATAGACAAAGATTATTGGGCTAAATGTGAAGACCACGTCTTAAAACAGGAAGAGGAATATTGGAAAAATGATGGTTTGTGGAATGTTCAATCCCAAACAGTTATTAATCTTTTAGACTCATCTGATTCAGAATGAAAGTATATAGCCCCCACAATGTTGCCCCTATATTACCTTAAATTATTTCAACAAACGGTCCTTTTCAGGACCACACAACTATGAAAATTGGACATACAGGTATACCTTGATATTATCGTCCGACCTCGAACTGAGCAGACAATAATTATCCTGGTGTTTTGTTTTATCCAGTTATTTCCCCATTACGGCCACGCCTTTACCTAGTGAAAATTAATCGTAGACCAGCAACTACGGTAATTTCTATTCTTTAGGGCTTCACAATTTACAATTTTGACAAACATCAAAGAAATATCGCCGCTTTAAGAAAACTGCAGCTGCAAGATATTTGTTAAATATACATTTAAAGGGTCTTTTGCATTCTAATAACATTTGGAAAATTTCAAAAGTATTTAACAAACGGTTAGAGAGTAATAGCGTTTTGAAGTTGGGCATATGTTTTGAAACGAGCTATAGTGTAGATGATAAAAAAATTTTTCTTTTTGTATTTTAGAAATGATATGTTATATAGTTCTGATCTGTGACATATACTGTTTGAGACACAAGACATATTATAGTTTAGATCTGGAATAATTATATATTTAAACATAACAGCAATCGTATCTTTCAGACTATTTGTTCACAAAATCTAAGACATATAATCAAAAATAGTTTAAATTCTGTTGATATATAGTTTGAGACAAGATGTAAAATATAGTCCTATTCTTCTAATTAAAAACATATGAGACACACACAAACCAAACTCCTGCAGCTTATTTTCTGTCTCCCAGGTGTTGCATGGGGCTGCCGATGGTCCTGGGACTACACAGGTGTGTTTATGGAGACATGCTATTGTGAAGATGCTGATGGATGCAACAGCTCCAGACATTTGACTTCCAACATTGTTCTACTTTCTGTTTCATTGTTTTCAGCACTTTATCTGTTTTACCACTTATAATTTGTTTACAAATGTATTTTATGGTCACCTATTGCTGTACATATTTTTTGACTAAACAGGTTTGTGAGGAAAGCTCAGGAGCGTCAGTGCAGACAGTTTTTATAATTTAATAGTTTAATGCCATAATGTGGAATTTCTTTCTTTTTTTTTTTTTTATTATTAGTAAAGTGTATTTTTTTAATTTGATGAATTACTATTACAGTTTATATTTGTAAAACTTTCAGCAATATATAAACTCATAGTGTCTGAATTTATTGTTGGTATTTTAGAATTATGTGCATCATTCTGGCCTATTTCAAAAGCCTATACAATTATTCTTTAAGTACATGGTCCAGAAAAAAAAAATATTTGACCACTTTTGTCTAGCATATAAAATGTGTACCATTTCTAAACATATATATTTTTTTTTATCTTCTATTAAACATTTGTAATTGCTTTTTTAAAAGAATCTTTATGCTGAAAAAAATCATACATACTAATCTCCTTAATTTAAATTGTAATTGTTTGTTAAAAAGGTTTCATATAGTGTTAAAGTTGTAAAACAAAACTGATGATTTTGTAATATGTGTTTTGGAGAGTATGTGGTTGAATCAGTAACGTGCTGGGTTCCAAGCCAGGAGAATATGGGTTCGAATCCAGGTAGGGTGAAAAGTTTTTTCTTTGGGAGTTGAAATAAAAACTCTGACCCGAACACCTTGTGGCAACCGTACTGAACATATAACCTATGTTCTCTGGTCCTATAAGCCCCCCTCGTATTGAGAAAATGCTGTGAAGATAGTTTTGTGTGTGTGTTGTGAGTGTTTAGAGAAAATCTGGACAGATACTAGAAACACTTTTGGATGCATATTCTTGTACTGCACATGGTGAGATAATGGCCAACAATATTCACTATTTATAAACACAAATATGTTTTGAGCTTTTCTTACTAAATTATTGTTTGTGTTTCTTTTTCTAATGACTATTTTTATACTGCTTATGTTTATTTACTATGCACAAAATTTCAGTCTTTATAATAATATGGTAGAATTATTCCATAAATTGTAACAAATTTTATAGTTTACAATTATAATTTTTCTTTATTATCATGTGATTAATAAGTTTCTTGATGGTAAGTAGCTTACCAGAGTCATAACAATGGATATGAAGTCGATTTTACATCAGAATTCTTATATACCAAAAGGTAGTAGCCAGTTGGAGTGTTATTTTCAATATAGGATAGGTGTACTGAGCAGAGAAGTATTACTGCTGTAGGAGAGTTGAGTTTAGAGCCTCCACTTTTTATGTTGGGTTGACTGGTGGGGATGAGCAAGTTTCGAGCCTTAGTGTTCTGTGTGAAAAACAAGCCTTCTACAGCTAATCAATTCCATAATAGGCTATCATCCATATTAATTTTTTAAAGTCATTTGGGCAGCCAATACTGTATACAACATCATGAGATAATGATGACAGTATATTTTCATCATTGATGTTATACTGCTTTAGGAACTCTGAATAGTTCCTCTGGGCTTATTTTTGGAGGGTTTTTTTTCTTCCTTTGTGCAATTGATTTGGCATGGCAACAACAATTTGAAATTAATCTTTTCCTCATCTCAGTAGACTACAATCCAACATTTACCGGTACAAAGAATGTGATTTTAAGACATCAGAGACTTACTTTCCTCCCTTCTACAGTTAAAACAAAAATAGTTTTTCTGAGCTTTAGAAAAGCCCTTAATGTGGTTTTGATTATCATGTTGTTACAAGAGATGCGTGATTTCATGGTATTGATACATAGGGAGAGTTTTTATCTTGTTTTGACATCACTTTAAGTACCATCAAAGATAAGGATATTATAAAGAACAAAGTCTAAGGTACTGACTGACAAATGACCATCATGAATAGCCAACAACACAAAATAGAGATGCAGGTTTGCATATAAAAGAATATATGAAAAGGAATACATATTCTAATGAAGTCATCATCTATCTTTTGTTCACCTGAAGCATTGTCTATAACTGCAATGTCATATAAATGTTACTGTCTTTTGTAATTCTTGCAGTGGCCCCTATAGATTTGTCTGTAGCATTGTATCTGTGGGCCAGTGGATTTTCCTCAGTCTACTATATTCAGTGGAGCTTTGGTGGCTGGGCGATTTTTTTTTCAGACTTACAAGGCTACGGGGGTCGCCCAGCCTCTAAATATGAGTACCAGAGATTTTTCTGGGAAGTAAAGACGGCCTGGTGTGATACCAACCACATCACCCAAAAAATGTGCAGTGGTCATAGAAAAATATGGTCACTAACACCATACTCCCCAAATGTCTAGCAAGGCGTGAAGGGAACCTTTACTTTTTACTATATTCAGTACATGTCTTGAGGCATGTTAAAGTCATTAAATCCCACTTTGATTTTAAAATAAAAAAGAGCTTTTGTATTAAACAACAGGAGGTTCCTATGTTGACTTCCTGCTAATATTAAGATTCATGGTGAGGGATTCATTTTACCATGAATCCGTCTGAATGAAGTAAATTGAATGCAGAAAATAATCGGGTAAAGTAATTAAATTTTATGGCTAACAGCATTGGTTGATGATGTACACATTCCATTATACAATTATGATTATAGAGCATACATTCCATGAGAAGACAATTATATCTTCTACAAAAATGTATTTAGTTAAGTTAGGAGAAAAGTCCATATTTGTGTATCTATAAATAGCAGCAGTGCCTTATTGTTGTAGTCTGTCACAGCCATGGGGCAATTATTAGTGGTTCTTAAGTGCATATAATGTGTAGCTAGAGTTGCATAAATGGTTTTTAGAAGTTGAATTTGTGTGTGTACAACTGGTTAAATGTTTTTTCTCAAGTGCGTTTGTTTGAGAGAGGGAGAGCGATGAGGATATTTCATCCGCCACCATATCAGACATATCATGCTGTAATATATTTTTGTTCCTTTGTATATCTTGTATATGATATTCTTGTTTTCCAATTTAGTGCAGATAAATTTTATTTTAGCTTGAATCAGAGTGTGTACATGACTATTTCAATTTGTTTAAATAGCCTTTTAGCTCCCCTTTTCCCTTTCTTCATCAGTAGTTTCATATTTTTAAAAAATCAGAGTACAAAAGTGCTTGTGTTAAAAAGGTACATGTCATTATTAACAATATTGTGCAGAACTCTTATATTTTATTCAGAGACTTTCATTTATTTATTTCTCTTCTACAGTATTTTTTGGTCAATTTTCTTTTTTTTTTTTACTCTTTTCCTTTTGGCATGACATATTTTGTTTGTATGTATATATTTTATTCATGGTTACAATTAATCTGTCGAGATTTGAGACATCATTATACCTCTCTAATACTGTAGTATTAAAAAAAATTCAGTAATTATTGGTCCTTAATTTTATGAGTTTTGCTTCGAAAAGTAAATCAGTGCGTGAATTTTCTTGTCCGGTTCCATCAGCATCCATCCTGGTAAAATTTTTCAAATTTACTTTTCTGAAAATATATTTTTAAAAGAACTTTTTTGGGATCTTTTGATCGCTGAACTAAAATGTTGGTTTGAAATTAACATTCCAGCCACTTGTATATTAATCAATGTTTACATCATTTACTTTTTCTATTGGAAGTTTATTCTGTTTTCATTTGATTCATCATTCATAATAAAATGTTAAAATTTGATTGGTGGTTTTGTAACAATTAATTATCAATGTAAAAATTATACCACCAGTGGTAAATGTGTATCACAGTGATTGACGGCTTTCAGCTATTCACCCAGCCTTAAATGTGTACCAGATTTTATTCTGGGAAAGTAAAGCGGCACGGGCATAGTACCGACCATATTACCCCATAAATCATGTGCCGAAGGTCCAGAAAAATTATGGTCACTAACGCCATATTCCCTATACTCCACTTGGCGTGGTGGGGCTCTTTACAATTTAAAGGAAAAACTGAGTAATCATTGCAATATGTAATCATATAGTAATAGAACATCTTAAACAGTGATCTTATTTTAGGGTTAAAATTGTGCTACGTTTAAAGAAATCTAGACTTATAGTTTGTGAATAAAGTTGTATAATTGACAATATAACTGCTGTTAATATTGTTGCAGTTTGTACATGTTTGTGGATATGTGAGCATGTGTTTATGTTTGTTGAATTCTGTTCACTTTTTAAATAGACTTATTTACATTCAAACATAACACATTGACCTATGTGGCGGGGAAAGGTGGTGCTTGCCTAATGACTGTGTTTTTTATACTCTACAAATAAAGACAAGCATCTCCCTAAATTGATCTTTTCCTCTGTTAAGTGCAATGATAAAAGACATATTCTGATTACCACAGTCAACCTTTCATTTATCTGTAGTTTTAAAAAAAAACAATTAAAATTTCTTCATCTGTTTGGCTAATGTTCGGGAGAGTAAAAAGCTACGGAAGGGTACCCCGATGTAAAACAACCCCACTGCCTTGTGGGTAAGACTTTTTAGTCAAGGCTAGCGGAGCCAACCGTAAACAAACCGACAGAAGGCAATAGAAAACCACCGTCGTAACTTCTTTGTACAATCATGAATCGCTACAACAATAGAAATAACGACAACTACGTTAAGGGGGATTCCAATGGAAAAACCTCGTTCGGTAGGGGACATCATGTGCTACAGGTGATACCCGATCGTCATCAAGCTACTGTAAGCAAAATAAAGATAAAACAAACTCTAAAGATAGGTACTTGGAATGTGAGAACACTGATGCAGAAGGGGAAACTAGAAAACATACAAGAAATTAAAAGAATGGGTTTACAATTACTGGGACTTTGCGAAATGAGATACTCCGGATCAGGGGAGATGTATTCTGATATACATAAAATAATCTATTCTGGAGGTACTGAGCACCAAAGAGGAGTAGGTATCATCTTGGATGCAGAGAGAGTCCTTTTAGTGAAATTGAATGGAAAGCCAATAGACATAAATCTTATACAAGTTTATGCACCAACAGCAGACAGTCTACAGGAAACAATTGATACATTTTACGAGTTAAATGGGGCACTTCTACAAGAAGAAGAAATAAAGATGAGTATAAGAGATTAAATAAAAAAAATTGTAGTAAAATGCAATGAAGCAAAAGAAGCATGGCTAAAAGAGAGATGCTAAAGCTATATGCAAACAAATTGAGGAATTAACAGAAGAAAAACGCAATCCAAAACTGGATGTCTAAAATCAAAGGAAGGAGAACTGTTGATTGATCAAGAAAACATAATGGAACGATGGACAGAATACATAAAAGATCTTTATAATGATGATCAAACGGATGTAAATATTAAGGATAATGGAGAAGGACAAGAAATACTCAAAGAAGAAGTGGAAGACGCCTTGCGCAATATTAAAGCAGGCAAAGCTCCTGGACCAGATAATATATAACTAAAGAAGAGATTGAAGCCATGGGTGATTTTGGAATAGGAATAATAACAAAAATATTGAATGATATCAGCGGATATATACCAGACGATCGGGTGCAATTGAATGCGATGATCAATGATTTACAAATATCTCTATAGCGTAGTTTAGGTCTGATTATTTGTCTTTTTCTGTGTATTAGTTCACCATATAGTTTTTGCTTAAAAATGCGGTTTTCTGCCATTCGCAGGACGCCATCCTAACCTTCCGCTTCGGAGCATTGACGTGTTTGTTAGGTTCTTGGCACATTGCAGGAAAGTTAAGTTTGTTATTTTGTCCTGCCGTTTGATGAGCAATATGAAAGCAGGCAAAGCTCTGGACCAGATAATATAACTAAAGAAGAGATTGCAGCCATTGGTGATTTTGGAATAGAAATAATAACAAAAATATTGAATGATATCTACAACAGCGGATATATACCAGACGACATGCTCAAATCAATATTCATAGCCCTACCAAAGAAATCGGGTACGATTGAATGCGATGATCATCGCACAATAAGCCTTATGAGTCATATGACTAAGATTTTACTAAGAATCATCATGCGAAACAAAATCAGTCCAGAAATTAGCGATGAACAGTGTGGTTTTGTTAGAGATAAATGAACAAGCAATGTCATTTATATCATAAGATCTTTGGTAGAAAGAGCCATAGAGGTGAAAACAGATCTATACCTATGTTTCATAGATTACACCAAGGCATTTGACAAAATAAAGCACCAAGAAATAATTAACATTTTAGAAAGCATAAACGTAGACAGCAAAGATCTAAGAATAATAAAGAACATGTACTGGCAACAAACAGCGGCCATAAGAACAGGAAACCAATTGAGAATGTTTCAACAAATAAAACAGGGTGTTAGACAAGGTTGTGTGCTGTTACCAGATTTGTTTAATATTTATAGTGAGATTATTTTAAGATCCATAAGGGGCATGCCTGGAATAACAATTAGAGGTCATAATATAAATAATCTAAGGTATGCTGATGATAAGGGGTAGGGTTCGATCCCAACCGACGGCTCCGGGTTCACCCAGCCTTAAATGGGTACCGGATTTTTTCTGGGAAAGTAAAGCAGCACGGGCGTAATACCGACCACATTACCCCAAAAATCATGTGCTGAAGGTCTGTAAAATATAGGGTCACTAACACCATATTTCTCTATACGCCACTTGGCGTGACGGGGGGTACTTTTTACTATGCTGATGATAGTCTTAATCGCTAAGAGTGAAAATGAGTTACAAGAAATGTTGGACATTATAGTGAAAGAAAGCAAAAATAAAGGACTCAGCCTTAATAGCAAAAAGACAGAGGTAATGGTAACAACAAAGAAAAAGACATCACCTCAGTGCAAAATAAAGACAAGTGGAACAATATTAAAACAGGTAAATGAATTTAAATATTTGGGAACTTTGTTAACCTCAGACGGAAGATGTATAAAAAGAGATGAGATGCAGGATGGCTCAGGCAAAAGCAGCTTTCCAAAAAATGAGGAAGATACTATGCAATCCATTTTTGACAATCATCATCATCATCAAGTACCGGGCCTAGTGGCGTAGGTGATCATGTTTCTCCACAACTTTCGATCTCGGCAGCTATTTATCATTTCTGTTGTTGACCTTCTGCCAAGCCATTCTCTTAAGCTGTCTGTTGTTTTTTCTCTTTGCTTCCCTCTGTCTCTTCGTCCCTCAATATTTCCAGTTGTTACAATATGTTCCAGTTGTTCTCTTCTCATTACATGGCCAAAAAATGATGATTGTCTCTTCCTAATATTGGAAACTAATTCTCTTTTTGCTTTGACCTCTTTTCGAACTTTTTTATTACTCTTCTTAGCTGTCCATGGTACTCTCAACATTCTTCTGTAAAACCACATTTCTACAGACTCCAGTGATTTTCTTGTCTGTTGTCCTATTGTCCATGACTCGCATCCATATGTTAAAACTGGCTCTACGTAACATTTAAGAACTCTTTTTGACAACAGAAACAAGAAAAAGAGTTCTTAAATATTACGTAAAGCCAGTGATGATGATGATGATGATAATGTTTGGCTAATATTTTTTTTTAGCTCTTTCCATTTCTACCCTGTACTTCTATATGTTACCATCTCTCTGCTCAATTAATTTTTTCTCTGATCTTACATCGTTGAGAGTTCCGACATCACATGGGCAAAAGGCACTCAATGGCTCATCATAACAGTTTATCAAAATCCTACTCCACATAATTGTGGTGGCTCTGGTAACAGACTAAGCAAGCAGGGATCCGTAAGGGAAACAAACCAGGTATTCAAAAAAATAACATGCTGCGATCAAATTTTGGCTGAAAGATATCTATCTTCTATGTAAACCACAAAGGCAACTGTGTCCACTGCACACTCTTCTAAGGGTGGGTGATGAAGAGGAGCAATCACTCAGTGAAGATAGACGTAAAAGAGTATTCCCGTTAACAATTATATTTCAACCAGTGCTGCTGTGTTTTCATCAAATCTCTCATGACTAGTGGTTTTGTTTTGTTTTGTTTATTTCGTAAGTTTTTAAGATTGATATTATCAAACCAGTTAGGTTCAGTTAAGTTACTCGTCCATGTTGCTTTTGATCCGCATCTTCCTCTTTTTTTTTCAAACCAATTCTTTATTAAAGTAAATTTAGGATTTTCTTAAAGAACTTTGTCCAGTCGTCACTCAAGAATTGGGCAGCAAGGTTTCCGGATAAGTTGGGCACTGTGGAAGTTTCTCCTATCACACCTGACTGTAAAGGTGTGTATCTCCTGAGCTTTCTTACCAAGTGTACTGCACATTACAAATCACCTGTTTCATAGTATCTGGTTTCTTGTGAAACATTTTGCTTCTCGGAAAGTTTGAAATCCTGTGTATGTTAGATTGTTTTTCTTCTATCCAGAGTTTGACCCCCTGCTAATGTTCATTGAAATCTGTCCATATGCTTGACTATGTTGCTAATGCCATGGGTGCTACGGAGTTCCTGCTCGTTGGTCAGGTTTTATCCTCAAATTTTCTTGAGATCTCGAAGGGGACATCGGAACACCAATGGGTTCGCCATGTGTACAGTGATGATGATCCGAACACAGCCAAGCAAAATAAACATCAATTTTAGTACAATAGACTATTTGTTCTAAAGGCGCCAAGTTTAAATGATAAAATAGGACTACTATACGTGGTCTCCGGCTGACTTGTGTAACTTTGAATAGGAAACATCTCGAGTTAAGTGTTTTTCTGAAAATGTTTGAACGTTGCCTTTGTAGATTTGTTAAGGGTTTAATTATATTATAAAGTTCATCTTGATGATAAGCAAGTGGTCGGTGTATCACTTTGCTGCACATATATTATAACCATAGCCTTCGTTTAACTCAAGCCGGAGTTGATGATGACTTTAGTCACAAGTACAACTATTAAATTCATCAAGCTTCAACGACGACGTAAATAAAACATCAAAATTCTACACAGGAAATGAATTAGGAAACGCCGTGGTATTTCTTATTCTCAGAAAATCGGGGAGGAGGTGGTTTACATCGATCAGTATGACTTGATCACTCTCAAATAATGAGATTGTAGTTACCATCTGGTGTGTCAGCAAGTCTGTTATACAATTATAGGCAACTATTAAGTGCGGGACACCGAGCAAGTGAGTTTTAAAAGAGGGTTGTTTTTTTAAAGCGATTCGCTTTGCCTAGTTACAGAATAATTCTGTCTCAGCGCTGTTGAATTAGTTTCGCATTTATCATATGTAAAGTTTGTGTGAAATTCACTTGAGCAAGTTACATAATGAATATTTATCTGATATCTGTATTCTTACTTATATACTGTCAATAATTAATTATGTTCGATATTTATAACTTTCAGTAAGTTGTCAAAACTAATGTAATTAATTCAGTCCTTCATTGATTCCAATTAAATTTTAATAATTTGGACCCATTGAAAATAATATGAATAAAATAAGCAGGCACTGTACAAAGTGAACGCAGCACTACAACGTGCAGGGTTGTGCACGAAGGGCAGCTTACAGAAGCATTTGAAATAAGAACTGGAGTGAGGCATATGTGTCCTTTATCCCCAATAATCTTTCTGCTTGCCATAGATTGGATTATCAGAGTAATGCAGAACAATAAAAATTGAATCCAGTGGTCACTGACCAAGCATCTTGATGACCTAGGTTTTGCTGACGATTAACTCTCCTATCACATAATCATCAACAGATGCAAGATAAAAATTAACACAGTTGACGAGAGATAAAAACAGTTGGGACTGAAATAAAAGATACGACCAAAATCATGAGAATTATTGCATATGTCAATAATCAAATAACAACAGGAGAAATACCTCTTCTTATTTCTTGTTTTTCTTAATCCTTTGAACTCCAGTCGGAGTATAGGGTACCCACAATCCGGTCTGCATCAAGCGTGGACAACTCTTGCCAACCTCTATCATGTATGGTTCGTCGTCATGTCTCCAATGGTCTGCCTCTTCTCCGTTTGCCAGGCGGTGTCCATGTTAATGCTAGGTGCAGGTTTGTTCTATTCGTAAAAAACTATAGCCTAGCCATTTCCAATGTCTTCTTTTCATTTCTTGAGTGGTATTGTTAATGCCTGATCTTCTGACGACTTCTTTGTTTGTGATGTGTTGATCCCAAAGGATGTTTAGATTCTTCCGGCAGCGACCGTCAAACCTCCAAGTTGGCTTTTTATCCTATAGTTCATAATCCACGTTCCTGCTGCATATAGGAGTATGGAAATACCTCTACTAAACGTAAAACTGTACACATATTAAGACAGTAATATAGACAAAGAAGGAGGAACACAGAATTATACCAAAATAAGGATACAAAAAAGCAACGGGAGACTTCATTGCACTAGGAAATAATGAAACCCAAAGAAATTAGGATAAATACAAAAACAAAAATTCTTCAGTCCTATCATCATCATCATCATCGAGTGCCTTCTCCGCAACGAAAGTTGGCTACCATGGATCGCCATTCTACTCTGTTTCTTGCTTTGATGGTGCAGGCTGTCATAGATTGACTTGTCCATCTTTTGATGTTACTCGTCCATGGTAGTCTTGGTCTGCCTCTGCCTCTTTTACCTTGTATTTTTCCTTCCAATATTACTTGTAGTAGGCTGTTGTGTCTTTTAACATACCCCAAAAATTTCATTTGTCTTGTCTTAATTGTATTTAGTAGTTCTCTTTTTATTTTCAGTTGTTTTAAAACTTCATCGTTTGTTATCTTTTGTTTCCATCCAATTCTACCTATTTTTCTATAAATCCACATTTCAAAAGCTTCAATTTTCTGTTCTGTTTTTTTTTGTCTAATGTCCATGTTTCTGCACCATACAGGAATATTGAGAAGATTTAACATTTTGCCATTCTTAGTTTCAGCCCTGCTGATATTTGTTTTGTTGTTAGTACATTTTTCATGGCATTAAAATTACTTTTTGCCATACCTATTCTTTTGTTTATTTCAATTTTGCATTTTCCATCATTGGTTGTAGTATGTCCCAGGTAGTTGTAACTCTGGACTGTCTCCAGATGTATTCCCTCAACTGTGATATTTAATTGTAGGTCTTGAGAATTTTTCTAATTTTCCTTGTTGGTATAAGGTCCTAACATTCCATGTAGCTATTTTAAATTCGTTCTTAATACAGTAGTTAGAATTTCTCTTCATGGCTTTCTTTGGAGTGTTACGTGTTGAGGTTCCAATTATATGGCTGTGAAACATGGAGAACAACAAAAATAACAATCATGAATATACAGACCTTCATTAATTGATACTTGCACATAGCAAAACGATAGAAATGGCTGGACAAAATCACTATCGTAGAATTATGGGAAAGTACCTGTCAAATATAAGTGAACAAAGTATACAGCGAAGACTATAGCACTAGATATAACACACACTGCGGAAGCCAACTGAGAGTATTACACAAGCTCTTTTTTTTTAATTCCCAGGGGAGGAGACAAAGAGGAAGACCAAAATGTTCAAGGGGAAGCAGAGATGAGGACGATGGGGAAGACACAGAATGATCTTAAAAGAATGGACAGAAATAGAACAACCTGAAAAGTGTTTGTTGAAAACCTATAATCCACGGGGAATTGAAAGGAAGAATAAGATGAAGACTAGAAAATCAAACAATTCTTGATGAGTGCTCTTCTTTTGTTCTGGAACCGGTCATTTAAACATGGCCCATAATGCAAGAGCCTCGCGTATCTATTACTTCATGCATAGCTATCTGCAGCGTGACAATTTTGGAACCTTGAAAATATTAATGAAACGTCCGATGATTTAATTATCAGGGCCCGCCTTATTGTTGCCTCATTCTCTATACTGAATATAGCAATCTATACTCATTATTCCCGTATAGAATTAGTTATGGGAAGCTGCACACGTCAGTCACAAGCTTGACCTGATATTTCATTATGATTGATTTCCACATGCTACACAATGAACAATCTGCAAAACTGAATCAAAAGAAAGATTCTGTCACCACAAGATAAAATACAAATTCATTTTGTAGGAAAAATTTCAAAGAATGTACATAAAGGCTAGAAACGCTTTCTTGAATTAATTAGAAAAAAACAATAAGAGGAGGACATGAGTAAGTTTATTTAGTCGTCGGGTGTACTAAACAAATAATAATATATGATTTGTTGGAAAAAAGTATGTTATTAATCCCCAACAGAAAGGTAAATACTAAAGGCATGATGCTAGTGCATGGTGTATACAGTCATGTGACGTAAAACTGTAATAGATGGTAATTTTTTTTTACGTTTGCTCCTTCTCTTTACTATCTAAGCAACCTCTAAATTGTCTTGAGTAATTTGTGCAAAACCTCGACTTTTAATGAGAGGAAAATTACACTATATATAGCTATCTATTTCCTGTCCTTTCGAGCCAAAGACAGCACATGGGGCAGACATTCTAGATCTTGAGTCCGACGATCTTTCAACTGTCAAATCTTGCACAGGATCTGTATTGTGTCTCACCACATGGCTCTGCTCTAGGTGAGTTGCTCAATCTCGGCGAGGGAATTGATGCCTGCTCTTGTTGTCTCTCGCTTTAACGTTCTTCTTAGTGCTTCTCTAGTCTGCCTCTTTTTCTTTTACCCTCAGGTTCCCATTTGAGGGCGTGCTCTGAAATTCTTTTGTTGTCTCTTCTCATCACATGGGAATCATTTGACCACCTTTTTCTCTTGGTTATAGTTTATATTTTTAAATGCTTTGTCATTTCTCTTATTTATGTACTAGTCTTGAACTCACGTCAGGGTATACGAAGTATTTTCCTAGGACATTCGTTTTTATGTGCATTCAGTTTATTTTCTATTTCTCTAGTTGTTTTCCTGCTCTCGCATTCATAAGTAGATTTTTTATACACTTGATTTCTCTCTCTCTCCCTCTCTCTCTCTCTCTCTCTTCCCTCTCTCTCTGCGATCAAGCCTTAATCAGAGTAGGATTCCAGACTCTCTCATGAAGTTAGCTGTTCGTTTAAGCGAATCGATTGCCCCATATAGTTTCTCTTCCAGGGAGGTGGGCGTGGACCACATTGCTCTTCTCAGGTCTGTGTACTGGGGGCAATCCTGTAGAACATGTTTTGTAGTCATATTGTCCAGTGTACAGTGGCATAGGCTGGTTGTACCTATTTTGAATTTGGTGAACATGTGATTTCTCATTCTATTGTGGCCAGTGCTTAGGCGAAGTATGATGACTTGATCCTTCCTTGATAGTTGGTGGTATCCGTCATTCTCGTTATGCTTTGGGTGTTCTCGTTTTCATTTTTCATGGAACTGACCTTTGAGGATGGATTTGGCTTCATCATAACTGAGCGGATGGTTCTCTTGTGGTAATCTCTCTCCCTCTTTAGCTAATTTGTCTGCGCGTTCGTTCCCGTGTATATTACAGTGTGATGGTATCCACTGAAAGACTACTCTCTGGAAGTTATTGCATAGTTGGTCCAGGGCTGTTCTCAAGTCATCTAGTTCATTGTTCTTGGGGCTTTTTAGAGCTGATAGTACTGACAGTGCATCAGTCAGAATCACCAATTTATTGTGCATGTTATTTTTGTGTTGAGTAGCCAGTGTTGCAGCATCTCTGATGACCTCAGTTTCTGCTTTAAAGTTGTTTGAGAATTTTCCAGTAGCTATTGACTTGGTGATTTCGCCCTGATTATTCAGCATCAAGAACACACCTCCCCCTCCATTTCTGGTGACATTTGTAGCAGAGCCATCTGTGTATATGTGGGACCAAGAGTCCAGTGGGTAGGTATCGTGTATGTGTTTTTCTGCTACGTGTTTTCTTTCTGTGTCTGACTGAGTGCTTTTTTTTCATGATTCCTGTTATATTTTCCTTAAGTTCTGGTATTTTATATTTTCCATGAGGAGACATATCAGATGTGCCCAAGGGTTTCGATATTGTTTGGGAAAGTACTGGGTCTCCAGTAGTTAGTTCATTGGCAATTGCAGCGAAGTTGCTCCTCTTTAGCCGTACAATTCCGGAACCAGTTATTCTTTGATTTGAAAATCCTGGCCTTTGTTGTTGTGTTTAGTCATTTTTATTTCCATATTTCATTACTTTTGTCCTTTGTTGGTTAATTTCAAGTCCAACTTTCCTAGCCATCGATGACATGACATTTTTTTTTTTGCGTCATGTTCACATTTCTTTATGTAAGGACTGTGTCATCCACAAAATCATGGTCCTCCAATTGAGATCTATGTATCCTTCCAATGCCTTTGCTACCTGTACACCATTTCTGCACAAAGAGGTCGATGACAATAACAAAGGGAGATAAAATGCATCCTTGCTTTACTCCGGTACCAATCCGGAACTATTCATGTAATCCTGCCTCTGAGACAGAGCTACACATAGAAGCTATCATATCTTTGACGATATTCATAATTGTGTGTGGTATTCTTCTTCTGCGATCATGGCTCATCCAGACTAGGACTCTAGACTCTTTTATGAAGGTGGTGGCATTCCATATTGTCTCTGTATGTTCCACAGTGAGTCTCTATGTATGCTGTCGAAAGCCTTTTTGAAATCAATGAAATTTAGAAGTGGTTTCTGCTTTTCTGTATGTTGTAATATAATTCTTAGGGTTAAAATATGATCAATTGAGCTTCTTCCTTTTCTAAATCATGTTTATTATTCACGTATAACAGTGTCCACTGCACTTTTGATTCTGTTCATGATCATCTTACATAGCAACTGATATAAAAGTCACGTCTCTCCTGTTGCAATCATTGAGATTGCCCTTACACTCTACATATAGCTCTTATAAAATGGATAGTTTTACTCATTTTCCCCTTGTACGGGAATGGCACAACATGCAGAAGCCAGATAGATTTTATACTAACAAGACAACAGAACAAGAAAAGAGTAATCGACATTAGAGCAATCTCAAATATTACAGATGACACGGATCACAAGATGGTTATGATCACACTAAGACAGCCAAAATAAAGAGAATATACGAAAACAAACAAAAGAAGCGAAAAGAACAGACAATAAAAATAAAACAATTAAAAGATCCAGAAACAATGAAAACCCTAGAAGAAAAACTAACATAGGAATTCAAGAAACTCCCTAACGAAGTATGTAAAGTAGGAGAAGAGTGGAAACAATTTAAGGAAACAGTAACCAACATCTCTAAAACAGTTTGTGGAACGAAGCTAAGAACCAGAGAAGGGAAAAAGAGCACCCCGTGGTGGAACGAAACAATCAGATAAGCAATTAAAGAAAAGAAGAGACCGTTTAAAAATTGGAGGGAGAACAAGAACCAAGAAAAATATGCCTTAGTTCGAAAAAGAGTTAAAATTTTGATCAAAGAAGCTAAACGAAAGAATTGGACAGAATTCGAACAAAACATGAGCAGGGACTTCAAGACAGCCACAAGAGATTTCTACAAAGCAGTAAAAGCCACAAGAGCGAGAAAAGAAAACCATGATCCTACTAAGCTGATAAATGACAAAGACGGACAGCCAATATCAAATAACTAATTCAGAGATGGAAAGAATATTTTGAAGACCTGTTAAACATACCAACTACCAATAAGACAACAAAAACCACGCTAGAACTCACAAATACTGAACCCAACATCATGAAAAAGGAAATCGAAGAAGTAATCAAATATGCACCAAGAAATAAAGCACCGGGGATAGATAACATACCAATAGAAATAATAGCATCAGCAGGAGAAACATGAGTGATATGGGTGCACAGAATATTTAATGGAGCATGGCACCAACAACAAGCCTCAGAAGACTGGAAACAGGCAATCATCATACCAATATGGAAAAAGAAAGCTAGAAAAAGAGACTGCAATCAATATAGAGGTATATCTCTTCTCAGCCATGTAGGAAAGCTATACGCCAAAATCTTGGAAAAAAGGCTGAGACCAATAATAGAACTACAGTTAAGCGATTCTCAAATGGGGTTCCGAAAAACAGAGGATGTACTGACGCACTATCTTTACGACACATAGTAACATTGATGGTGTATGTCGGGGGGCAACGATAGAACCAGAGGGATAAAGGCCGCTTGGTCAAGCAGTCGCCACGACGTGTGCGACTCAGGATTTTTATTTCACCCCCGATAGAAAAAATCCTTTCTGTCTACCGCGGGCTTCGAACACCGAACGTCAGCTTTTCAGCTAGCGGAACATTCGTTTTAACCGCACGGCCACGCGCACCTCACTATTCACATTAAAACAGAGATGTACTGACGCACTATTCACATTAAAACAGCATGCAGAAAAAACGACAGAACACAATCAAAACTTATACATAGCCTTCATTGCCCAGGAAAAAGCATTCGACAGAGAACAACTGTGGGAGATACTAACAACAAACGGAGTAAGCCAACATCTAACCAACCTTATTAAAAGTCTCTATGTCAACAGTAGCTGCAGGGTCAGAACAGCAGCAGGCTACACAGACCACTTCGAAGTTAGATCAGGTGTAAGACAGGGGTGCGTACTATCCCCCCAACTGTTTATTACATACTTGGACTATATATGCAAGCTAGCCAACCCATCAGAGACAGAGCAGATCAATGAGCTTTTATTTGCAGACGATCAGGCACTATATACATGAAACAATAGAAGACCTACAAGAACACTTAAACAAACTCAACATCTCAGGCACAAAATACAACATGAAAATCAACATCAACAAAACAGAAGTCATGAATGTCGCCAAAAATAAACAGAACATCAACATAACTATAGAAGGCAGACAACTAAAACAAGTAGAGGAATTTAAATACCTAGGAAGTCTAATGACAAAATTTAATTCTCAAACAGCAGAGATAGAATCAAGATGCAACAAAGCTTGTCAAATCATTGGACAGTTATCACCACTATTGTCCAACAAGGAAATAACTCTGGAGGCAAAACGAGCACTATACAATACAATCTTCGTCCCAACGTTGTGCTACCAATGCCAGACCTGGACCCTAGATGCAAGAACAATAAGAAAATAACCTCTACAGAGATGAAATATGTTAGACGAATGACATGAAACAGTCTGAGAGATAAGATCAGAAATGAAGAACTGAGAAAAAAGCTAGGAATAGCCCCCGCCATAGAATATATAAGGAAACAACAGATACAATGGTTTGGCCACGTGACAAGGCAGAAAGAACAAAACACAACACAACGAGCCTTCAACAAACGTTGTGAGAACGCAAGAGATTCCATATTTTTTTCTCTTGTTGATTATTTGTTAATTTTTCCGAGTGCTGTAAACATACCTCTTCCTCTGAATTGATTCGCTGATTATCGCCTTGGAAGTTTCCCTCTATAATAATATTCATATATTATATTCATTTGTCTCCAGCCTAAACCACTGCAAACTACTATTCGTGCTGTTTCGTCCTAAATGTTTGTCTGCAACGCAAGTATTCAGCCCTACCCTATCCGGGAGATACGTGTCTTAACAGGAAAAAATACAGATACACTATGTATTTCCGAGCTGTGATCGCAGCCTTATGCTATAGTCATGAGAACACCTGCGCGAAAGACATTGCCTACGAAGCTAATTTGTTTAGTTAGCTGAGTGGCAGTGTTCCCTAGCGTTTGGCTTTTCGTGGCAAGGCGCTGTGCCACTGAGTGCGGGTTCGATCCTGCTTTGGTCCATACTTTTTTCTGTTGTTGTTTATTTGCTAATTTTTCCGAGTAAACATACTTCTTCCTCTGAATTGATTCACTGAGAACACCAGATGGAATATTAGAAGCACTAGGAAACATAACAGCGGCAGAGGCGAACAGAAAAGTAAAAGACCGCAAATTATATCTCCCCTCGACGCTGAAAGCAGACGAGGAAGGAAAGAAGAAAAAAACAAGACGGGACATTGATTAATTTCCCCTGTTACGGTATAGTTATATCCCTTGAATCAATCGTGTACATTTTTGTGAACATCACCACTGAAGAGTTTGGCGACTTTTACAACTTGTCGCAATGTTTTCGTTTGTGCTGAAGTGCCGATTGTGCGTGAAACTTTCATTCACAATAACAAGTCGAGAGGTGTTAGTCTAACTTTGTTGGCTAGTTTATTTGTTAAGTTAGTTAACTTAGTAGTTAAGAGTTAGTGTAACTGTCGAAGTTGAAATTATCGATGTGCTTACATTACAATTACATTTTTGGACTTGTAGCGGGCTGTAGCGCTTTTTCAGGTAAGCAAGCGCTTATGAATGTTTATTTTGTTTAGGCTAGGCAGTGATGAGTGAGTGTAAGTTAAAAGTGTAAGAGTATGCTAAGACTGGCTAAGAGTTTCTAGTAAAGTCCTAGTTTAGCATCATCAATTATTTCTGTTCGGAGTAATGTAGCCATGTACTTAATTCGGTCGTTCTCAAATCTGTCTCAGTGTCTTTTATTTATTAGAAGACCCTGGTTAAAGTGGTTCGGTGTTTGACGGCCTAAACCGCCATCATAAACATAACCCTTATTATTTTATAATTTAGCCTATAAGGTTTAGCATACTGAACTATAAATCTTGTGTATTAAAAAAAAGATAATTGAATGCACACAAATTAGAAGCAATTGATTAGTTGATACATTCAAATACGCGCGGTCAGTCAGGGAAAATCACTAATTTAGCAGAAATAATTTACGACGATAAACTAGGACGTTACTTTATTAACAATTGTTTTAACTGTTTGTTTTTAACTGTTCAGTGTACAGTTAGTTATTTACCCGACAATTTTGCTGTATCATTGTTGTTTAACTTAGTTTGATTTATTTACTAGTTTAAGTCAGTGAGTTTGTTTAGGTAAGAAACTCATTAATTTACGAGTCTAGCGTTCCAAATTATACTGCTCGGAGTAAAGTTCCCTTGCACTTTATCCGGTCACACTCGAATAGTCATTCGAAGACCTCTGGTTTAGGTTTAGGGTTTGGAATACCCTACAAATAACCCTAACCCTAAACCTTGTTGAAAAAAAAAATTAATGTAAATGCAGAGAAACTAAAAACAGTTGATAGCTTAAGTATGTCCGGTCAGTGAGGGGAGATCATACGTTCAGTCGTTCAGCAGAAATAATTTGGGAAGCTAAACTCGTAAATTACACCAGTAATAAATTAAAGTATAAAAATTAAACTACGCAAACGCTCAACTTTTACTATAACTACTTTTTAGGACTAGAAGAAGAACCTGGAAGTAGAACTATACACACAATCACACATTTCTGTCATCAATACAACGTCAGCACCTACTGAGTGTACTAGTGTGAGTGTACTACAGTGAGTAAACTACATTTGTAATCACAAGATATACAAATTGAAACTTTGATTTAGAACATGTTAAAATAATTTGTTGTCACTTTTGCAAATTTGAAAAATATGAAAATGAAATAACACGTTTACACTCTGTATTAATTTTAAAAATAAAATTAAGGCAGGTTCTTTTCAGTGGAGATACGTAAAACCATAAACAATTTGGAGCTTGTGGTCAATAGACAAGATTTTATGTATGATATTTCTTCTATTTTGTGCATTAATATATATTTAATAACAAATCAAATAAATATTCCAGAACCCGTAGTTTATACTAATTTACTGTGGGTGTACAACCAATTAAATGGAGTCTTTACTTACAATTTTCACCAGGGTTATAATTTTCTAACAATTTAGAAATGAAAAATAATAATCACTGCTAATTTTAAGGAAATTTTACATATTTAATACAATAATAAGTATTCATTTATGTAACAACAAAACTCAAATTATGTAACATGCACATAAGATGCCGAATTAGTTTTTGCTAAGGAATATAATAATAAAGAAGTTGGGTTTTTAAAGTGTATTATCTTCTGTCATTAACGGTTAACATGTCAATAATCAAAATATTTATAACCATGCAAATTAGGTGTAATTGCACATGTCTTTAAGTTGTGGATATATTATAAAATTATGATAACTATGCAATAAGGTTATTTATTATCTCTTCAGTCATCTAAAAGTTATTTCATGAAATGGGACAATACTAATATTTGAGATCAATAGCAAGTGCTCTTTGTAATTATTTCTTGTATATTTTAACATTGAAAATTATAAATACTTAGACTGAAAGAATCATAATACAGCATCTACCATCTCTCAGTTTTGAAGCCATGGTGACAAGGGGAGTTAGTGCATTCAATATTGGAAGAAAGACAAGGGGAGTTAGTGCATTCAGTACTTGAAGAAAGACAAGGGGAGTTAGTACATTCAATATTGGAAGAAAGACAAGGGGAGTTAGTGCATTCAGTACTGGAAGAAAGACAAGGGGAGTTAGTGCATTCAATACTGGAAGAAAGACAAGGGGAGTTAGTGCATTCAATATTGGAAGAAAGACAAGGGGAGTTAGTGCATTCAATACTGGAAGAAAGACAAGGGGAGTTAGTGCATTCAATATTGGAAGAAAGACAAGGGGAGTTAGTGCATTCAATATTGGAAGAAAGACAAGGGGAGTTAGTGCATTCAATACTGGAAGAAAGACAAGGGGAGTTAGTGCATTCAATATTGGAAGAAAGACAAGGGGAGTTAGTGCATTCAGTACTGGAAGAAAGAAAAGGGGAGTTAGTGCATTCAATATTGGAAGAAAGACAAGGGGAGTTAGTGCATTCAATACTGGAAGAAAGACAAGGGGAGTTAGTGCATTCAATATTGGAAGAAAGACAAGGGGAGTTAGTGCATTCAATATTGGAAGAAAGACAAGGGGAGTTAGTGCATTCAATATTGGAAGAAAGAAAAGGGGAGTTAGTGCATTCAATATTGGAAGAAAGACAAGGGGAGTTAGTGCATTCAATATTGGAAGAAAGACAGGGGGAGTTAGTGCATTCAGTACTGGAAGAAAGACAAGGGGAGTTAGTGCATTCAATATTGGAAGAAAGAGTCTAGGTTCAAATGTCAGATGTGGTACATGGCATCTTTTTAAAACCAATTTGCTTTGAGGTTCATCAACCTCTGAAAATGAACAGCATGAATTTTGTCTGGGGAGAGAATGGTGGCCTGATTGGTACCATTGATAAATATGGGCACTTACATCATATTCCCAATACACCTTAAGGCATAGAGAGAACCTTTACTTATCAATCTGTAGTGGTAATATCTGTTCCCAGGGTCAATTAAGGGGCTGCAATAAAGATTGCATGCTCAGTGCAATCACATTGAATGAATGTAGGACCCATGTCTGTCAGTCTCTCTATCTTTCTGTCTGTATGTCTTTCCATCCGTCTGTCCTTCTATCCATCCATCCAGCCATCCATCCATTCATCCATCCAACCATCCATTCATCCATCCATTCATCCATCCATTCATCCATCCAACCAACCATCCATCCAACCATCCATCCATCCATGTGAGCTGAAGATGGCACATAGGGCAAGCACTTCAGGCTCTTCATGTCTGCTGATCTTTGCTACCAAGTGTCAGACTTTGTACATGACCCACACTGTATCTCACCACAGTCCCTGTTCTGGGTGAGCCTCTTGACCATGGCAAGGAGCAGATGCCCGCTGTTGTTGCTTCTTACCTCAGTGTTCTTTTTAGTGTTTCTCTCAGCCTCTGTTTTTTTTTTTTTACCTTTAGGTTCTATTTGAGGGCTTGCACTGAGATCTACTTGTTGTCTCTTCTCATCACATGGTCAAGAAAAGTCCACTTTCTTCTCTTGATTATATTTGGTATTTCTGAATGTTTTGTCAGCTCTCTTATTTCTGAACTCGTCTTAAATTCATTTCATGGTATACAAAATATATACCTGAGGTATTTGTTTCCACACGCATCTAATTTATTTTCTATTTCGTTTGTTTGTTTTTCCAGCTCTTGCATGCATAATACATTTGTTTTAAAAATCCTGAGCTTTGTTTTTAGTGCTTAGCAATTTTGATTTCCATATTTTGTCCAGGTTTGAAAGTTATAGCTGCCTGTACTCTACCCATATCTACCTGATTGAAAAGTGACTTGTCTAAGACATTGTCATTAAACATTATCAAGATTAGTTATTAACATAAATGAGAATATGTCAAACAAAGCATAGGTCATCATCATCATGTACCATGCCTGATGGCATAGGTGATCATGTCTCTCCACAACTTTTGATCTCGACAGTTATTTATCATTTCTGTTGTTGATCTTCTGCCAAGCCATTCTCTCAAACTGTCTGGTATCTTTTCTCTTTGCTTCCCTCTATCTCTTCATGCCACAACTTTCCCAGTTGTTACAATATATTCGAGCTGTCCCCTTCTCATTACATGGCCAAAAAAAATATGATTGTTTCTTCCTAATATTTGAAATTAACTCTCTCTTTGCCTTGGCCTCTTTCAGAATTTTTTCATTACTCTTCTTAGCTGTCCATGGTATTCTCAACATTCTTCTGTAAAACCACATTTCTACAGCCTTCAGTGATTTTCTTGTCTGTTGTCCTATTGTTCATGATTCACATCCAGATGAGAAGAGTGATAGACAGTCACATTCTTGAGCAGAGTGATAGACAGTCACATTCTTGAGCAGAGGGATAGACAGTCACATTCTTGAGCAGAGTGATAGACAGTCACATTCTTGAGCAGAGTGATAGACAGTCACATTCTTGAGCAGAGTGATAGACAGTCACATTCTTGAGCAGAGTGATAGACAGTCACATTCTTGAGCAGAGTGATAGACTGTCACATTCTTGAGCAGAGTGATAGACAGTCACATTCTTGAACAGAGTGATAGACTGTCACATTCTTGAGCAGAGTGATAGACAGTCACATTCTTGAGCAGAGTGATAGACAGTCACATTCTTGAGCAGAGTGATAGACAGTCACATTCTTGAACAGAGTGATAGACTGTCACATTCTTAAACAGAGTGATAGACTGTCACATTCTTGAACAGAGTGATAGACAGTCACATTCTTGAGCAGAGTGATAGACTGTCACATTCTTGAGCAGAGTGCTAGACTGTCACATTCTTGAGCAGAGTGATAGACTGTCACATTCTTGAGCAGAGTGATAGACTGTCACATTCTTGAGCAGGGTGATAGACAGTCACATTCTTGAACATGGTGATAGACTGTCACATTCTTGAGCAGAGTGATAGACTGTCACATTCTTGAACAGAGTGATAGACTGTCACATTCTTGAGCAGAGTGATAGACTGTCACATTCTTGAACAGAGTGATAGACTGTCACATTCTTGAGCAGAGTGATTGACTGTCACATTCTTGAGCAGAGTGATAGACAGTCACATTCTTGAGCAGAGTGATAGACAGTCACATTCTTGAGCAGAGTGATAGACTGTCACATTCTTGAACAGAGTGATAGACAGTCACATTCTTGAGCAGAGTGATAGACTGTCACATTCTTGAACAGAGTTATAGACTGTCACATTCTTGAGCAGAGTGATAGACTGTCACATTCTTGAGCAGAGTGATAGACAGTCACATTCTTGAGAAGAGTGATAGACAGTCACATTCTTGAGCAGAGTGATAGACAGTCACATTCTTGAGCAGAGTGATAGACAGTCACATTCTTGAGCAGAGTGATAGACAGTCACATTCTTGAGCAGAGTGATAGACAGTCACATTCTTGAGCAGAGTGATAGACAGTCACATTCTTGAGCAGAGTGATAGACTGTCACATTCTTGAGCAGAGTGATAGACAGTCACATTCTTGAACAGAGTGATAGACTGTCACATTCTTGAGCAGAGTGATAGACAGTCACATTCTTGAGCAGAGTGATAGACAGTCACATTCTTGAGCAGAGTGATAGACAGTCACATTCTTGAACAGAGTGATAGACTGTCACATTCTTAAACAGAGTGATAGACTGTCACATTCTTGAACAGAGTGATAGACAGTCACATTCTTGAGCAGAGTGATAGACTGTCACATTCTTGAGCAGAGTGCTAGACTGTCACATTCTTGAGCAGAGTGATAGACTGTCACATTCTTGAGCAGAGTGATAGACTGTCACATTCTTGAGCAGAGTGATAGACTGTCACATTCTTGAGCAGGGTGATAGACAGTCACATTTTTGAACATGGTGATAGACTGTCACATTCTTGAGCAGAGTGATAGACTGTCACATTCTTGAACAGAGTGATAGACAGTCACATTCTTGAGCAGAGTGATAGACTGTCACATTCTTGAGCAGAGTGATAGACTGTCACATTCTTGAGCAGAGTGATAGACAGTCACATTCTTGAGAAGAGTGATAGACAGTCACATTCTTGAGCGGAAGAAATCCTGTCAAGTCTTTAGTGCTGCTTATAGGGATTATGACGTCAGTGCTGACATTTTTCTCTCACCATCTATACATTGTATAATTTATGGGGAATGTGGTCATTATTACGCCAGTACTACCTTTCTTTCCCAGAAAAAAAATAAATAAAAAATGCCATACCCATTTAAGGTTGAGTGATCTAGAGCTAGAAGCCATTGAAATGGATCAACTCGACCTCATCTATTTTAAAATTTCCTCAGCTGATCTCTCTCCGAGTTAGAAAATTAGTCTCATTTTCAGAGCATTGAAGTCATTGAAGCAAGATGAAGAGAGATCATACAAATCCTGTGTTGGCTCAGGCTAACAACATGCCTTGCTAGCCTCCTGATTAGAGTTTCATCCCATAGCACATTGCATACAGTGATAAGATAAAACATATAACCTTTTATACTGACTGTGGTAATTCGACTCATGATTATACAATGAAGTTACGACTGTGGTTTTCTATTGCCTTCCGTCATCTTAACATATGGATGTGAATCATGGACAATAGGACAGAAGACAAGAACATCACTGGAGACTGTAGAAATGTGGTTTTACAGAAGAATGTTGAGAATACCATGGACAGCTAATAAGAGTAATGGAAACGTTCTGAAAGAGGTCAAAGCAAAAAGAGAGCAAATTGCTAATATTAGGAAGAAACAATTATTATTTTTTTTTTGGTCCAGTCGATGAGTTGGAAACAACTATAATATATTGTGACACTTGGGAAAATCGAGGGACGAAGAGATAGAGGGAAGCAAAGAGAAAAGATACCAGACAGCTCAAGAGAATGGCTTGGCAGAAGGTCAACAACATAAATGATAAATAACTGTCGAGATCGAAAGTTATGGAGAGACTTGATCACCTACGCCAGCAGGCATGGTACTTGATGATGGTAATGCAGTTTAGCTTTTTTTTTTTCGTTTATCCTAAATTTAGAAAAAGAAAAACAAATAGTTGATGTTATTTGATGTATTCTTCACCTGCTAAGAATTCATTAGAACTCACATGTAATCATGTAGCAGACCAACATTGCTTCTAATGTTTTAATTCCTCTCAGTAGATTTGTTTCTGATGTGTTTTCCCAACGACTGCTCCTCATCATCCTCTGTGTTTGAAAGAACGTTAAGTTGTTGAAGATAAGTTGGTGTTTCTGCAGATGAGTTGTGTTGATGAAGATGAGTACTATTGCTGCGATATATAACGCTTTTCGGTTCTGTACATCCGAATTCGGCAAAACAGTTTGTGCCTTCCCTCTTTGATCCCATTTAACTAGATTGATTAGTTGACTTTCAGAAGCACCCTCTTGATCAATTGTTGACACAGTCAGCTATGAGTCACCTACCAATTTTAGCTCAATCAACTGTCTTGGTCCCTTTTTGCGTTCCCCCCAATTCTATCTATCTATCTATTGACCTTTCGAGCCGTAACCGGCCCATAGGGCGTAGACCAAGATACACCTTCTCCTATATGAATTTTTGTTCTAGCAGTTTTCTTTTAAAGATATTTTATCAAATCTCGCCATCTGTCTCTGTTCTGTGCAAGCAGTTCTATCTCATTGAGGGAGCCGATTCCTGCTGCTCTTGCCTCTCTCATCAATGTTCTTCTCAGTGTCTCCCTGGGTCTTCCTCTTTTTCTTTTACCTGTTGTTTCCCATATGAGGGCTTGCTTTGCTATTCGATTATTATCTCTTCTCATCACATGTCCAACGTATGACCATCGTCTTTTCTTTATTACTGAAGATATTAGTGGTTGATTGGCGATTTCTCTAATTTCCTCGTTTGTTTTGAATTCGTTCCATTCTATACCAAGTATTTTCCTTAGACATTTATTTTCGAATGCGTTCAACTTTGTTTCTATATCTCTTGTTGTTTTCCAGCTTTCACACGCATACGTAAGGGTTGATAGTACATTTGATTTGAATAGCCTAAGTTTTGTGTTTGTGCTAATGAGTTTTGATTTCCACAACTTTTCAAGGCTTCTGAAAGACATTGCTGCTTTAGCCAGTCTGATTCTAATTTCTTTGCTCGTATCCCCTTCTCGATCAATGTGACTTCCAAGATAGATGAAGTGATCGATCTCTTCTACTGGTTTGTTTTCCATGTATATTTTGTCACTTGTTGGAATTAAACTTTTCATGACTTTAGTCTTTTCATGATTGACCTCAAGCCCAATTTTGCTGGCTATTGATGATAGTTCATTTGTGTTTTCCTGCATCGTTTTTATCTGATTGCTGATGAGAACTATGTCATCAGCAAAGTCCAGGTCCTCCAAATGGTCTCCTTGTATCCATTCGATGCCTTTATTACCAGTGCAGCATTTCTTCATTATGAAGTCCATAACAATTCCAAATAACAAGGGCGATAAAATACATCCTTGTTTAACCCCAGTTTCTTCCCCCCAATTACCAAAGAATAATTATACCACTTCATCATCCGCCCATAAAAGGACTAGTTTTGTTGTCGTTTGCTGTAAAATTGTAATATTTTTCCCTTTGGGTCCAACACATCCGTTTTTGAGTACCGGATTGCCTTTCCTCTCGATTCCTTCTCACTTGGCTAGACTAGTTAGTCTGTTACTAGGGACATCGCGAAGGTGTTGAATCAAGTCTAGATAGATCTGGTTCATCGATTCTGACGTAGGTCACGTGTCGCTGGTAGCTTTCAGCTCTGTTGCTGTCTGGCATCTCCCACCCACCCTCAGCCCCCAGGTTATGGCCCCTGAAACATGGTGTTTAACAGTGCCTCTTCTATGTACACCTTTAGACGTCAATATTACCAAGTTCGAAGTAAACTGTCTTCAACTAAACGCTGGTGACATCTCAATACAGCCTTTCCCGGTATAGTACCGGTGAAGGCCACAAGAGCCTTCTCTGTTAATTATATGCTGGGCATGATTTTAACAGATGTGTTTAACATTACCAAGCTTTGAAGGGAAGCGGTAAAAAGAAAAACTTAAAATGCTGGACATTTCCCTAAAATATTTAGGTTCTAGCCAGACACAAAGCAAAACTATAGGAAAAAGTAGAAATGTTCAGCAAATGTTAGGACGTCTATAAAATCGATATTTTCCTTAAATTATATAACAAAAAACGATTTGTGAAAAATCCAGACTATCTTTGTACTTAAATGTTATAACATCTTAAGGTCGATGAAAAAAATAAGATTTCATGAAAAATAATTACAGAAATTCATCAAACAGTTTCCGAGATAATTGATAAACTCTGTGGGCACGAATTACTGAATGAACTCTAGTCACCCAGATTATTACTTTCTATAGCACGAAGTCAGTTACACATCATTACAGCTAGATCAACTGTCCACATATGAACGAATGCACAGTAGTCGTGACTAAGAAACCAGCTTGCTACTACGTTTTTTTTAATTATTTAAATTTATTCAATGTAATAGTAGACCCACATGTCTGGCGGGAATATCAGGGACCAACAGCGCTTATGTCACGTGAACTTGTCCTTGCCGCCAGGGATGTTATCCGACATATACAAAAGCTTGGGTGTACAGAGATTGGGCTTTTTAACCGCATTTGTGATGTGAAGAGTCAAATTACAGAACAGAAATATCGGTATGAAAGGAGAGGTGGATGGCTGTGATCTGCGTATAATCAGTCTCATTTCGTTCGATCTAGTCTAGTTTAGGTTAGGCGTATTGGCGCAGATTACACAAAATGGGATTGGGTTGGGAGAATATATGTAGGTCTGTTTGTGTGTTATTTAACCAACTTATAGTGCATGACATAACATGGAGCATTATCTTCGTGGGATTTCTAACACACTTCAGCAAAGTTACGTTAAATGTTTTTTTTTTTTTTTTTGAGGGATGAGTGCGTTAAAAATGCGTGGTTGAACTGCGCATGTCATAGGCAAAAAATATGGGAAGCGTTGCTCTCAAATGTGTCAGAAAATGAAATGAGATTGGTAACATTTGCAGAACTGAAACACTGCCCATCATTATCATGTGCCATATCGATTGGCTTAGGCCATCATGTCCTTCCATAATTTTCTGTTCACCGTGCATCGTATCAATTCTGTTATTGACTGTTTTCCATGCCATGACTCCGAGCTATCTAGTATCTTATCTCTTTGTCGTCCGCGATCTCTCTTTCCCTGTATTTTGGCAGTTCTAACCAAGTATTATAACTTTCCTCTTCTCATGATGTGCCCGAAAAATGTTGATTGTTTCTTTATGATGTTTTTTTGAACTCTCTTTTTGTGTTGGTCTTTTTGAGAGTTTATTAGTTGGTCTTTTATCTGTCCCTGGAATTCTCAACATTCTTCTGAGAAATCCCTTCTTTGTGGCTTCATAATCGTATTTTCATTTGTGTGTATACTGTCCATGATTAGCTTCCATAGGTCAGAATTGGCTCTATATAACACCGATGAACTCTGTTTCTAATTTTTATTGACATAGATTTGTTGCACAAGACGTTTTTAATTTTATTAAATGCTATTTTGGCCTGAGCTATTCTGCTTTTTATTTCTGTGGTGCATCTACCATGTGATGTTATTATTATGCCCAAGTATTTGAAACGTTGCTCTTGTTTCAGATTTGTCTTGTTTATTTTTATACTGCATGATGGTGATGATCGATGTGAGCATTACTTCTGTTTTCTTACTATTCAGCCTGAGACCGTTCTTGTTGCTTTCTTTCAATATTATGTCTATCATTTCTTGTAGTTCATTTCCCTCATATTTTCCTTGTATAGTGAGAATAGATCCGGCGACAGAACACAGCCTAGTCTAACTCATAGTTTTATATAATTGAACTGTCCTGTTTGGTTGTCAATTCTTGTGGCTGCTGTTTGTTGCCAACACAGTTTTTTAAAATTATTATTAATCTTAGATCCTTGCCATCAATGTTTATTTCTCCAGCATATTGATTATTTCCATATGCTTTACTTTGTCTAATGCTTCTGTGTAGACAAGTGCTTTCATGTAAGCGCATGTTTAGATCTATCTTTACCTCTATAGATCTTTCTATCAATGTTCTCAGGATGTATATTGCATTATTGGTGGCATTTCTTTCCGCAAATCCACATGGCTTATCTCTTATTTCTGGTTTTTTTTCTTACACGTCTCATAATGATTCTTAGTAATATTTTCATCCTATGGCTCATGAGACTAATAGTGCGATGGTCCTCACAATCAGTGATGCCTGAATTCTTCGGTATGGCTACAAAGATAGGTTTTAGTAGTTCTTCAGGAATCGTCCACTGATATATATGTAATCGAGTAGCTTTGTTCTCCCAGCTCTCTTAATGTATCTATGTCTTTGATTGTTAAATTATCGGGACCTGAAGCTTTGCCTTTTTTCATGTGCTGAATCTTCCACTTCAGTCTGCATTATTGGTGGTCCCATAAATAGTAAGAAAGTCTGACACTTATTTTTCCTCTCCGTGATGCTTAATATCTGGCCTACAGTTTTACACTCTCAAATTATAAACTTGTATGACTTGTATTGATGTTAAAACAGCAGGACGCTGTATAAATATACGCATGCATTTTCTGAAGCTCTTGTTGATTTTTGTCACAGTTCCTAAACAATAGGGGTACCGAAGAAAAGCTACCGAGCGAAATATATCATCAGATTGTTGTACAGAGCTTCTGTAAGTCGGAAGTACAAGAGTCGGTCAACAAGTGTTGCACTGTAGCATGGAGTCAAGGCACCTAACCGGAAATTGTTTTAAACTTTATTAATTTTCTACGTATTCACACTTCAGGGCGATGTATTTTCCCCATCATTTCTTCACCTTCCTGATTGTAGAACTCCTCTGTTTGGTCGTTGATAACATCGCCATCGTCCTTGTACACCAGCGCGGGTATAACATCGTGCCCCTTTCGCCATAATCATTTAAGAAACATAAACTCCCACTTTATTGAAGATACGGATGTGTTTATGTGCGAGAACAAGAGTGAAGATTTATGGGAGGAAACAACAAGAACCAATCGAACTACAGATAAAGGTACAGGGCATGAATCGGCGTCTTAGCACGTGGGTTTTCACCCATCTGTGCTTGGCCACCTATTCAGAAGTGTTCGGAGACTCATGTCTAGTGTCGCTTCAGGCATCGTAACTCACGAGCGAGGCGCCATTCCTCACTTTCCCGGAGTATCAACCCTGGTACCGATTTCTGCAGCGGCTGTGTCGACTGCAGGGGTATTTTTTTTTTAATCCCAACCACGAGTACAATTCATACTTCTTGCAGCGGGAATCGAACACAGTTTGTCCGAACGGCGCTAGATAGTGGGGTGGTGGTCCCAACTATGCTACCGATGCTCCCCAAACTACAAATAATGAATATAAAATGGGTTTGGTTGGACTTGATCTCAGAAAATCACATACCACAATAGCAAGACAAACTTGCAGTTACACAAAATCTGCAGCTAAACAATAAAATTGAAGTCCCAGAAATGCATGATGAAATCACGGGGATCCCCGAAAAAAGTTATTCCTGTGTGGAAGCAAATTGAGAAATAGTCCAGGAATAGGGATGGTTGAAGTAACCTTGTCTCTGGTCTGTGTTCCCAAAAGACCTGAAGGACTTTGTTTTGATTGACTATTGGCGTGAAAGAAGCTTGAGAATTACATGGTCGGTGAGAGAAATTGATATTGGCGGTACCAGCATTTACATATGTTTGAGAGGAATTATTATTGTTGTGTCAGATGAATTAATGTTGTTGTTTGTGAGGAATTATTGTTGTCAGAGTAATTAATGTTGTTGTTTGAGAGGAATTATTTTTGTTGTGTCAGAGGAATTAATGTTGTTGTTTGAGAGGAATTATTGTTGTCAGAGTAATTAATGTTGTTGATTGCGAGGAATTATTGTTGTTGCGTCAGAGGAATTAGTCTTGTTGTTTGAGAGGAAGTTATGTTGTTTTTGAGAGGAATTGATGTTGTTATTTGATAGGATTTAATTTTGTTGTGTCAGTAGAATTAGTGTTATTGTTCGAGAGGAATTAGTGTTGTTGTTTCAGATAAATTCATGTTGCTGTTGAGAGGAATTAATGTTGTTGTTTCAGATGAATTCATGTTGCTGTTGAGAGGAATTAATGTTGTTGTTTCAGAGAAATTAGTTTTGTCGTGACAGATGAATTAGTGTTGTTGTGTCAGAGGAATTAGTTTTGTTGTGTCAGAGGAATTAGTGTTGCTGTTTGAAAGGAATTATAGCTCGTTTCAAATCACGTGCCCAACTTCAAAACGCTATTACTCAGTAACCGTTTGTTAAAAACTGTTGAAAATTTCCAAATGTTATTAGAATGCAAAAGACCCTTTAAATGTATATTTAACAAATATCTTGCAGCTGCAGTTTTCTTAAAGCGGCGAATTTCTTTGATGTTTGTCAAAATTGTAAATTGTGAACCCCTAAATAATATAAATTACCGTAGTTGCTGGTCTATGATTAATTTTCACTAGGTAAAGGCGTGGCCGTAATGGGGAAATAACCTAATAAGACAAAACACCTGGAGAATTATTGTCTTCTCAGTTCGAGGACGGACGATAATGTCAAGGTATACCTGTAAGACCAATTTTCATAGTTATGTGGTCCTGATAAGGACCGTTTGTTGAACTAATTTAAGGTAATATAGGGGCCAACATTGTGGGGGCTATATACTTTCATTCTGAACCAGACGAGTCTAAAAGATTAATAACTGTTTGGGGCTGAACATTCCACAAACCATCATTTTTCCAATAATCCTCTTCCTGTTTTAAGACGTGGTCTTCACATTTAGCCCAATAATCTTTGTCTATATTTAATAAAGCGAGATTAGCAAGAGTCTTTACATCGCATATTTTGAATGTTGTATTTTCATCTGCCACTTGTCCTTTTAATTTTGCCCAGATTAGTTCTATTGGATTTAAACGAGCATGGTAAGGTGGCAGCCTCAAACTTATATGACCGTGCTCTTGGATAATCTTATCTATTTGAAAAATCTGTGTCCTTTGTTTTTGCTTTACTAGTGATAGTAATTCAGGTTTTAAGTACATGTTATTAAATTGTATGTGCTCCTTTGTGAGCCATATCTTAATAGCATCTTTTGTACTGGATGACGTCGGGACTTTATCTTCAAGTGCAACAATGTTGTGGTACGCTGCATTGTCCATTATTAGGCAAGATGGTCGATCTAGTGATGGGAGAACAGAATTTTCAATCCAATGTCTAAATATGTGACCATTCATCTCAGAGTGATAATCCCGATTGTCTATGGATTTTGAAAGAAAAATGAGCTCTGCATTCTGTATTAGTCCATGTTGTCGACTACCTGCATGAGCAATTATCAAGCGCTGTCTTTTGCTGCTAGGTATTAATCTCTTAATCTTTCCATCTGATGACTGCCATTCCCTTTGGTTAGTGTGGTGAGCATTGATCCATGTTTCATCCAAGTACACAATATCATAACCTTGCTTGCGCACCTCTTTTACTTCACGTAAGTACTTGCTTCTCATGACTACTATATTTCGTCCATTGGAATACTTTCTGAATGTAAAGCCTGCAGCCCTCACATTCCTCCATAATGTAGACTTTGATATTTCAATACTGTTGTTCTTTTTCAGCGATACTTTTAATTTTCTTATTGTAACAGTTTCATTCATACCCAACATTTTGCGAATTTCACTTCTAATAAGTTCACTGTCGAAATTATCCAACATTTTTGCTCTTCCTTGTGATTTTGTATATTTGGAACATTGACGGTCACGTGCTTGAATCCAGCGATTAAATGACCGTTTAGATAAAACCAAAATGTGTCTTGTCCTATTCTCAGGGTTTTCTAAAGAATGAAATAATCTTCCTCGTTTAGCCTCTTTGCAAAAATAGTCATACATTTTTATCGTGATGTTTTGTAAACTGCAGAATTTCATTTTAAGACTCATGATAAATGTTATCGTTCCACGTCTCCACATATGAATGAACGGAAATGGAACACACAATTTCTCGTGTTTTTTACAAGTGTCTAATTGTGTCAAAAAACCACGCTTAAAGCGTGCAAACACGTCAATTTTACAGTGTATGGATTTTTACTCGCTATTTTTAACTTACAATACTGTAAACATTAAGTTTTGACTACATCAATGGGTCGTTATAAATTTATATAAATCAAATAAGCAACAATAATAACCAAATGTTTTTTTTTCAATGAAATTAATTCCCTGTTGGGTTCTAATCATTATAACTTTACATGCAAATTTTGAACAACTTACAACAAGCGGTTAAAAAGCTATCGATTTTAAAAGTTGGGCACGAGATATGAAACAAGCTATAGTGTTGTTGTGACAGAGGAATTAGTTTTGTTGTGACAGAGGAATTTGTGTTTTGTGACAGAGGAATTAGTGTTGTTGTGACAGAGAAATTAGTGCTCCTGTGACAGAGGAATTGATGTTGTCGTGTCAGAGGAATTAGTGTTGTTGTGTCAGAGGAATTAGTGTTGTTGTGTCAGAGGAATTAGTGTTATTGTGCCAGAGGAATTAGTGTTATTGTGCCAGGGGAATTAGTGTTGTTGTGTGAGGGAAATTTGTGTCGCTGTACGAGAGGAATTAGTGTTGTTGTGTGAGGAGAATTAGTGTCGTTGTATGAGAGAAATTAGTGTTGTTGTGTGAGGGGAATTAGCGTCGTTGTATGAGAGGAATTAGTGTTTTTGTGTGAGGGGAATTAGTGTCGTTGTGTGATAGGAATAAGTGTTGTTGTGTGAGGGGAATTACTGTGGTTGTATGCGAGGAATTAGTGTTGTTGTGTGAGGGGAGTTAGTGTTGCTGTATGAGAGGAATTAGCGTCGTTATATGAGGGGAATTAGTGTTGTTGTATGAGTGGGATTAGCGTCGTTGTGTGATAGGAATAAGTGTTGTTGTGTGAGGGGAATTAGTGTCGTTGTATGAGAGGAATTATTGTTGTTGTGTGAGGGGAATTAGTGTTGTTGTGTGAGGGGAATTAGTGTCGTTGTATGAGAGGAATTATTGTTGTTGTGTGAGGGGAATTAGTGTTGTTGTGTGAGGGGAATTAGTGTCGTTGTATGAGAGGAATTATTGTTGTTGTGTGAGGGGAATTAGTGTTTTTGTGTGAGGGCAATTAGTGTTGTTGTTTGAGGGGAATTAGTGTGGCTGTATGAGAGGAATTATCGTTGTTGTGTGAGGGGGATTATTGTCTTTGTGTGAGGGGAATTAGTGTTGTTGTGTGAGAGGAATTAGTGTTGTTGTGTGAGGGGAATTAGTATTGTTGTGTGAGAGGAATTAGTGTTGTTGTGTGAGGAGAATTAGTGTTGTATGAAATGAAATAGTATTGTTGTATGAGGTGAATTATTGTTAATGTATGAGATAAATCAGTATATTGTATGAGGGGAAATAGTGTTGTTGTATGAGAGGAATTAGTGTTGATATATGAGTGCAAACAGAAGATGTAGTATGGACGTAAACGGCAGAATGGCTAGAGCAAAGTAGCATTTCAGAAAATGTTAAACATTTTATGTGGCAAGTCTAAATCAGACATTTTATGTGGCAAGTCTATGTCAGACATTTTATGTGGCAAGTCTATGTCAGAAATTTTATGTGGCAAGTCTATGTCAGACATTTTATGTGGCAAGTCTATGTCAGACATTTTATGTGGCAAGTCTATGTCAGACATTTTATGCGGCAAGTCTATGTCAGACATTTTATGCGGCAAGTCTATGTCGGACATTTTATGCGGCAAGTCTATGTCGGACATTTTATGCGGCAAGTCTATGTCAGACATTTTATACGGCAAGTCTATGTCAGACATTTTATGTGGCAAGTCTATGTCGGACATTTTATGCGGCAAGTCTATGTCGGACATTTTATGCGGCAAGTCTATGTCAGACATTTTATACGGCAAGTCTATGTCAGACATTTTATGTGGCAAGTCTATGTCAGACATTTTATGTGGCAAGTCTATGTCAGACATTTTATGCGGCAAGTCTATGTCAGACATTTTATGTGGCAAGTCTATGTCAGACATTTTATGCGGCAAGTCTATGTCAGACATTTTATGTGGCAAGTCTATGTCAGACATTTTATGCGGCAAGTCTATGTCAGACATTTTATGCGGCAAGTCTATGTCAGACATTTTATGCGGCAAGTCTATGTCAGACATTTTATGCGGCAAGTCTATGTCAGACATTTTATGCGGCAAGTCTATGTCATACATTTTATGCGGCAAGTCTATGTCAGACATTTTATGCGGCAAGTCTATGTCAGACACTTTATGCGGCAAGTCTATGTCAGTTGAAGTGCGAAAGAAAGTTCATATATAGAGCAAGTTTTGACCTATGTAAATGAATCATGGGCAGTACACAAGCAAATGAAAAGACAATTAGAGACCACATAGATGGAATTGCTAAGATAATTTTGAGAGAAATTCTTAAAGAGACCAACAAAAAAATATAATGCATGAGAAATATCAGAAAGAAGCAATCGACATTTTACCGATACGTCATGAGAAGAGGTAAGTTGGAATATTTGGTTGCTACTCGGACAACTGACACAATATGATGAAAGAGAGATCAAACGGACGACAAAGAGAGAAGTTACTAATATCTTAGTGTCGTGTCACGGATAAACAGTCCATAGCAATTGATATGATGCACTGTTAACACTGAGTATTGAAAGAACATAATCGTCAACGTCAAACTAAACATATGACACATGATATTATAGAAGAACCCCAGACACTGAACAACACCTGTGCTGGAAGCAGTTATTGATTCACAGTTAGCTGCACACGTCAGGAACAGGGAATCACAATTGATCGAGATCTAATCTTACCTCCCTGTGGAGGGCCTGGTATCACAGTCCGGTCAAACATTAGGAATCGAAGAGTTAAACAGTTACTGAAGACTCAAAATGTCGAGGTAAAGTTGAACGCGTTGGATCGAAAGTTGCAGATGTCGCAGCTTGTGGTAAACCACGACACAGCGTAACTAAGCTTAGATAACGTCATTTTATCGTCGTTACCGGACGATGAAGTGGAGTAGTTGTAGGTCGAACGCAGGAGATGACGATGTAGGTGATGGCAGTGACCAGGGCATTCATCTGGTTAGAGTCACAAGACTACACCCACGCCTATATACTGAGTGATTCGAGGAGCATAATAAGAAAAGTGGAGGTGGGCTCTGTACACATGCAATGGGTAGAGTGTTTGCAGAAGTAAAAAATACATGATGTCACCTTTGTCTGCGTCCCAGGACGTGCGGGAGTACGGGGAAATGAAAGAGCTGACAGGTTGGTTAGCTCATCAATGCTTTCCGAGATATGGGAAGGGCATAGGATTTCGACAACCATGAGTTCGGATGAAAGAATTGGGAGTTAAGATGGTCACAGCCAGAGTTGAGAAACTTAGTGGGCGTGTAAGAAGTCTAATCAACCAACACAGAACTGGAGTCGTCAGTCGCTGGACACTGCGAGACTTGCTAAGGAGGGGATCTGAGCACCTATGGACATGTTCGGAGTGTAATGGTGATGACCCGCAAATAACTCAATAACGCAGAAGGTTTTTTTTATTTTTTATCTAGTGTTCCAAGTTTGAAACAGGTAGCACAACACTGACATCAAGATCGATGAGTGCCCAAATTTCGCCCCTATAGTGATTTCTTTGTTGATAAATAATTTCCATTTCACTAATACTTACCTAATGGTTAGTTTATTGCAAGTGTTTCCCAACCTCTTTCGAGTGGAGACTCCCACCCCTCCCCCCTTTTTAAGCTCATGTAACAAACTAGCACTTTTATAATAGTCATGTAGCCCGCGATCACCTTTATAATAGCCGCATAGCCTGCGACCACTTTTACAATTACTACGTGACCTGCGATCACTTTTATAATAGCCGCATAGCCTGCGATCACCTTTATAATAGCCGCATATCCTGCGACCACTTTTACAATAACCACGTGACTTGCGATCACCTTTATAATAGCCGCATATCCTGCGACCACTTTTACAATAACCACGTGACCTGCGATCACTTTTATAATAGTCACGTAGCCTGCGATCACTTTTACAATAACCACGTGACCTGCGATCACCTTTATAATAGCCACGTAGCCTGCGACCACTTTTACAATAACCACGTGACCTGCGATCACCTTTATAATAGCCACGTAGCCTGCGACCACTTTTACAATAACCACGTGACCTGCGATCACCTTTATAATAGTCACGTAGCCTGCGATCACTTTTACAATAACCACGTGACCTGCGATCACCTTTATAATAGCCGTGTAGCCTGCGATCACTTTTATAATATCCGCATAGCCTGCAACTCTTTTTATAATGGCTAAGTAACTGTTTGCTTAACCCCCCCCCCCCCCCCATCTTCTTCTTCTACCTTTTTAGCTCCCAGTGGAGCATAGGTCTTCAACAAACACTTTCCAAGTCGTTCTGTTTTTTGCCATTCTTTTAAGATCATTCCATGTCTTCCCCATCATCTTCATCTCTGCTTCTATCTGTCTTCTCCAAGAATTGCTTGGTCTTCCTCTTTGTTTTTCACCTGGGGATTCCAAAAAAGGGTCTATTGTGTAATACTCTCAGTTGGCTTCCGTAGTGTGTGTCCTATCCAGCGCCATCGTCTTCGCTGTATCTCTTTATCCACTGGTGTTTGACTGGTACATTTCCATAATTCTATGTTAGAGATTTTGTCCTGCCATTTCCATCCTTTTATTCTGCTTAAGCATCCATTAATGAAAGTCTGTATTTTCGTGATTGTCAATTTTGTTGTTTTCCATGTTTCACAGCCATATAATAGGACCGCCTTAACATTTTAATTGAAAATCCCCCCCCCCCCCCCCCAAAAAAAAAAAAAAAATCCTTCTTCATTATTATCGTCCTTCATCTTTTTTCATCAATATCTTCCTCTTTATTTCCCCCTCCTTCTCTTCTTCTGTAGCATCACAGCAATTTGTTACCCTCCTAATAGCTACGTACTCTGCTATCCCCTTCTACAATAAGCAATTAATATGCGTTTCCCTCAACTGACATTTATGCACTCTATTATAATAGCCAATAAATATGCAGCCTCCATTTATGCAGCCTGTGATTCCCTTTTGTAATAACGAAGTACCAAGTAACCTGCCACGTCTTATATTAAGAGTCATTTGAAAGATATATATATATATATATAGCCTTTGGCGGCTTGACAGACGGTTGGTAGCAATAAATCATTATTAGTCAGTAGTTTAGTAAAATATTAGTGTCTTATGCTATATCTTGTTATACTGAACAGCTTCTCTCATGGCTGAATCTGTCAATATTGGATGGACAGATCCGATCGCAGAAAGAACAAGATGTATTTGCGGTGCCTGGCGTCGTCTCCTTTTTGTCCTGCGCCTTTTGTCTTCTGACTTTGACATCAACGCTTCATCGAATGTCGCCGTGCCATTTTTAAACCTTATTTTTGTTCTCGATGTACTACAACCTGTAGCCAGATTTTCCCAGTTTGTTTCGCTGAAAGAGAATTCACTCAAGGAAGTCCTTCAAACATCCTTATATCTCAGCACCGGTCTGCACTTTGGTCTCTCTACGTCCCGAAGTTCATATACATAATGATTGTTTGGAAATACCATTGTTTTCTATTATATATGTATGTGTTCTTGTTATAGTTACGGCACCGAATTTGATATCTAATGTCATAGGCTAACGCCGCGATGGCTTGTTTGATGCAGAAATAACTAGTGGTTAACATTGTAATAATTTTAATTACATGACAACACTGTACAACATCTACTATAATACAAGTCTTCCACATGACAACACTGTACAACATCTACTATAATACAAGTCTTCCACATGACAACACTGTACAACATCTACTATAATACAAGTCTTCCACATGACAACACTGTACAACATCTACTATAATACAAGTCTTCCACATGCACAAAACCATCCTTTAGTAACATGTCTGAATTCGCTCACGACCGGTGGGAGAGAGAGCCCCAGTTTTCTCTCGTCCCAACTATTTGTACTTCCCTACCATCCACTATCCCAGCATCCTCTGTAACCAATCATTTCTAATCTTTCCTTTGTTTACTACTCACACTTAACACGTCACGCCTCGAACCTTCCAGACCTCTGTCTTCCCCACTTAACCTTGACCCTAGCTAATTATGTTTGTAGCATACGGTCCATACTCAGTGGACTTCATGTTCCCCACGGACTGCACGCCTTTTTGGCGGTATACCCTTAACCTTGGCAGTATATCCTTAATTAACTATAGTCTATTTCTATATTCCCTCTCCATGAATACAACTCCACTCTTGCCTACCCGGCCATTCCCTATATTACACATTTGGCTAATATACCTTACATTTCAACTCTTGACCAATTACTATTACATTCTGAGAGAGGTCAAAGCTAAAAGAGAGCTAATTTCCAATATTAGGAAGAGACAATCATCATTTTTTGGCCATGTAATGAGAAGAGAACAACTGGAATATATTGTAACAACTGGAAAAATTGAGGGACGAAGAGATAGAGGGAAGCAAAGAGAGAAAATAACAGACAGCTTAAGAGAATGGCTTGGCAGAAGGTCAACAACAGAGATGATAAATAGCTGCCGAAATCGAAAGTTGTGGAGAGACATTATCACCTATGCCAGTAGGCCCGGTACTTGATGATGATAATGATGTATATAAACGTTCGCAGTGAATTAACTTTAAAGTAACCTCCTTGACCCACTGTCCCCTTTGATGACATTTGGGCAGTCCTTTGGTGAATAATTGGGAACTGGTGATCTATGGCCACATTGTGCACTATGTCCTAAAATATGTTCACTCTTTGTGCATCGAAATGTTGAACATATTATATCTCTCCATTCATTCATTAGTCATCACTCTCATTATTGTATGTTGTTTATCTTCTCAGCACCGATTAGTCTTCTCATTGTATGCTTTTCCAATCTCTTTATTTTATGTTCACTTCATCTCCTCATCATGGAGGCGAAGGTGCGCATCACAGCAGCAGAGCTGGAGGTTGTCAGCGATCCACAGCTGATGGATTGCGCCAGGATCGGTGAACAGAACCCTATTCCACCTCTCCGCGGTACCTCCAGTAATAGACTACCCTGTCTGTCTAGTCTGGCCAAGCGAGTAGGGATAGAAAAGGTTAGACAACCCGGTGCTCAAAAATGCCGTGTTGAAGTCGGATGTGTTGGGTCGAAAATGCCGTGCTGAAGTCGGATGTGTTGGACCGAAAGGCGCAAACATCACATACTCCACAACACAACGTAGACCCGCCCACTTAACATCCTTCTAAGTGCGGATGACAAAGAGGTGCACTCCTTTAGTCATCGGACGAACGCAACCAAGCAAGCATATCCTCATCATAAATATCTGTATTCCCCTGTCTTCTTAAGTTCATGTGCGTGCCTTTAGTTGTCCCCTCAATCACAATTGTTTCTCTCTGATACTTTAGTTGATTTGCTTGTTTGTGTCTTTCCAGGATGATAAAATGTACACACTTCTTCTATTGTACATTCACGTTGATTAAAAGAAACCGTATCTTAAAATGTAAAAACTTATCTGTTTACAAATTGAATATTGCATCCCCAGACACTGTCAGATGTACCTAACTTTGATCATCTTGTTACAGACATTAATTAGTAAAATGTCATCCACGCTTAAATATTGACTTTAGCTGGAAATATTACTTTTTGTGTCTGCCATCACAAATTGTAACATCTAGTAACATAAATTGAAACCTCTAGTATCATAAATTGAAACCTCTAGTATCATAAATTTAAACCTCTGGTATCACAAATTGTAACCTCTAGTATCATAAATTGAAACCTATAGTATCATAAATTGTAACCTCTAGTATCATAAATTTAAACCTCTAGTATCATAAATTTAAACCTCTGGTATCACAAATTGAGACATCTGGTATCACAAATTGAGACATCTGGTATCACAAATTGAGACCTCTGGTATCACAAATTGAGACCTCTGGTATCACAAATTGAGACCTCTGGTATCACAAATTGAGACCTCTGGTATCACAAATTGAGACCTCTGGTATCACAAATTGAGACATCTGGTATCACAAATTGAAACCTCTGGTATCACAAATTGAAACCTCTGGTATCACAAATTGAAACCTCTGGTATCACAAATTGAAACCTCTGGTATCATAAATTAAAACCTCTGGTATCACAAATTGAAACCTCTTGTATCACAGGCCTTTGGTATCACAAATTGAGACCTCTGGTATCATAAATTGAAACCTCTGGTATCACAAATTGAGACCTCTGGTATCATAAATTGAAGCCTCTGGTATCACAGAACTCTGGTGTCACAAATTGAGACCTCTGGTATCATAAATTGAGACCTCCGGTATCACAAATTGAGACATCTGGTATCACAAATTGAGACATCTGGTATCTCAGACCTCTGGTATCACAGACCTCTGGTATCATAAATTGAAACCTCTGGTATCACAAATTGAGACCTCTGGTATCACAAATTGAGACATCTGATATCATAAATTGAGACATCTGGTATCACAAATTGACACCTCTGGTATCACAAATTGAAACCTCTGGTATTACAAATTGAAACATCATGTATCACAGACCTCTGGTATCACAAATTGGAAACCTCAGTTATCACAGACCTCTGGTATCACAAATTGAGACCTCTGGTATCATAAATTGAGACCTCTGGTATCACAGACCTCTGGTATCATAAATTGAAACCTCTGGTATCACAGGCCTCTGGTATCACAGATTGAAACCTCATGTATCACAGACCTCTGGTATCACAAATTGGAAACCTCTGTTATCACAGACTTCTGGTATCACAAATTGAGACCTCTGGTATCACAGACCTCTGGTATCATAAATTGAAACCTCTGTTATCACATGCCTCTGGTATCACAGATTGAAACCTCATGTATCACAGACCTCTGGTATCACAAATTGGAAACCTCTGTTATCACAGACTTCTGGTATCACAAATTGAGACCTCTGGTATCATAAATTGAAACCTCGGGTATCACATACATCTGGTATCACAAACTGAAACCTCTGGTATCACAAATTGAAATCTCTGTTATCACGGACCCCTGGTATCACAAATTGAGACCTGAGGTATCACAAATTGAAACCACTGCCATGAAATATCAATTTCAAGAATGAGGGGAATGTTCGAGTCTCCGGACATGTTCACCCGTAAACGACGCATAATTTGGAAGGCTAGAACTAAAATACCACTTAGAGATGAAAACAAACAGCCGTGCCCTGACTGCTGAACGTCGTCCTGAGCCAACCTTTAGTATTTTGTTGTTTATCAAACAGCACACCCCACTATCCCCTTTCCACAATACACACACACACACACGATTGTCCTATCCACTCATAGTTCATCGCCCTTTCTCCACTTTCTCCAGACGTAGCCAGCTGATTAGCCAGGGGCATCCCTAGGTCGCTTCCCATATTCACAAATTGTAAATAGAGTGTGATCTCCTACACCACAGCCCCCTAACCTGGACTCACAATGTTTGCGCTACGCTGATGCCCTTTCCTTCTAACCAATAAAATACAAACGCTAAATGTCAAGGACAGAAACGGTAATATGACCAGATAATCTAATTGCTTTAACCTTTTTTCTGAGAACTACATTTTTCAGTCTTGTCTCTGATGTTGGGGAATATCGAATCCATCCAGTTTCTCGCACTTCTCCTTCCACGTCATCGTTCATTTTAAGGTGAAAACGCTAGGGACCCAATCATAGCCTGATGATCTTCAGTCGTTCCAGATGATCTGTCTGTCTGTCTGTCTATCTATGTCTGCCTGCCGGTCTCCCTCTCTCCCGTCCGTTCGTCCGTCCGAACTAGAGAGTAATATTAAAGTATATAGGTAATAGGAATAATAAATGGAAAAAAAAGTGGGGGGGGGGGGGGTTGGAATAATTAGGTTGGGTTACAGAAGTCGAAGTTTTACAATATTTTAAAATTTAAATGACCGTGTATTTGTCATCAAAGATATATCATCGTCATCTTTGAGTCTCCGCATCGAAGGTTGACTTCCATGGAGCGCCATTCTGCTCTGTCTCTTTCTTTGATGGTGCAGGTTGTCATAGGCTGACTTGTCCATCTTTTGATCTTACTCGTCCACGTTAGTCTTGGTCTGCCTCTGCCTCTTTTACCGTGTATTTTCCCTTCCAAGATTACTTTTAGTAGGCTGCTATGGCTTTTAACATGCCCCAAAATCTCATTTGTCATGTTTGAAGTGGTACAATAAGTGTAATTGGTACAAAAAAAGTGTACACTATATGTACACGTCTCGAACACTCAATGGGAAAAACTAATTCATGCTTTAAAAAACAGACCATTACTTGTAAGTACAATATCTGTGTTGCATGTCTGCTGTGATGTACGAAGTTCAAAAACTTCTCAATAAAACATTTCGTTTTTTGGGTCAAAAATCTATAATTTAGTGCATTAGGGCTTTTAGGTAAGAAAACTCAAATAACACGGTATTTTATATAGGTCCTGAAACTCAAATTAGTACGGCTTGACTTTAGTTCAGCGCGAAAAGTTTGTAAACTCTCACTTGGTAGGTGCATCAAGACTTCTAAGTCTGAAATCTCTAATTGTGTTCTTTATGACTTATAAATCAGCAAACTCTAACGGCATGACTTATATGTAAATAATACGAAGAAAAAACACTTTTATTTAGTTTGGCTTGATAAATTTGAAAACTCTTTTTGGTGCGGCAAGACTTATAAGCCAGAAAGCCCTCCCGTAGTACAGCATGATTTCTATGTATTTTAAAAAGAAGCCAACTGTTTAGTTTGGCTTGACAAATTTGAAAACTCTATTTAGTGTAGCAAAACTCATAAATAAGAAAATTCGCATTTGTATGACATCGACTGATAGATAAAAGAATCTCTCATTTAGTGTGGCATAACTTATATGTGTGAAAATCATCATCTAGTACAGTTGTATATATGCATATATTTAACCAAAAATAACGGAGAAACGAGGTCGTCATGAGGATTACCATTCTTCTTTATCGATACGTCATCGTCTGTGTAGAGAACATTTAAGCACGCTGAAAATTGCAGTCTCAGATTGAACTGATAACAATGCCCGCTCCGATATGACTTACTTGAGCTAGAGTGTTTTGGTTTATCGTACATTATTTGGACCATTAATATGCACAATAGACTAGTTTGCGCCTATTTTACTGAAACCAGTGGATTTAATAAACCTTGAAAAAGTCACTCATCTGTTAACTCTATAAATGGCAAGTTGACAAGTCTAGCCGCATAATTGCGGCGAATTTGTTTAATCGTCACTTGTATTATTTATGAAATGCAGATTTTATGGCATCTACTTTGTCCACGCTGTCATCTAACGTGATATATTTGTCGGACTTGACAGCCCGTTTATTTGTCAAGTCAGGGCAATGGCAGGCATATATTATTCACGAAATGTCGCTCTGTTCGCTTTTATAGAGCAATTTATTGTTTGTCCTTCTGATGCCTAAGAGCTTGTCACCTGTGCATTTTATCATGAACCAGTCGATTGCTATTTCGATGTGATGTGTGACACCCTAGATTCACTCCAATCTCTCCTGGGAACCTGTAGTAGTTTCCAGCCTCTGTTTTTAGACAATGAACTAACCATGTCCATTTTAATTTATCTGATTTTGCTAGTTTATAGGGCACATATAGGCGGGAACTGTACATTTTGAGGACTGTTCATTCTACAGACCGATGCAAGATGTTTGGAAATTTACAAAGTTGATAGTGTTTAGAATTCTACTCATTGGTCGATGGTGAATTCTACGTGTAAAATAAAAAATGTGATCGAGGTCGTCTTAAGCCAGCTTGTTTTACGTTTTTCGTCCACTGATTTCTATATATATATATATATATATATATAACAAAACCATATTACCTTAAAAATCATGTGCCGAAGGTGTGTAAAATTTATGGTCACTAACACCATATTCCCTATACGCCCTTGGCGTGACGGGGATACTTTACTTTTATACTATATATATATACATATATATATATATATATATGTATATATATATATATATATATATATATATATATATATATATATACATGTATATATATGTATTAGTTGCTTCCGTCATTCATAGTTGACTATGGATTTTTCAGCGCCCCTAGAAATGTTATTTTTTTCTTTTCTTTCAGTCCTCTCCAGGGCGCGAGCATGGGCAGAAAAAGAAAGAGACAAGTTGTTGCCCATGCAACATGTTTCTTCACTCCACGCAGCCGAGCGGTCCAAAGGTCTAGCAGGGCAAGAACTGTTTGGTGCCAACTTCGCCGCAGGAGTTGCCAGAGCGAAATCAACACTGAACTGCCTTAGGGATTCCATCTCCGGATTTTTCCTCAGGGTTTACTCCCGAAGTCTATTCCGCGAACGGATACCCGCTAGACAGCGGGGGTTTATAATCGGAGTTGACCTTCTCCTAGATGCGTTGCCATCTTTAGGCTGACGGGTCGCACCTACCCGGGGAGGAGGTTAGGGCGCCTCCGATTCGCCGGCGAAAACGTCATAGGGCATTTTGGGCATTTTATAGAATTAGCTGCCCCACGCAACTAATTCACCCCACCCTATATATATATATATATATATATATATATATATATATATATATATATATATATTTGTGTTCGCCAGCTTTCACCTCTGCTCTGGCGAAATCCCTAGAGACTAGGAACTGAATTTTGCGTGTTAATCCGTTTTTCCCTGGTAGTCGTGTGCATAGGAATCCCTCGCCGCACAGGCAGATAACTCCGTTTTCGGAGACATTCATATTTTTTCCGTCGATACGTAATCGACGTGTCAAGCCGGGTCTCGCTGCAGAGACCAGGGGTGGTAACCGCAGACAGAAATCATAAATATAGATCCCAATTGGTTCAGCCGGGATTTGACTTCTGATTTATATGTATATGGGCGCAATATTTGCTTTGATTGTGATTTAGTATTTCTCAGCTCCTTTAACTACTTCAGTCGTTCTGCTTTGTTGAATAAGGCATTGCTTACCTGCTGCTCTTTGTTAGTCAGTTTCTGTGGTTATTTATGTTTCACATCTTTAGATGAGCCATTACTCGTAATAGCGACACTGGTCTTTACTTACCGTTAGATTAGCGTTGGTGCTGTGGTTTGTAGCAATATCCTATATATTCAACACACCTGACTTTCAGCATATCGTTTTTAGATACAGTTTTTCCTTTCCCTTTGAGCCTCACTGGCTTGGACAAACAGGTTCGTCTTTTCCAGACCCACCAGCAGGAGGTTTAGTAGGTTCAATAAGTTTGAAGATGTTACCCGAGCTGCTGTAGAGTGTCTTGTATCCGTGTCGTATATTCTGATAACAAGTTGAGAATAGAAGTGACACACCGTCCGATACAACGAGTAGATGAATAGATGTATTGATAGATAGATTGATCGATAGACAGGAATTGTAGGAAGATTAGGTCTATTTAGACGAACAGAAAGATGGATAAATGTCGTCAATACACCGACATGTATGTATGGATTGGTGGAGGTGGATGAATAATTATAACGCAGATAAGATACCATCACATGCTATGTTCATATGGACGTAGCCGATCATGTCCATTCACATATCTATATCTTCGGTGCTATATCAGTTCTACTTTTAATATCCTCCCATACTGTATATAGTTCGTTCATAAATTCGTGAGCACAGTGTTCTTCAATTTTATTGGAGACTATTTGATGAAAATACGGTGAATTTTTGCATGCAGTCTTAGATTCTCACCTACCTTGCGATTTGATACCATGTCCAAAAGCGGCCCGCATTTTGCACAAATCGCGTTCTGTTATATCTATCTAACTTTCGTTCACCCGAAGTATTATCTATATCTGCAATGCCGTTTCCTGTATAAATGTTACTGTCTTTTGTAATTCTTGCAGTGGCCCATATAGTTTTGCCTGTAGTGTTGTATATACTTGCCAATGGGTTTTCCTCAGTCTACTATATTCAGTACAGTCTTGAAGTATGTGTTCAGCAGTCTGTGGCGCCTGTCCACGTGTAAATGTGGCTGAGGTGCCGATCTTGAATTGTGTATACATGTGACTGTGGAGTCGATTGTGTCCTGTTCTGAGTTGTATAATGAGAACATGTTCTCATATACTTATATTATGAAAGGCATCTTGATTTGGGGCTTGCGGTCTTCTGATTGATTTGATTATCTGTTTTTTTCTGATGGTATGTAACTGGTGCATTAAGTTGTGTGCTTACTAATTAGATTACTGTTCAGCAGTTTTTATGTTGCCAATTTTATTGTTGGATTTCTGCAACGTAATTGTGACAATATTTCCTTGTTGCTATGTTATTAATATCCATAGTGTTATTCTGGTACTCTATGCATGCACTCCCATTCTTTACTGAATAGTTATTGTAGTGTTCCTGACATGGATTAGTTTCTGCTTGCTTTCGAGATATTTCCATGGCATTGTGCAGTTGCTCTAATTCACTGCTCCACTATGGTTTGTAGTGTTTCATTGAGAGTGTGTAATATTAGTCTACTGAATTCATCTACTATTTTGCTGTCTTTATTTAAATCTTTAGTTAGTATATCGATGTATTGTTGAAACATTTTCCAGTCTGCTCTTTGTAATTCCAACTAGAGAGAGTGCTGCTCTCCCTGACAGCTTCACTAAAAAGACTGGTCGGTGGTCGCTCTCTCCTAGTTGTTTCCCAGCAATACGTGTAATATTCAAATCCAGGTCTGGTGAATGGAAAGCAAGGTCTGGTGTAGATGTGGTATGCCACGATCTGGAATAGAATGTTGGTGGATCTGTTGTCTGGTTTAGCAGTATAAGTGAACTGTCGTTCTGCCAATTTGAAGCTGTTTACCTCTCTTGTCCATATGTTCATAGCCCCAGCTTTGTGAATGGCTGTTAAAGTCTCTACATACAATCATTCTTTCTTTTAATGAAATTGTGTCTAGTACCAGAACGCGGTCGCTCGGACAGTTGTAGTTGAGTAAATTAAAGTCAATATTTTCTGTCCTGAGGTTCAGTATCTGATATTCAGCCCCATCCATATACACCTGAAACTGACATTCATTAACGTTGTTCTTTACAAGTGTCAATATTCCACCCTTTTGTCCGTTTTTTCTGTCAGATCGGTAACGCTGGTATGCCCTAATCCTCAAGTCTATGTCGTCCTTTAAATGGGTTTCCTGCAAGCAGCATATGTTTACTTGCTCTTCATGTAGGATATTTTTCAACTCTCTTTTTTACTTGCAACCCTCTCTTTTGCTGTTGATGCCCTCAGCATTCCAGTGCATTGTTTTAAGTGGTCTTAGTTTTGATTGGCCAGTAGCTCTATTCTCTCGCCCCCCTTACTCCACAGGGCGGTTGAGATGGACATCCAGTAATAGTGGTTGGACCCTTTCGAGGCTGAGGGCCCGGCGCTGCACCTGCCTGAGTGTCCATCACAGGGCGAGTACCATATCGATTTGCAGTTATAGACATCTCTTCCCATGGCGTGATTGCGCGGCATCCTCATTGCTGCGGTGCGCCTTTTGGCTGGTTGTCTCCGTCTTAGGCACTTATCCTTGCTAGAGCTGACTGTGGTCTTGCTCGGGTGTAGAAGACCGACCAGTCATGGTTTTCAGTCCCTGGTGACTAAGTCCCATCCCCACGACAAGGAGCTGGCCTTGATGGGGGTTTTGTTATATAATTTCACGGTATGTTCCTAGTGCAATGATGATGACCAGCAAAAAACTCAATAACTCACTAACTCAATTTTAAGAAACATACAAAAAAGGTGTCCTAAGCATTAGATTTTAGCGATACATTTTGTTAATTTTTGTGCGTGGTGAATAAGAGAGATGCAAAATACACTGTGATAAATACATCGTGAGTGACACGGTAATTACACTATTGTGAAACGGTGCATATGGGCTGGCATAAAAATAGTTTTCTTCTACACGTTTAAGTTATGCACTGAAAGTGATGTGCATATGGAGGAGTTGAATGGTCGGTAAAACTTAGAGTTGTTTGCCTGGCAGCTACAGCATTTTTTTTTTTTACACAACTTAAGACGAATCTTACAGGAGATTAGTTTTCTAAGGGCAATCAATACATGTTTCATTAAGGTCGGAGTGATCAGCTGTGCACATACCAGGTTGACATGATTTCTCTCAGAAGGTCGTAGAACTATGATTATTGAAGGATGTTTACACATTTATGAGACCGACCTATATATAGGATGTTAAGCTATCTAGTATTGTCAGTGTCATTCTCTCCCCCCCCCCCCCCCCCCCTACCAGTCTCACTTCCATTCTATTTCCTCTCTAGGACGTGTTTTGTATGCATCCACAAAGACAGATAAGTGGATTGGTGTATAATTCGGTGGAAGCAAGAATGGAACAATATGTATATAGCGAATGTAATGGAAGAAGAAAATGAGTATGGTATAGCAAAATGAGATGCAGAATGGCTCAGACAAAAACAGCTTTCCAACAAATGAGGAAGATACAATGTAATCCATTTTTGACAATAGAAACAAGAAAAAGAGTTCTTAAATGTTATGTATAGCCAGTCTTAACATATGGATATGAATCATGAACAATAGAACAACAGACAAGAAAATCACTGGAGTCTGTAGAAATGTTGTTTTACAGAAGAATGTTGAGAATACCATGGACAGCTAAGAAGAGTAATGAAAATGTTCTGAAAGAGGCCAATGCAAAAAGAGAGCTAATTTCCAATATTATGAAGAGACAATCATCATTTCTTGGCCATGTAATGAGAAGAGAACAACTTTAATATATTGTAACAACTGGGAAAATTGAGGGACGAAGAGATAGAGGAAAGCAAAGAGAAAAGATACCAGACAGCTTAAGAGAATGGCTTGGCAGAAGGTCAACAACAGAAATGATAAATAACTGTCGAGATCGAAAGTTGTGGAGAGACATGATCACCCACGCCAGCAGGCCCGGTACTTGATGATGATGATAGCAAAATGACACAAGATTTTCTGGCCGTATTTATTCTCGTGGTATTTATTGAAGAAGAAGACATTTGACCACAGTCTCATTATGTATTCTTTCCATACGTCCGTCTGAGCGGACATAATTTCTCACATCCGTTTTCTAGTGCCGCTTTCAACCTTTTTTATAGGCTTTATAAATATCCTCATGAATATATTGTGCTCTACTTTCACTTCTCCCTTTTTATACCCTATTGGTTGTTCTTTTTTCTGTGTCTTACTTTTTCTCGTTCAATTTTGTCTACAAAAATTCATATTTTACGTTTCCCCCATTTTACTCATGATTATGGCAGTACCAGTAAATATATCTCTCCCATTATTATTATTATTATTATTATTATTATTATATCTTCTTCTCTAATTCAGATTATGTTCATGCCATATAAATTGCATTGTTTCTCTCCCAGACTGCAGTTAACATTTGCTAAACACTTTATTTTCATTTTGCTTTTTTATGAAGGAGGTAGGTTAGAAAAACAAGTTGTACACAAGAAAGGGAAATTAAGATTTCGTTGTACGTTTCTTTTCATTCATTCATTCTCTATTTTTATTTTAACTGGGAAAAAATAAAAAATCAAATGTTTTCATGCCATCGTTGATTCGGTGGGAGGACAGGTTTCAAACTGCTGGTCTGTGGTATTCTCAACATCTTTCTTTTCATCTACACGATTATTGCTCACCGAGAATTAATTTAAAATAAAATAACATATAGTCTCACTAAATAGGGACTTAGCAAAACTCAAATTGAAGACATAACAATTAACTAAGAGATTAAGCTGTCCGAAGACAACATTATACTCAGAGATTAAACTATACAAAGACAACAATATACTGATAGATTAAGCTATACGAAGATAACATTATATCAGAGATTAAGTTATACGAAGACAACAATATACTCAAATATTAAACTATACGAAGACAACAATATACTCAGAGATTAAGCTATATGAAGACAACAATATCTATCTATCTTTCGTTCTCCTGAAGTATTGTCTATATCGGCAATGTCGTTTCCTGTATAAATTTTACTCTCTTTTGTATTTCTTGCAGTGGCCCATATAGTTTTGTCTGTAGTGTTGTATCTATCGGCCAATGGATTTTCCTCAGTCTACTATATTCAATGCAGTTATGAAGCATGTGTTCTACAGTCTGGGCGCCTGTTAAAATGTACATGTAGTTGAGGTACCGATCTTGAATTTTGTATACATGTGACTGTGGAGTAGATTGTGTCCTGTTCTGAGGCGTATAATGATAACTTGTTCATATCTACTGATATTATGAAAGGCATCCTGATTTTGGGGCTTGTGGTCCTCTGATTGATTTAATTATCTGTTTCTTCTGATGGTATGTAACTGGTGCATCTAGCTGTGTTTCTGTTGAACCTTCCTTTGATAACTGATCTGCTTTCTCAGAGACAACAATTACTCATAGATTAAGCTGGTCGAAGACAACAATTACTCAGGGATTAAGCTGGTCGAAGACAACAATTACTCAGGGATTAAGGTGGTCGAAGACAACAATTACTCAGGGATTAAGCTGGTCGAAGACAACAATTACTCAGGGATTAAGCTGATCGAAGACAATTACTCATAGATTAAGCTGGTCGAAGACAACAATTACTCAGGGATTAAGCTGGTCGAAGACAATTACTCATAGATTAAGGTGGTCGAAGACAACAATTACTCAGGGATTAAGCTGGTCGAAGACAACAAAGCGTTCAACATATGACTTTAGGAACACCCAGAAAATAATGTTCCAGAGACATGCTACTCATGAAGTTGTGATGAAGTTATCTTATCCAAATTAAGAAATGGCCACCATCCAACTACAACCTGTACATTAAACAAGGAAATGCCTAACAGCAGGTTAAACGAGACAAACACGTAATGATTTTACTCACGTCCTGAAGCGCATGGATAATATGCTGTCAGTGCTTGTATGTTTTTTGATGACCATCATCATCGCGTTTTGTGGGTCTTCTCACTTTTCCTAAAATAAAAAAAAAAAAATCGTTGGTACACATTTTCAGTGGTCTGTGAACCCAGAGGTCGGTCTGGACCAAAAAAAAAAAAAAGTCGTCAGGTCAGAAAATTGAACCCGATGTCTTCTAGACATTAGTGTGAGCACCAGCCACTGCGGGTTTAAGCGTTTGAGTGACGACTGCCTTTTTTAAAATGATGATTCAAGACAGGGTCTTTCTCTGAGTTGTACAATCAATCATACAGTCAATCTTAAGACAAGATCTTTCTCTAAGTTATAAAGAGAGAAACATGTGTCATACAGTCAATCTTAAGGCATGATCTTTCTCTAACTTATAAAGAGAGAAACTTGTGTCATACAGTCAATCTTAAGACAAGATCTTTCTCTAAGTTATAAAGAGAGAAACATGTGTCATACAGTCAATCTTAAGGCATGATCTTTCTCTAAGTTATAAAGAGAGAAACTTGTGTCATACAGTCAATCTTAAGACAAGATCTTTCTCTAAGTTATAAAGAGAGAAACATGTGTCATACAGTCAATCTTAAGACATGATCTTTCTCTAAGTTGTAAAGAGAGAAACTTGTGTCATACAGTCAATCTTAAGGCATGATCTTTCTCTAAGTTATAAAGAGAGAAACTTGTGTCATACAGTCAATCTTAAGACAAGATCTTTCTCTAAGTTATAAAGAGAGAAACATGTGTCATACAGTCAATCTTAAGGCATGATCTTTCTCTAAGTTGTAAAGAGAGAAGCCTGAGATATATTGTCGATGTTAGATCAGTACCTTTCTCTGAGATTTGACGAGAGAAAATTGTGACCTTAAGTCAGTCTTAAGACAGGGACTTTCCCTTGAGTTATGATGAGAGAAACTTATGATCTAAAATCAATCTTAAGAGACAGAAACCGCGGTGGCAAGATGGTTAGTACGCTCGTCTACAGACCAGGTGGGTTCGGGTTCAGTTAGCATATTTAGCGTATTTTGTTCGGACTGACGCAACTTCGGGTTCACCCCTATACTCTGAAAATAAATGCCGGGAATTTTTATCTGTGAAGGTAACACGACCCGGAGTGATGCTGACCATATCATCATTAAATGCGTTGGTGATCTTGGGAGTTAAAATACACCACAATCTCTATATTCTCCACAGTCGTCACAGGACGTGTTTTGTATCTTTCTTGTTGCTTTCAAAAGAGAGAAATAGGTAAGGTATTATTGGCCATGCAAAAGAGAATGAAAGCTACATCACGAGTTCCAAGTTTTGCTCTTCCACAGCTCCCTTAGATTTCTTCATTTAAACATATTTCGTCACCTTGTATATTACCTGTATATCATTGTTATTGATGTGCCAACATCTGTATTGTTTCCTGTACCTCAACCGTTTAACGATACGGTGTCATTTTCATAATAGTAAACATACATCCCTACACAAAAATAAACACACAGCAAAAATTTCCCTTTGCACTATCCAGTTATTTATTTTGCTTGCCCGCGTAAATTTAGAACGCGCAGAGAACACCCGTACGGAAGGAAAACATTCATTACACTTGCTAATACCGTCATTTTAAAGTAATTTCTAACGCCGCCTGGCAACGCAATATTATTAAATTTAGCTCAAATGGCTAGCAGATCGAAAATAGGGAAATCCTAGAGAATGGAGGTCGGCAACATTTAGCATTAAAGTTACTTCCATCTATGTTTGAGGTAAAGTGTGTTCTCATATTTTTTCTTGCAATCTTCACAGTTGTCATGGGCGTTCTTATGTATCCAATAACGTAATTTTCGTTGTGTGTTCGCTGGTCAGTGTTTTGTTTCATTCAGATTCTACAATTACAATTAAATATCACAGCAACAAGGGAAATAATTACGACAGAGATGATATTCCACTGTGTTATTGTCTCCAGTTTTTCTTTCTGTTTGATTATGTTGGTCATTAATTCTATCGCAAACAATTGTTTCTCTTTTCTATCAACACTAGGATCGAACTTCCCCTTATGTCCTTACTATAGCTTGTTTCATAACTCGTGCCCAACTTTTAAAATCGATAGCTTTTTAACCGCTTGTTGTAAGTTGTTCAAAATTTGCATGTAAAGTTATAATGATTAGAATCCAACAGGGAATTAATTTCATTAAAAAAACATTTGGTTATTATTGTTGCTTATTTAATTTATATAAATTTATAACGACCCATTGATGTAGTAAAAACTTAATGTTTACAGTATTTTAAGTTAAAAATAGCGAGTAAAAATCCATACACGGCAAAATTGACGTGTTTGCACGCTTTCGCCGTGGTTTTTTGACACAATTAGACACTTGTAAAGAACACGAGAAATTGTGTGTTCCATTTCCGTTCATTCATAGGTGGAGATGTGGAACGATAACATTTATCATGAGTCTTAAAATGAAATTCTGCAGTTTACAAAACATCACGATAAAAATGTATGACTATTTTTGCAAAGAGGCTAAACGAGGAAGATTATGTCATTCTTTAGAAAACCCTGAGAATAGGACAAGACACATTTTGGATTTATCTAAACGGTCATTTAATCGCTGGATTCAAGCACGTGACCGTCAATGTTCCAAATATACAAAATCACAAGGAAGAGCAAAAATGTTGGATAATTTCGACAGTGAACTTATTAGAAGTGAAATTCGCAAAATGTTGGGTATGAATGAAACTGTTACAATAAGAAAATTAAAAGTATCGCTGAAAAAGAACAACAGTATTGAAATATCAAAGCCTACATTATGGAGAAATGTGAGAGCTGCAGGCTTTACATTCAGGAAGTATTCCAATGGACGAAACATCATCTGTGAGAAGCCACATATAGTAGTCATGAAAAGCAAGTACTTACGTGAAGTAAAAGAGGTGCGCAAGCAAGGTTATGATATTGTGTACTTGGATGAAGCATGGATCAATGCTCACCACACTAACCAAAGGGAATGGCAGTCATCAGATGGAAAGATTAAGAGATTAATACCTAGCAGCAAAGGACAGCGCTTGATAATTGCTCATGCAGGTAGTCGACAACATGGACTAATACAGAATGCAGAGCTAATTTTTCTTTCAAAATCCATAGACAATCGGGATTATCACTCTGAGATGAATGGTCACATATTTAGACATTGGATTGAAAATTCTGTTCTCCCATCACTAGATCGACCATCTTGCCTAATAATGGACAATGCAGCGTACCACAACATAGTTGCACTTGAAGATAAAGTCCCGACGTCATCCAGTACAAAAGATGCTATTAAGATATGGCTCACAAAGGAGCACATACAATTTAATAACATGTACTTAAAACCTGAATTACTATCTCTAGTAAAGCAAAAACAAAGGACAAATATTTTTCAAATAGATAAGATTATCCAAGAGCACGGTCATATAAGTTTGAGGCTGCCGCCTTACCATGCTCATTTAAATCCAATAGAACTAATCTGGGCAAAATTAAAAGGACAAGTGGCAGATGAAAATACAACATTCAAAATATGCGATGTAAAGACTCTTGCTAATCTCGCTTTATTAAATATAGACAAAGATTATTGGGCTAAATGTGAAGACCACGTCTTAAAACAGGAAGATGAATATTGGAAAAATGATGGTTTGTGGAATGTTCAACCCCAAACAGTTATTAATCTTTTAGACTCGTCTGATTCAGAATGAAAGTATATAGCCCCCACAATGTTGGCCCCTATATTACCTTAAATTAGTTCAACAAACGGTCCTTATCAGGACCACACAACTATGAAAATTGGACATACAGGTATACCTTGATATTATCGTCCGTCCTCGAACTGAGAAGACAATAATTCTCCAGGTGTTTTGTCTTATTAGGTTATTTCCCCATTACGGCCACGCCGTTCACCTAGTGAAAATTAATCATAGACCAGCAACTACGGTAATTTCTATTATTTAGGGGTTCACAATTTACAATTTTGACAAACATCAAAGAAATTCGCCGCTTTAAGAAAACTGCAGCTGCAAGATATTTGTTAAATATACATTTAAAGGGTCTTTTGCATTCTAATAACATTTGGAAAATTTCAACAGTTTTTAACAAACGGTTACTGAGTAATAGCGTTTTGAAGTTGGGCACGTGATTTGAAACGAGCTATAGTCAAGAAGTAAAAGCATCAAGAAGCAGCAAGATGCGTAGAGATGCGAAGCCGCTGTAAAAACGTCGACTTTTGTTTTGTCCCTTACCACGTAAAACTGTCACTATACCACTTTTTTTCTTGTTTAAAATTGCCATTGTCCTTACTAGTCCAGTTCACCAACCGCTAAACCATCGCTGATCCTGACATTTTGGTGTTGGAGGGGGGGGGGGGGGGTAAATAAATAAAGTCACGAAGAAAGCACATATTCGAAGAGCAAAATTCCAACACTCGTGCAGTGAAATTCGAACCCAAGGCCTTCCTCTCGACATCTTACCTCTAAACCTCCGAAAGCCCAAATTCCCATAATAGTAATAATACAAAGACAGGAGGACTTATTTTGCTTAAAACCACGCAGTAAGCTCTGAGAACAATATATACGTAATACTGAAAAAAAATTAACTTCGTTTTACCTGAACTGAAGGTATCAGATGGATTAAGTGGATGGTAGAGAGGAAAATGGATGATGTTGTTTGGAAGGAAGCCGCATTCCTTAAAAATAGTGCGCAAACATTCTGGTTTTTTTTCTCTTCTCAGTGTCTTTGCATTAGAATATGTGTGGGTAGAGAAGATGCTTATGTTTAGAAAATAATTGAACATGGGATTAATTATTTAAAACCCTGTTTTAAAATGGGTCGGGCGGACGTCACCAACGCCCTCCGAGCTGTGGGAAGGGCACAGGACTTCGACAACCATGAGTCCACGTAATTCCTTCGGATGAAAGAGATGGGAGTTAAGATGAGCACAAACGAGAAACTTAATGGGTGTATAAGAAGACTAACCAGTCAACACAAAACTGGAGCCGTCAGTCGCTGGACACTGTGGGACTTGCTTAGAAGAGTATTTGAGCACCTATGGACATGTTCCGAGTTCAGTGATGATGACCCGTAAATAATTCAATAACTCAATAACTATGTCCATTGTTATTCGCCTTTGAAGAATTGTAACTCAGTTTTTTTTTTAATTTCTGCACAAGAAATGCACAACTTTCATATATACTTTCCTCCTGTGAAATAAGCTCCTAAATTACTTCTTGGTAATTCCCGTGCAGCTTTTGGAGTTATTTGGCTGTTTGTAATGTTATTGCAAGGAATCTATTTTTTTAAAGCCATAAACATATAAAAAAAAAAAAAAGAAATTAAATTTAAAAAAAAGCTTAATTTCTAGAAGCGCGTGAGAGCCTGTCAGTGACAACACAACGTGAATAATTAACACAACAGAGAAATTACAACTTCAAATGTCAGGAATAACACCTGAGCTCAACACTTCATGTGATGACTTGAAAACGCAGTCTTGATAACATTCAAAAATTTATTGACACAGCTCTCGAGTTACACTAGGTAAATCTATCAGGATAAATGTATCGCTTTACACATACATATTTGCGATGGCCGTTTATGAAACCGTCAAACTATATAGTTAATCATCATCATCAACAGGTCTGTTGCAGAACGTTGCATTCACAACAGCCTGTCTGATAGAATATGTCTATATCCAGATCTCCAATTTCTTCTATTTCATTAGTGGATAATTTTATTTGTGTTTCTAGGCAACTGCCGATGATAAGACCAAGTTCCGAAAGAAATTCAGTACAACTTCCGTGGCCAGCACAACATTAAATACACGATACTATAACTTCTGCGCATAACGTATAATCAACAACCCGTTCTCCTGTGAAATCTGTATTCTCCTAGCCTGAGTACTCTGAGAAGCATTCATATATCTAAAGTCTATAAAAAAAATCTCACAGAAGCGTCTATTTCCGAATCATCTTCCTGAATCATCTTTTTGAATCTTTTCTTCTCTGTAATCTTCTTTTCTAATTCAGTCTAATAAGTCTAATTCAGCTTCCTTAAGTAGTGAATCGAGCCCAGTTTATGAATATCGACTATTATGCATTGCTCAGTCCCTGACGTCATTGTATTTGCTATTACAGAACACAGCCAACTATAGATTTATTAATGTCCGCGGACAGAAAATAAAACCGGAAATTCCTCCAACTAGCGTGACGTTTTCAGTTATACGAGCTATAGACGGCTGAAGTCATTCTACCCAAAACCATCCCTACTCACAAAGCTGAAAAGTCCAAGCTAGTTGAGTTTTCCGGGAATTCTCTTCCATTCTCTTCACATGACGTAACGACCTTCATCTCCGACTCCTAAATGTTGCCATGATGGATGAGAGTTTGGCTCGTTGCAAGACATTAGAGTTGGTTACTTTGTCCTGCCATGATGGATGAGAGTTTGGCTCGTTGCAAGACATTAGAGTTGGTTACTTTGTCCTGCCATGATGGATGAGAGTTTGGCTCGTTGCAAGACATTAGAGTTGGTTACTTTGCGCCGACATGTGCTGTTCTTTTATTTTGCGAGGTTAAGGCACGTAAAAACTGTTTAACCTGATCTCCTGCCCTGCATGGGTAGTCCACGGTTAATATAATACAAGTATTTAAATTTATTTTTATACGTATCTAAATGTATTACAGTTTAATATAATGTAATTCTGTAACAGGAAATGTATACTCGCAGAACATGTGGTAACTTATATATAATGTCAATATCATATACATAACTGCTTATAATCAACATTGATTGCATTTCTCCGCATTGAAGGTTGGCTACCATGGAGCGCCATTCCACTCTGTCTCTTGCTTTTGATGGTGCAGGTTCATAGGCTGACTTGTCCATCTTTTGATGTTACTCGTCCATGTTAGTCTTGGTCTACCTCTGCCTCTTTTACCTTGTATTTTTCAAACAAGATTACTTTTAGTAGGCTGCTGTGTCTTTTAACATGCCCCAAAAATATCATTTGTCTTGCTTGAATTGTGTTCAGTAATTCTCTTTTTATTTTTTAGTTGTTTTAAGGCTTCATCATTTGTTTTCTTTTCTTTCCATCCAATTCTACCTATTCTTCTAAAAATCCACATTTCAAAGACTTCAATTTTCTGTTATGTTTTCTTGTCTAATGTCCATGTTTCTGCACCATTCTGGAATGTTGAGAATATATGACATTTTGTTATTGTTAGTTTTAGTCCTGGTGTTATTTGTTTTGATGTTTGTATATTTTTCATGCCATTAAAATTACTTTTTGCCATTCCTATTATTTTGTTTATTTAAGTTGTACATTTTCCATCACTGGTTATAGTATGTCCAAGGTAGTTGGAGCTCTGGACTGTCTCCAGATCTATTCCTTCAACTGCTATTTCCACTTGTAGGTTTTGAGTATTATCTTTGTTTATGATCACAGTTTTAGTCTTTTTGATATTCATATCTAGTCCATATTTTTTGCTTATCATGTTTACTTCATTAAGTAATTGTTGTAGATCTTTAATATTATCTGCTAGTAATACAGTATCATCAGCATATCTTAGGCTATTGATTATCTTTCCATTAATGTCCTAAATTAACGGGGCCTGGCATCGCTTCGATGTTATTAAGGATTTGCTCAGTTTATAGATTGAACAATCTTGGTGATAGAATGTATCCCTATCTTACTCCTCTTTTTATATCAATGGGTGTAGAGGGTCTCATTGTTATATTTTATTATTGCCGTTTGCTCCCAGTATAAATTACATATTAATTGTATATCCGTGTCATCCAGATATATATCTTTCAAGCACTCTATACGTTGTTTATAGTGTATGTTATCAAAAGCTTTGGTGTAGTCTATGAAGCAGGCATATATTGGTTTGTTTACTTCTGTGTACTTTTCAATTAATGTCCTCATGCAGAATATGGCTTCTTTTGTCCCACTGTTTTTCCTGCATCCAAATTGTTGTTCTTCTAATTCAAAATTGTTTTTATTCTGAATCTTTATTGCTTTTAGCAAAATTGTTGTTACGTGGCTCATCAGGCTTATTGTTCTAAAGTCACTACATTCAACTGCACCATTCTTTTTAGGCAATGCAATAAAAGTTGATGTTTTTATTTCTTTTGGAATGTATCCTGTATGGTATATATCGTTGCATACATCTGTAGTCACTTCAATCCAAAATCTTCTAGTGCCTTCATCATCTCTATGTGTATGTTGTCTGGTCCTGTTGCTTTTCCCTTTTTCATTGTTTGTTTAGCTTTTTCCACTTCCATTTTAAGATTGTATAGCCTGATATACATATTGTATTGGTCTCTTTCGTCATAAAATAATTATGTTATATATTCCTGCCATCTATTGATTAATTAATTTTTTTTTCATTTTTTTTTGCAGTACATCCACTTACTGTGTCTTTTAATTTTTTTTTACTAGTTTTGCTCTTTATTTCTGTGTGGATCCCTCTTACATCTTGTTTATTTTATATAGTTTCGATTTCTAGACATCTTTGGCTGAGCCAGTCTTCTTTTGCCTTTTTGCACATTTTGTGTATTTCATTATCTATTTTATTGTATTGGGTAGTGTTCTTCGTTTGTCTTCTTTCTTCAATTTTTCTCCATGATGGTGTCGTAACTTTTTTTTAGTTTACTTTAATGTAAATATCTTTTGTTAATCTAAATGATATGTATATAATTTAACTCTTCATTTACTACTTTCATTATTCATCGATTTTGGACAGTTTAAATTATTATTACCACTTTGATATGTAGTTGGCTGAACTTAATTTAGAAATAACCATTAACTTCGGAAGAATCGTCTAGTTGAAGTAACGTAAATAATTGCATTAATTGGATGTCTTGACAGTTATACCCACTCATCTTTCAACTTTATGTGAAACTATTCATAATTCAGCGCTTCCCTTCTACAAACTATTTTTGTCTCCTCTCTTCGCCAACTTTCACCTCTGGCGAAGTCCCTAGAGACTAGGAACTGAATGTTGCGTGTTAATACATTTTTCCCTGGCAGTCGTTTGCACATGGGTCCCTCGCTACACAGGCAGGTAACACCGACTTCGGAGGTACTCATATTTTTTTTTCCGTTAATGAATAATTGACGTTTCAAGCCGGGCCTTACTGCTGACACCAAGCGTGGTTGACGCAGAGAGAAATCATAAATACAAATCCTAACTCGTGCAACCGAGATTTGAACTCACAACCTCTCTGTCTCGAGACCGACATCTTGCCTTGAGACTAACCAGCCCCACTCAATGAACGAATTGATTACCCGTAATCTATATATATACTAATAATAATATAAATAATAGTAATATATATACTAATTGATTTCCTTTGTTGTATGACAAACGACGTAGCCAGTAACGATCTCAATGACAAACTCTCCGGAGTAATGTATAGGACATGTGTGGTAGGTTACTAGTGCTACAGTCGTTGACTGCATTCTTGGGTCTTGATAACACACGAACGGTTGTACTGATTGTGTACCGACTTATAAAATGGGGAACCGATTCCCTTTTAGTGGTACAAATGTGAATACAAACACGCATTCTTCCATACTATCCAGTCTTACAAACAAACACGCATTCTACCGTACTCTCCTATCTTAAATACAAACAAATATCCTACCATACTGTGCTATCTTAGATACAATTACACATTCTACCGTATTGTCCTATCTTAGATAAAATTACACATTCTACAATATTGTCCTATCTTAGATACAATTACACTTTCTACCATACAGTCCTATCATTTAATATTTAATAATATTAAATAATATGTAATATTTTTATTTGTTTAATATGTATGGTGAGATTATTTTAAGATCCATAAGGGGCATGCCTGGAGTAACAATTGGAGGTCATAATATAAGTAATATAAGATATACTGAGTCATAACAAAATTACTCAATGACATATATAACACTGGACACATACCCGAAGATCTACTAAAATATATCTTTGTAGCCATACCGAAGAAGTCAGGAGCCACTGATTGTGAAGACCATCGCACTATTAGTCTCATGAGCCATATGACTAAAATATTACTAAGAATAATCCTGAGACGTGTAAGGAACAAAATAAAACCAGAAGTAATTGAGGAACAATGTGGATTTGTGGAAGGAAAGGGCACCAATAATGCAATATACATCTTAAGAACATTGATAGAAAGATCTATAGAGGTAAGGAAAGATCTATATATGTGCTATATAGACTACACCAAAGCATTTGACAAAGTAAAGCATGTGGAAATAATCAATATGCTGGAGAAATTAAACATTGATGGCAAGAATCTGCGAATCATAAAATAACATGTACTGGCAACAAACAGCAGCTATACGAATTAACAACCAAACAGGACAATTGCAATATATAAAACAAGGAATCAGACAAGGCTGTGTTCTGTCACCGGATTTGTTTTCACTTTACAGCGAATATATTATGAGATCAATAGTAGACCAAAAAGGAATTGATGTCAACGGTCACAACATAAATAATTTGAGATATGCGGATGACACAGTCTTAATAGCAGAGACAGAGAACGAACTACAAGAAATTATAGACATAATAGTAAAAGAAAGCAACAAGAAAGGTCTCAGTCTGAATAGTAAGAAAACAGAAGTAATGGTTATATCGAAGAAACAATCACCACCATCATGCAGCATAAAAATAAACGAGACAAATCTGAAACAAGTGCAACGTTCCAAATACTTGGGCGCAATAATAACATCAGATGGGAGATGCACCACAGAAATAAAAAGCAGAATAGCTCAGACCAAAAAAGCATTTCAGAAAATGAAAAATATCTTATGCAGCAAATCTATGTCAATAAAAATAAGAAAGAGAGTTCATCGGTGCTAAATAGAACCAATTCTGACCTATGGAAGCGAATCATGGACAGTAAACAAACAAATGAAAAGACGATTAGAGGCCACAGAGATGGGATTTCTCAGAAGAATGTTGAAAGTTTCCTGGACAGCTAAAAAGACCAATGAGGAAGTTCTCAAAGAGGCCAACACAAATAGGGAGCTCTTAAAAAACGTCAGAAAGAAGCAATCAACATTTTTCGGGCACATCATCCGTAGAGGAAAGTTGGAATACTTGGTTACAACCGGCAAAATAGAAGGAAAGAGAGATAGCGGACGACAGAGAGATAAAATACTGGATAGTTTTGTGTCATGGCATGGAAAGCAGTCAACATCAGAACTGATACGATGCACTGTAGATAGAAGATTGTGGAGGGACATGATCACCTACGCCAACCGGTATGGCACATGATGATGATGATGAAGATATGCTGATGATAAAGTCTTAATCGTTAAGAGTGAAAATGAGTTACAAGTGTTAGACATTAAAGTGAAAGAAAGCAAAAATAAAGGATTCAGCCTAGCAAAAAGACGGAAGTAATGGTAACAACAAAGAAAACGACATCATACCAGTGCAAAATAAAGACAAGTGGAACGATATTAAAACAGGTAAATGAATTTAAATATTTGGGAACTTTGTTAACCTTAGACGGAAGATGTACAAAAGAGGTGAGATGCAGAATTGCTCACTCAAAAGCAGCTTTCTAAAAATGGTGAAGATACTATGCAATCCATTTTTGACAATCGAAACAAGAAGAAGAGTTCTTAAAAGTTATGTAGAGTCAGTCTTAACATATGGATGTAAATCATGGACAATAGGACAATAAACATGAAAATCACTGGAGTCTATAGAAATGTGGTTTTACAGAAGAATGTTGAGAATACCATGGACAGCTAAGAAGAGTAATGAAAATCTGAGAGAGGTCAAAGCAAAAAGAGAGCTAATTTCCAATATTAGGAAGAAACAATCATAATTTTTTTGGCCATGTAATGAGAAGAGAACAACTGGAATATATTGTAACAACTGGAAAAATTGAGGGACGAAGAGATAGCGAGAAGCAAAGAGAAAAGATACCAGACAGCTTAAGAGAATGGCTTGGCAGAAGGTCAACAACACAAACGTGTTTCCCTAAATTTCTTTTATCAATAAATAAATCAATCAATCAATCGATCTCTTTCTTATACTCGAGCACCGAAGTCCATCTCATTTCTCTTTGTAAAAACCAATATAAAATATAAAGCAACAATTTCATCTAAACTGTGATGAAAAGAGTTAAAATCTAATTAACAAGTATTTATTTATTTCTGGTTAACCCGCCACCTCAATCGTCACTTAGCCTGTTACCCACCTTCTGGCGTTCTTGCCGGAGCTAATCATTGCCAGGAAGTTCCCTGGTCTTCTCAGAGCGGCATTGTTCACTTTCCAGCTTACGCGATAAGAGCAAGAGTTGGCCTGGCAAATATTTCCTTAACCGTGAGACACGATCTTATGTAAACAGAGAACAGATCTGCCGGGCTTCAGTACCTTGTTTTCATATCATGCCTATCTGAATGATACTCGTGTTTAATACTTCTTATATAGACGATATTAGTGGGATGGGGGGGGGGGGGGCGCGGTGTAATAGTTCTTGGATTTAGGGCCGGTGTGATAAAAATGAGAGCCAGGCAGAAAGAGAGAGAGAGAGAGAGAGAGAGAGAGAGAGAGAGAGAGAGAAATGCACAAACATAGTTATGATGTGTAGTTAGATGGATAGACATGTGTAGATGAATGGACTAGCGGACGTGTGGTTGGGTGGGTGGGTGGATGGAGACATATATTGATTGATAGAAAGATTGATTGTTGCAGTAATAATTGATCGTCTAGGTTGATTAATGGGTAGATGGAAAGATGATTATTGGCTGATTGATCATTATGTAGAGAGATTACATATTTTTAGGAAAAAGATACATTGATAGTTAAATGAATGCGTTAGACTGTTAGACAAATGACAGAAAACAGTCTGAGATATAAGATCAGAAATATAGAACTTAGAAAACAAAAACTAGGAAAAATTCCCATCATAGAATATATAAAAATAAACAACAGATAAAATGGTTTGGCCCCGTGATAAGACAGAAAGATCAAAACACAATACAATGAGCCTTTCAAAAACGTTGTGAGAACATCAGACACAAGGCCCAACCACGAAATAGATGGATCGATGGAATATTAGAAACACCAGGAAGCATGGCAGCAGCAGAAGAGCAACAGACCGCAAATTAAATCTCCTCTCGACGATGAAAGACAAATGAAGAAGGAAAGAAGAATAAGTTAAAAGAAAAACAAAATATAATTCCAAATTGTATGTTTGCTTGTATGCAGAGAGAGACAAGTATTTGCATTTTTTGTTTGTTGTTACATCACTAACATTTGCAGGCCCAAACTAATGTTTATCATTACTTTCATTCTCGTTCATTTTCTCTTGGTCTCTCTTTCTCTATATCTCTATCACCCCACTCGCTTTCTCTAAATTAGTACTTTTATATTTTCATGTTTGAAGACATAAGGAAATGGTAATCTTGATGTAGTTAACTTCTATCCAGAAGTCACGACTAAAATAGACTGAAATAATGGTGAGGAGATTTATGGGGAGTTAGAGTAGAGCAAGCTATTTAAAAACACAGGAACTAAGGTCCAGAGAAAGTGAATAACAAAAACACAAAGTACGGACATAGTGACGGTTGTGATTTATGTAATGTCCCGTCGCTGAAGGCGCATTCCGCCCTAGTCCATTAGCGGATTGTATGTAAAGAGCGCTGATAACACTTCTAGCTGGAAGTTCCACCCAGACACCGGCAATGTTGTCTATGTACGACCAAGCCGCGCGACTCGACTGGTTATGTTCGTCTCTGCGCGCCGGGGATTTGAAACTCGGAAGAGCTTTAAATACGAAGAACGGGTCGTTTCAATTCGGCAATTATTGTTACTTTGAATTAATTGGTATCTGTTCGTTACCTTTGAAAGAAACACTTATTATGTCATTAGTCTTTGCTTTCCTCGTGAGCTAGGTGACTTGGGTCACATAGAACAAGGTCAGCGACCAAAAGCTGATTTAAACCTCGCTTAACATCGGGGGGGGGGGGGGGGCGCCTTCCTGTAAACACCTGGTCGAGAAGGTGAAGTTTTCACTACAATTTCTTAAATGGCAGTTGCTGTCAAATATAACCTAATCTGCGGTTGAACGGAACGTGCCTCGCCAAGAAGAAGACAAATGCCGCGAAGGTCAACCAAGCCAACCAAACAGAGGCTGATTGTGGTTTGGTCTTCATCAACGCCATTACAGCATCAATAACAAGAAGTAGCTGGCATGTTTTAGTACATCTGATACCGTGTTGCTAACGCGTTGCTAGGTAGTCTTGGCAAGTTACTAGGTAGTCTTGGCAAGTTACTAGGTAGTCTTGGCAAGTTACTAGGTAGTCTTGGCAAGTTACTAGGTAGTCTTGGCAAGTTACTAGGTAGTCTTGGCAACACCCTTCTGTTGATACTGCCACTCTTCTGGGCCACACTGAGCTTGTCCTCAACCTCAACCACCTTTGAGTTCAATGGTAACTTCTATGACCAAGTCAGTGGTGTAGCCATGGCCACCAAGATGGGTCCTAGCTATGCCTGCCTATTCATGCATGGGTTATGTTGAACATCAAATATTTAATTCGTACCGGGGTTCCCTTCTATCAAATACTTCCGGTATATTGATGACTGCTTCGGACTAACCGATCCGGGACGACATCTTCAGGTTTATCGACTATATCGGCAGCTACAACTACCTTGGACATACTATAACCAGTGATGGAAAATGTAAAACTGAAATAAACAACAGAATAGGAATGGCAAAAAAGTAATTTTAATGCCATGAAGAACATACTAACATCAAAACAAATAACACCAGGGCTAAAACTAAGAATAACAAAATGTTACATCTTCTCAATATTCCTATATGGTGCAAAAATATGGACATTAGACAAAAAAACAGAAGAGAGAATCGAAGCCTTTGGAATGTGGATATATAGAAGAATAGGTAGAATTGGATGGTAGGAAAAGAAAACAAACGATGAAGTCCTAAAACAACTAAAAATGAAAAGAGAACTACTAAGCACAATTCAAACACACAAATGCGATTTTTGGGGCATGTTAAAAGACACAACAGCCTACTGAAAGTAATCCTGGAGGAGAAAATACAAGATAAAAGAGGCAGAGGCAGACTAACATGGACGAGTGACATCAACAGATGGACAAATCAGCCTATGACAATCTGCACCATCAAAGCAAGAGACAGAGCAGAATGGCGCTCCATGGTAGCTAACCTTCTTTGCTGAGAAAGTACTCGATGATGATGATGATGATGATCGGCAGCTATAACAAAGCCGTCAAGATCACATCTTTTATCACCACTTCATCTGTTACCATTGTGGTCATTATTCTTTCCTTGGGAACTTCTGGCCTCCACACCGCGGTTTTCCATAAACCCACAGACTCCCCTTGTTACCTTTTCTATACATCAACACATTCACCTTCATGTCGCGGTCTATACATCAACACATTCACCTTCATGTCGCGGTCTATACATCAACACATTCACCTTCATGTCGCGGTCTATACATCAACACATTCACCTTCATGTCGCGGTTCTCTTCGTTTTTCTCATCTATTGCGTCTTCGTCGCATCTGTCAAGATGACCAGGATTTCCGCCAACATGTTCACCGCCTCTTTAGCCACCGGTTTTATCCAGATTCGATCCTCAAATCTGCTTTCAAGCGGGTCCTCCTTTTATCTCGTCCTGAGGCACTCGTTCTCTTTCTCTCTCTTTCTCCCCCCCCCCGAGAAAAATACGCACCCTCACTTACCACCCTCACAATTTAGCTGCTGTGAGAATACTCAACCGTTACCATTCCATTCTCCACTCTAATCCCACCACTCGTCTACTGTTCCGTTATCCCCTATGGTTGCCTCCAAACGCGACAAGAATTTGAGTGATATTCTGGTCAGAAGCCGTCTCCCTCGTTCCGTCCATAAACACTTGTGTGCAGTTCCCTGCGGACATAACTGTATTACCTGTGCTTATGTTCTCCGGAACGACTCTGTCTTATTCCCTAACGAGATCAAGGATGGATTCCGCCATAAAAGATCAACAAAATAATATGTCGAGCTCTTGGAGTTAACTCTGACATACACCATGAAAACAGTTAGAAGTATAGAAGATTGTTGGATAGGTCAGGTCAAGGACTTGTTAAAATATATATTCACATGGAGGCGTAGAATATAGTAAGACAGGGTACGAGTGCCAATATGATGCTGTTTGTCATTTTCAGGATCTAGCGAAGTGAAGAGAGAAAGCAGAAACCAAAACTTAGTGGTCGTGGAAGTATAAGGGAAAAAAAAAAAAAAAAGTAAAGAGCCCCTGTCACGCCAAGTGGCGTATAGGGAATATGGTGTTAGTGGCCATAATTGTTACAAACCTTCAGCACATGATTTTTGGGGTAATGTGGTCGGTATTACGCCCGTGCCGTTTTACTTTCCCAGAAAAAAAATCCGGTACCCATTTAAGGCTGGGTGAGCCCGGAAGCCGTCGGTTGGGATCGAACCCTACTCCTTTTTCTTTGTAGTCCAGTTCACTAACCACTGAGCTATCGCGGCTCTGGAAGCAGAAGTACATGCTTTAATTGTTTAGAATTCTTCTGAAGTGAAGTAGTCATATACACATATGTGCCTATTGTTTGATATAGACGGAACTCTGGATGGTATAGATGGAATTTCACAGCTCAGAGTCGAGGAAGGAGGGGGGGGGGGCCTGTTCAAGAAGACAATGGTGGATTTACTTTGACTACAAATAGTTTGACGAAGGAGGTCATGGCATTACGTAAAATCAATAGCATGGTTAGAAACATAGACGTTTACTTACATATATTCTCATTGACTCGATAGACATGAGCTTTTCTTGAAGTTGGAGTCTCTAAAGAGGTCAAGGTTGATTAAAGTATGCTTCATTTGTTTATGTGCTATAATAGAACATTCAGGTGTCTGGGAATGAATGAGCAGACAGATTTACTGGTTGGCTGTTGTTGAGAATGGACGAGCAATGGACCGGATTGACATGCTCAATGCTCTCATGGAGGCATGATGATTAAGCGATCCGGCAATGAGTGTGCTTCTATAACCCTGAATAGACTTCAAAAACCTTACATCAAAAGTTGCCCTTCCAGACAAGAAGCCATGCAGGAAGCATGCTACACGTTGATGGATATACAGAGAACAGGATCCGGGCACGAATGAAGTTGTTCGATGTACAGTAAAGGTGATCTGTCGACTATGAGTTGTCAAAAATCTTACTCCTTTCTTCTTCTGCTTTTTTTTTTTTTTTTTTGGGGGGGGGGGTATTAATATCGAGGTTTGCTGAAATGTTTTCCTGATCAGTTTTGATATTTTTCTGTATTTTCCTTCATCTCAGTCTTCCTCCTTCCATTGTTTTTTTTATAAGACTATTTTGGCCATACTGTTATATCTTTGATATGCCCGAACTAACATTGTTTCCTCCAATATCGTAGTGAATAGTTCTTCCGTTAAACCTGTTTTTTGCTGTTGGTTGTTGTGCCAGATTTCTGGATCATGGTATTATTTCTCTCAAGGATACCGACGAGCTTACCGTAACACCTTACTTTCCATGGCTTGAAAATTCCTTTCTAAAAGCCGAACATTGCAGACAAAACTGACTGAGGTAGCAGCCTAATTTACAGCTATACCAGCGCGACGACAACACTCGGATGTTTGCGATGTGTAGAAGATTGACTGTTGATCCAATGGTGAACGTGCTGTTGAATGTGTGCGCATTAGTGACACAAGTAAAAAAAAATAAAGTACCCCCGTCATGCCAAGTGGCGTTTAGGGAAATATGGTGTTAGTGACCCTATATTTTACAGACCTTCAGCACATGATTTTTGGGGTAATGTGGTCGGTATTACGCCCGTACTGCTTTACTTTCCAAGAAAAAAATCCAGTACCCATTTAAGGCTGGGTGATCCCGGGAGCCATGGGTTGGGATCGAACCCTACCCCTTGTCCTTTGTAGTCCAGTTCACTAACCACTGAGTTATCGCGGCTTTAGTGACATGCTCACAACAGTTGGTTTACGCAAGGACTCCATCATTGGTCATAACAAAAAATGGATAGAACAGGACAAGTCTCGAGGTCAACTAATACAGAAAACCGGTCTGCTACTCGCCATAACTCTGAATTATCCGAATAGCATTTTAATTCCATCTGTTAAATTGCACACTATTGACATATTTCCTACCATTAGTCACTATTTCTGTACAGACTTTCATTAATGGATGCTTACGCAGAATAAAAGGATGGAAATCACTAACTTAGAATTATGGAAACGCACCAAATACCAGTGGATAAAGAGATACAGCGAAGACGATGGCGCTGGATAGGACACACACTGCGGAAGCCAAATGAGAGTATTACACAACAGGCCCTTTTTGGAATCCCCAGGGGAAAAGACAAAGAGGAAGACAAAGAAATTCTTGGAGAAGACAGACAGAAGAAGATATGAAGATGATGGGGATGACATGGAATGATCTTAAAAGAATATCAAGAAACAGAACGACTTGGAAAGTGTTTGTTGAAGACCTATGCTCCACGGGGAGGTGAAAGTTGTTTGTTGAAGACCTATACTCCACAGGGAGCTGAAAGTGTTTGTTGAAGTCCTATGCTCCACTTGGAGCTGAAAGTGTTTGTTGAAGACATATGCTCCATTGGGAGCTGAAAGTGTTTGTTGAAGACCTATGCTCCACAGGGAGCTGAAAGTGTTTGTTGAAGACCTTTGCTCCATTGGGAGCTGAAAGTGTTTGTTAAAGACCTATGCTCCACAGGGAGCTGAAAGTGTTTGTTGAAGACCTATGCTCCACAGGGAGCTGAAAGGTAGAAGAGGAAGTCACTATTTCTCCTTCCGTCCCTCCCTCCTTATCCTTAATTTCCCCAGTTCGTACTCAACTTAGGGGCGTGGGGTGCTCACTTTCCGGATATCGCTGCGCGGTTATCAGTGTTACACTGTAATGGATCGAAGGAAAATAACGCATATTGTTAGACAGTAATTGCTAGGTAGTTCGTTTAGTCATTAAACAACGAATCAATACTCTCTCAACAATAATACAGCTTTAGTAAACAAGCGCTTAACGATCATTAGTTTCCAGGGCTTCGTCTAGTCGTGGTTTGATATCAGTCTGAGAGTAGAACTTGCACGTACATGGTTTAGCCTTATTTGTCTGCGACTGGTAACAATCGATATCTCTACAAGGGACACTAACGAAATAAATAAATATAAACGGAATTGTTACTTTTAAATAAGAGATTTTGATACCGAACACAACAAATCTCGTATCTTCGCTGAGATGATTCTTCACAAGTTTTAAACATCCAGCATGTATGCACATTTATTACATTTGTATTTATATAGTTTGTTGCTCTACTAGCAAGCATCATTATCATCATGTGCCGTACCGGTTGGCGTAGGCGATCATGTCCTTCCACAATCTTCTATCTACAGTGCATCATATCAGTTTTGTTATTGACTTTTTTCCATGCCATGACACCAAGCTATCCACTATTTTCTCTCTTTGTCGTCAGCGACCTCTGTTTCCTTTTATTTTATCAGTTGGAATCAAGTATTCCAACTTTCTTCTTCTCATGATGTCCCCAAAAAATGTTGATTGCTTCTTTCTGATGTTTTTTTAGGAGTTCCCTTTTTGTGTTGGCCTCTTTGAGAATTTCTTCTTAAGATGTATATTGCATTATTGGTGCCCTTTCCTTCCACAAATCCTCATTGTTCCTCACTTATTTCTGGTTTTATTTTTGTTTCCTTACATGTCTCATGATTCTTAGTAATACTTTCGGCGTATGGCTCATGAGATTAATAGTGTGATGGTCTTCACAATCAGTGGCGCCTGACTTATTCGGTATGGCTACAAAGATAGATTTTAGTAGATCTTCGGGTATGTGTCCAGTGTTATATATGTCATTGAGTAGTTTTGTTATGACTTGTACTCCCTCCTTTCCTAATGCATTTATCTCTTCGATTGTTATAATGTCGGGACCTGGAACGTTGCCTCTTTTCATGTGTTGAATTGCTCCTCCACTTCACTCTGCATTATTGGTGGTCCTGTGTCTTTGTTTGAATTATTTAGCTCTGGTCTTTCATCATCATAGAGTTGACTGATATATTCTGTTCATCTTTCCATTGTCTTCTCCTGTCCCATTATTATATTTCCTTCCTTTGATTTCACACATCCTGAAACTTTGACTTATTTTCTTCCTGTTAATTCATTTAAATGATTATGCATACATTTTTAGTCTTTCTTTTGTTGTTTTTTTTTCTATTTCTTCACATTTCTGTTTTAACCATCATTCCTTCGTTTCTCTGCATTTGTTTTGGATATCTTTGTGCAATATATTGTATATCCGTTCCTCTTTCTTATGGTTTCTTCTTTCGTCCATTAATTGTAATATTTCTTCTGTCATCCATTTCTTTTGTTGATTCTTTTAGTCACTGGTATTACTTTTTTTGATGTTTGTTGAATCGATTGTTTGAGCATTTTCCACTGCTCCTCGATGTCCTGTATTTTCTCAATAGCATTATATCTATTTTGTATTATCGTGCTGTACTGTTCACTCATCTGTTTATCTACTCTAAGCATATCTAGTTCTAATTTTATATTTCTTGGGGATTTCTGTGCCTTCCGCAGTTTTATTCTTATCTTCCCAACTACTGGTACATGGTCACTATTGCAATCTGCTCCAAGCCTTGTTTTAACAGATGTTAGCCCATTCCTGAATCTTCTCTGCACCAGTATAAAATCAGTTTAATTGTGTACTTTTTTGTCTGGGCTTTGCCATGTCCATAGTCGCCTAGGGTGTTGTTTGAACCAGGTGTTAACTGTAATCATTTCATGTGTCCTTTGCCCAATCTATCCCGTCTGTCATTCATCTTTTCAAGACCATGTTCTCCAGTCACATTTGGCATTTTAGCTGCTCCTACCTTTGCATTGAAATCCCCTAATATAATAGTTATTTCTTGGGATTTACACTGTTCCATGGTCATCTCTAGCTCATTGTAAAAAGTGTCAATGTCTTCTTCTTCGCTATTACTTGTTGGTGCATACGCTTAAATTATGGTGATATCCATTTGTCTACCTCTCAGTTTTATTAGCAGAATTCTATCTGATACTGGCCAAAATCCTTTCACTGTTTTGCTTCTTTCTCTATCTAACATGATGCCTACTCCTCATTCGTGTGTGGTTCCCCCAGCGTAAATTACATTTCCGCTGTCGCGTTGTAATAATCCTGCTCCTTTCCATCTAATTTCACATAGTCCCAAGATGTTCAATTTCATTCTCCTCATTTCTTGACTGATGTTTTCTAGTTTGCCAACCTGGAATGCTCATCTAATGTTCCAAGTTCCTATTGCTAGGGTCTCTATTTTTGATCTGCATACAGTAGCTTGATGACAATCGGGTGTTACCTGTAGCACATGACTCTCCCTACCGGTACCAGGAGGCTGTGGAGTCCCCATTAACGTCGTTAGCTGTAGATATTAAGTTGTCATTTGTCATGATTATTCCAGGCAATATAAGAAGATATTGCCATTCCTTTCCTTCTTGGCAGTGACTGTACTAGTTGGAGATCGCAGCCATTGTCTTTATAAATACATGAGATCCTCTGCCTGCCATCACGGAGTGGGGACCATAACCGGCACTACTTGTCGGCTGCTCTCACAACTCCATCCACCACCTGCTCCAATGGCTGTACATAACCCTGATAGGGGGGCTAAACGGGAGCTCCACCTTGCCCAAGGGTGTCCCGAAGACTAGCGGAGGAAAGGAGACGTCTTACTTCTACTTTGTTAGGACAGAACTCTACCCCGCTTACCCATTAGCAAGCATGGCAGGTGAATTTCTCATTTCTTTTTTGTTGTTTTGTTTATTCTTGTTTTTTTGCGTCCTCTTCTGCTTTAACATCGATATATTCACTTATTATTAGTCGAAGGCCCCGGTATCGCTGCAAACGAATTAAAATCCATAATTGCTCAACTGTCCTTGCCAGTGGAATCATCCGAACTAGAACGCATTTAATTGAAGTATCCAAACAATGAAAGGCAGCTGCAGTTCCCATAGTAGCAGCCACAGCAGACACCAAAAGGCATAAGGCCAAGCAGCACCGAACGTGAACGCAGCTGAATTGTTCTTCGTCATACGATATCATCATTCATCGTAAGCAATCGGAAAATCGAAACACAATCTGGATGAAAAACACAGCTCACGGTGTGCACAGAGCACTAAACTCAGTAGCTCCGGTAGCAAGCCGGACTTGGAATATGAGGAAGCTGCAACAAGGGACACTTTTCAGACTGAACCTCAATGGTTCCTGCCACCTATCCACCGTTTTTACCTGGAAGTCAAATATTAACTTTTTAACCATCAATTTAAAAAAATACACTCTTTGTCATTTGAAAATATGTGACTACTAACTTTATATTCTCTTTAACTATATCAACACACGAAGGGGACTTTTACTTTACCTATCGTTTAACAATATAAACTCCATTTTGACACGCAGTCTGATGACGTCACTCCATGACAGTTATTTTTCGCCTATACGCCTGATTTGTTTTACAATACGAACGTGTACCTCCATATTTGTTTTCTCACTCTTTTCTTTCAACCGATATGTTCTTGCGCCGGTCGGTCTCATTCTTCGTTTCCAAACAAGTGTGTCTATAATTATCGTTACCGTCACTAACAAGCTGTGTCGAGATAAACCTGTGTAATCAGAGAAGCTTGCTTGCGTTCGCCCGATGACTAAAGGAGTACACCTCTTCATCATCCGCCCTTAAAAGGACGTTACGTGGGCGTGTCTGCGTTGTGTTGTAGTTTGCAGTATAACTGTGATATTTGCGCCTTTCGGCCCAACACATCCGACTTGAGCATGTATTTTTTTTAGCACCGGGATGTCTTCCCTTTTCGATCCCTACTCATTTGGCCAGACTAGAGATGTTAGTTTGTTACTAGAGGCACTGCGGAGAGGTGGAGCAGGGTCTGGATGGTTCTGTTTCACCGATTCTGGCGCAAGCCATCAGCTGTGGGTCGCTGACAACTTCCAGCTCTGGTGCTGTGAGGCGCGCGAAATATTAATGGGCACTGCTCTTTCATAATAATCATGACCCTATTTACAAGGGCAGGCACACAGAAACAAAAACCTGTCGTATTACGCACTCACTTCACGTGTTTGTGTCTTATTATTTCTAGATCCAGACCCGATTAAAAAGTGTTTGTTTTTTTCCCAAACGTCCATAGACATGTCACTCAGAGTTGACAGTCTCATAAATGAACATGTCACTCAGAGTTGACAGTCTCATAAATGAACATGTTACTCAGAGTTGACAGTCTCATATATAGACATGCCACTCAAAGTTGACGATCTCATACATGGACATGTCACTCAGAGTTGACAGCCTCATACATAGACAATTCACTCAAAGTTGACGATCTCATACATAGACAATTCACTCAAAGTTGACAATCTAATACATAGACAATTCACTCAAAGGTGACGATCTCATACATAGACAATTCACTCAAAGTTGACAATCTCATACATAGACAATTCACTCAAAGGTGACAATTTCATACATAGACAATTCACTCAAAGATGACAATCTCATACATAGACAATTCACTCAAAGTTGACAATCTCATACATAGACAATTCACTCAAAGGTGACGATCTCATACATAGACAATTCACTCAAAGTTGACAATCTCATACATAGACAATTCACTCAAAGTTGACAATCTCATACATAGACATGTCTTTCAGAGTTGACAATCTAATAGAGTGACGTGCTGGGACCACCAACCTTGATAATGTTATCCCCACTGCCTACCTTGATAATATTATCCCCACTGCCTACCTTGATAATGTTATCCTCACTGCTTACCTTGATATTATTATCCCCACTGCCTACCTTGATAATATTATCCCCACTGCCTACCTTGATAATATTATCCCCACTGCCTACCTTGATAATGTTATCCTCACTGCCTACCTTGATAATATTATCCCCACTGCCTATCTTGATAATGTTATCCCCACTGCCTACCCTAATAATGTTATTCCCACTGCCTACCTTGATAATGTTATTTCTACTACCAACCTTGATAATGTTACTCACACTGCCTACCTTATATTGCTATCCCCACAGTCTACCTCGATAATGGTATCCCCACTGCCAACCTGGATAATGTTATCACCACGGCCAAATTTGATATAGTTTAGTCATCCTCACTGTCACCCTTGAATCTATAACGTCCAACTTTCAGTTTTGGAAGCATCATTAGCGTATAAAATAACTCTTTTTTGCTTGGTGATACGAGTTGACTGTATGGACGAGAGTTGAAGTGTAAATCAACGTTCGCCAGTCCACAGAGCTGTTAAAGAAAACATTTAAACTTTAAACACCCTGTCAAGATTGCCACTCGACATCTTCGTTAACATCCCCGAATTATAAAAAAAACTACTTACTGTCAACCTATAAACTACAGACATATTCATAGTCAACATTGAATGTATAAACATACTCATTGTCAACAGTTAATGTATAAACATACTCATTGTCAACAGTTAATGTATAAACATACTCATTGTCAACAGTTAATGTATAAACATACTCATTGTCAACATTTAATGTATAAACATACTCATTGTCAACAGTTAATGTATAAACATACTCATTGTCAACATTTAATGTATAAACATACTCATTGTCAACAGTTAACGTATAAACATACTCATTGTCAACATTTAATGTATAAACATACTCATTGTCAACAGTTAATGTATAAACATACTCATTGTCAACAGTTAGTGTATAAACATACTCATTGTCAACATTTAATATATAAACAAACTCATTGTCAACAGTTAATGTATAAACATACTTGAGGTACATGAATGCACAAAATGTTCAACGCAGCATGGCAGCAACTGAAGACTGAAAATAGACCATCCTGCTACCAATGTGGAAAAAGAAGGGTAATAAGAAAGACTGCAACCAATACAGAGGTATTCCGCGAATCAATTCAGAGGAAGAGGTATGTTTACAGCACTCGGAAAAATTTACAAATAATCAACAACAGAAACAAATATGGACCAAAGCAGGATCGAACCCGTACTCAGTGGCACAGCGCCTTGCCACGAAAATCCAAACGCTAGGGAACACTGCCACTCAGCTAACTAAAGAGAGGTATTCCCCTACGCAGCCATATAGGAAAGTTAAACGCCAAAATCATAGAGGAAAGATTAAGATCGTTTATAGAACTACAGATCAGTGACTCCCAAATTATTTTCTAGAAGAAAAAACAGGATGTACAGACGCACTAATCACTGTGAAATGTTACCCTCGCCTGGTCTTTGGTGAGATCCGATGTCAAGTCTTTTCGGAGAACAGGAACAAAAAATGGGAGACCCCGTGTGTATTCCGTTAAAGAACCCTTGGCAGCTAGAATTCTAACAAGTTGGCCATAGATAGCCACTACCCGGGCACAACTAATAGGAAAAAATCTAGCCAAAACGTTCAAACTCTCGACGATAAGAGTACCTCTGAAGTCGGAGAATATCTGCCTCTATAGCGAGGGACACCTGAATACACGGTCGTCTGTGTGATAAATATCAAACAGTGGTATTCACGTAACATTAAGTCCCTCGGGACCTCGCTAGAGCTGGCGAACGCAGATAGACTTCACTGTGAAGCAGCTAGCAGACGACAGAACATAATCACATTCTAGACATATCCTTTATAGACCAAGAAAATGCATTCGTCCGGGTAAACAGAGACCAATTATAGAAGATACCAAGATCATATAGAGTAAGCAAACACATAACCAACTTATGTACATGTCTCTACATGAGCAGCAGCTATACAGTTAGAACAGCAGTTATACAGTTAGAACAACAGCTATACAGATAGAACAGCTATACAGATAGAACAACAGCTATACAGATAGAACAACGGCTATACAGATAGAACAGCAGTTATACAGTTAGAACAACAGCTATACATATAGAACAACAGCTATACAGATAGAACAACGGCTATTCAGTTAGAACAACAGCTATACAGATAGAACAACAGCTATTCAGTTAGAACAACAGCTATACAGATAGAACAACGGCTATTCAGTTAGAACAACAGCTATACAGATAGAACAACGGCTATTCAATTAGAACAACAGCTATACAGATAGAACAACAGCTATACAGATAGAACAGCAGCTATACAGTTAGAACAGAAGCTATACAGATAGAACAACAGCTATACAGTTAGAACAACAGCTATACAGATAGAACAACAGCTATTCAGTTAGAACAGAAGCTATACAGATAGAACAGCAGCTATACATTTAGGACAGCAGCATCAGGCTGCACAGAACACTTCACAGTTTGAACAGGAATTAGACAGGGGTGCGTATTATTTCAGGGAGGCGCGACAGCTTAGTTGTTAGTGAACTGGACTAGAAAGGATAAGAGGTCGAGTTCGATCCTGATCGACGGCTTCCGGGTTCACACGGCCTTAAATGGGTACCTCATTTTTTCCTGGGAAAGTAAAGCGGCACGGGCGTAATACCAACCATATTACCCCAAAAATCATGTGCCGGAGGTCTATAAAAATTATGGTCACTAACACTATATTCTATATGCGTCACTTGTCGTGACGGTGCTCTTTACTTGTTACTTTTACGTACTATTTCCCATAATGTTTATTATCTACACATACTACATATGTAATTTACCCAATTCATCTGAGATAGATGAGACTAATGAGCCTCTGTTCGCAAACGACCACGCACTAATACAATTAGAAAACCTACAAAACCATTACTTGAATAGACTAATCATCATTAAGTGCCGTCTCAACATCAAAGGTTGACTACCATGAAGCACCATTCCGCACTGTCTCTTTCGTTGATGGCGCAGATTGTCATAGGTTGGCTTGTCCATCTTTAGATGTTACTCGTCCATGTTAGTCTTGGTCTGCCTCTTTTAACTTGTATTTTTCTTTCCAAGATTACTTTTAGTGTAGGCTGTTGTGTTCATCTAAACTAAACATCACGGAAACCTAATACAACAAGAAAATCATCATCAACAAACAGAAGTAATTAAAATCGCGAGAGAGAAACAGAACAGCAACATAATGACAGATCTCAAATAATTAAAATAAGTGGAGGAATTCAAATACCAAGGACGTTTAGTGGCAATCGATAATTGACAAGCTGCAGAAATAGGCTTACGATGCATCACAGCTTGTCAAATCATTAGATAGATGGCGCCACTACTGTCTTACAGGGAAATAACACTAGAAGCAAAACTGACACTCTACAACACAATCTTCATTCCAACGTTGTGTTACCAATGCCAGACCTGGACACTAGGCTCAAGAACAATAAGAACAATAACCTCTACCGAGATAAAATGTGTCAGACATGTGACACAAAACTGTCCGAGAGGAATAAAAAAGGGAAATTAAGAACTGAGAAAAAAGCTAGGAATAATTTTCGCCATAGAACACATAAAGAAACAACAGATAAAATGATTTGACCTCGCGATGAGACAGAAGCACAAAAAAACAACAACACAAAGAACCACCAATAAAAGCTGCAAGGACACCAGATCCAAGGGCAGACCACGAAAAAGATGGATCAATGGAAAATTAGAAACACTAGGGAACAAAACAGCTGTAAAAAACAATAGGAGAGCAAAACACTGCACACTATGCCTCACCTCGACGCTGAAAGGCAAACGAGGAAGAAGGAAGAGGAAGTGATCACGTGGCAGGATAGAAACATCTAATTCCAAAAGAAACTAAAAGTCAACAAACGCTAGGGAAACAAGAGACCGTCATTGAAGAAAGATGGATGGATAAAATAACAGAAACACTCAGCTGAAGAAGGCAATTGGAAAAGAAAATAACTGCCAATCATCTCTGTCTCTCTCTCACTCACTCTCTCTCCCTCTGTCTCTCCCTCTCTCTCCCTCTGTCTCTCCCTGTCTCTCTCCCTCTGTCTCTCTCTCACACACACTCTCTCTCACTCACTCACTCTCTCTCTCTCTCTCTGTTTCATCTCACTCTCTTTCACTCACTCTCTCTCTTTCTCCAAAACGATGGAAGACAAATGCGGAAGTAGAAACATATTTTTTTCCTTATTTTTCACAATTTCTAATTGTATCATGTCTTTCATAACTTTTCCATTTTTCTTCAAATCTCCTTTCTCCCAACCCTAATCTCGATAACTTGTGATCTGTTTCTATGTTCACATCTCAAGAACCTCGATTCTACCTCCCAAATCTCGCTCATTCTCCCATGTTTCTGCCTCGTACAGTAATGATAAGTAAACAAAATAACTGGTTATAAACACGACAACAAGACAACATTTTGCACTTAGCACCACCACTCAAGGCGTTTCACTGGTCGATACAATTTGTGCAGATATTTGTGAAGGATTTTGTTTCTTATTTGATTCCAAGCACGCGGCAACCCCTAGTGCATTCTTCTTCCACGGAATTGCTGCTCTGTTGGAATTCCTCATGCACAGCTGTTTGTTACTGATATTTTAGTTGTCGTGCCTGTTTGCTCGTTTCAGAAACACATCATCATTGAGTACCGTCTCCGCACCAAAGGTTTGCTACCATGGAGCGCCGTTCCGCTCTGTCTCTTGCTTTGAATATGCAGGTTGTCATAGGCTGACTTGTCCATCTTTTGATGTTACTCGTCCATGTTAGTCTTGGCCTGGCTCTGCCTCTTTTACCTTGTATTTTCCCTCCCAAGATTACCTTTCGTAGGCTGCTGTGTTTTTTAACATGGCCCAAAAATCTCATTTGTCTCGTTTGAATTGTATTTAGTATTTCTCTTTTCTTTTTTAGTTGTTTTAAGACTTTCAGAAACGTTACTGCCATATAATTCTTCTCTGACTGATTTTATCTGATTAGAAGAAATCATATCTTAAATTGGTAAAGGTCAAGTTTAGTCCGATAAATTATGACAGTTCGGAAGGGTAGTGTCCCCTTGAGTTGCACTTTATTCGGTGGTTCTCAATATGCCATTAGAAGCCCCCTAATTCTAGAAAAAAGAGAAACAACGCGAGGGTAAGGTCCTATGTTTCCGACACAGTTTTGTTCACAATTGTGGTGCCCATTTGTGGCAGATTTCTACAACAATCTCGTCAATCGTCATTATCATCTAATGCCATCTCAGCATTAACAATTAACTCTGGTGGTTGTGGAGAGGAAGGCAGCCGACTGCCATTAGTGCCTAACGATTAGAGACAGTGACTATCTGTTAGGGGAGCCGCGATAGCTCAGTGGTTAGTGAACTGGACTACCACGGACAAGGGGTAGGGTTCGATCCCAACCGACGGCTTCCGGGTTCACCCATGGGTACTGGATTTTTTTCTGGGAAAGTAAAGCAGCACGGGCGTAATACTGACCACATTACCCCAAAAATCATGTGCTGAAGGTCTGTTAAATATAGGGTCACTAACACCATATTTCCCTATACGCCACTTGGCGTGACGGGGGTACTTTACTTTACTTTTTTACTATTTGTTAGTGGTGTATCTTATCATCGATATTTGCTCTCTAAGTATACATGTCCTAATAATTACAAATTAATCAGCACTCATCTAAAATTAGGACATGTTTCGTCATGGAAGCACACTAGAACAAAGCTACATTAACTTAATGTGCACGCTATAGTACCTGGATTGGGAAGCGATCTAATTTGTGACTTGCAACAGTATTTGAGAATCATAGTAGTTTTTCTGTGATGTCAATTAAGGGGAAGTTCGCACTTTCGTTTAAATAATTTATCGGACTTTACTAGACCTTTACCATTAGATGTAATAACATTTGCGGTTGACAATGGAACGTTCCACACCAGACAGTGTCAATCTTTAGAACGTTTATTCTCATAACCATTAATCTGTTACAGAAGTTAATTTAACTGGAATATGAACATGTTTTTGTGCGTGTTACAAAATGAAACCAATCCCGTAGAATGTCCATGTTAAAGATGGACATATTTAACCATATATAAGCACAGAACATCTTCACGCTGTTAAAATAAATATGGGATTTGAGTTAAGGTGTCATTTTGAGTTTAAAATAAACATCTGTACCTGTGCGGATATTTCAATCCTTGAAATTCTTTGTCTTCTTAAAGTCTCGCCCCACCGATATTACGTTATCTATGCGGCGCCCCCTTCGCTATTCACCCCTTAGTTAAAACAGGGCGACAATTCCCATTTCCTAGACACAACTGTTGGTTTTACCTCGATTTTTTCTATGTAAAAAAAAAAAAAATGTAAAGTACCCCCGTCACGCCAAATGGAATATGGTGTTAGTGACCATAACTTTTACAGACCGTCGGCACTTGATTTTTGGGGTAATGTGGTCGGTATTACGCCCGTGCCGCTTTACTTTCCCAGAAAAAAAATCCGGTACCCACTTAAGGCTGGGTGAACCCGGAAGCCGTCGGTTGGGATCGAACCCTACCTCTTGTTCTTTGTAGTCCAGTTCACTCACCACCGAGCTGTCGCCGCTCCCTAAAGTTTCATTGTAACCCCACATATTGTGCAATATCTCAGTGATAGAGTCCCGTGTCTACGACTCTTCGCTCATTCTTAACATTGATACCTTGTGGGAGTGACGCCGCATACGAATATTAATCTTATATCGCAGCTTCGTTCTTGTTTGTATTAATTATAGTTTAAATTGTGTACCTTCTCGTTAAAGAAAACAAGACAGACCACGAGAATCGCTTTGCAGAACAATTACTAAGGAAAGACTCTACCATGGGACTAAATAACAACCAAGACCTACAAAAACCAGCAGCAAATCGTCAGTTATGGAGAACCATGACTTCTGCCCTTTGTGCCGTCCTCGGTCAAAATAACTCAATGAATGAATGAATTAGAAATGTAAATCTTTCTGACAAGTCATTTCACAGATTGGCACTTGAATTAAGACTTTCATGCGCAGAATGTTCAATTGTCAGCAAACATTTTGCTGATCTGATGTTACAGCTGTAAGATCTTCTAATAAACTTATAGGTGTCATAGACGAATGTCAAACAATTTAAGAGAAGTACAAAGGAAGTAAAAAATCAATTTTTAATATCCGTGAAAAGATGGAGAGGGGTGGATTGAAGTGTTTTAACGTCGCATTATTAACACTTGCAGTAATAGTTGACAGGGTGCATGACGGTATGGTGTTTTCACTTCCTGTTATTACCTTCACAAATACTACAAGCCCGGGATATACATTTACAGCTAGGTCTGTGTGTGTGTTATCGTGCATGGCGAATTCACTACACTTGAACCGTGAAGATAATCCGCAGCCACAAACATAAAAAAAAATTATTCTTTAATATATTTTTTTAATTGTACAGTTCTGCAGGCATTACTGTGGCTTTTATTGCCTGCAATTGAACCGCTCGTGTATCGAGAATGCTTGTCTGCTTTTTGTTGTCGCTGACTCGTCTCATGTTGTATCAGTTTTTATATATTATCGTCTGTTCCAGCTTTTTCAATGGCTCATCTGTTTCACTTATAATTAATTGGGTATCATATATATATATATATATATATATATATATATATATATATATATATATATATACACACATCTGTTTCATTATATTTATTATTATTATTATTATTATTGTTACTTTAGCATAGCTGGCATTTTTCAGCTTAAAGTAACATTTTAGGGTAAAGTCATAGTTTAGGGACATATATTATTTCAGTTCGAAAGAGTAACGTCTCCTTGAGTGACATTGCACTTTATTTGGTGGTTATCTAATCTGTCATTAGACGGCTCCTAATTGTAGAAGAAGAAAAAAAATAGAAACAACGCGAGGGAAGAGTCTTATGTTTCTTAACCCTAGCTCCAAAATAAAATAAATTTAGTTAGTGATGAACATAGAGATAACGTTTAATATTTGAGAACCATTGTAGTTTTTTTGTGACCCCAAATAAGGGGGGGGGGAATAACTTTATAATTTATGTCCCTTAACTAGGGCAATTACCTCTCTTAGTTCTGGATGTTTGTTGACATCTTGTTTGAGGATGTTTCTAATTGTCTGTTATGGAAACACTTTTTCCTGGGAGCTGCTAGAATTATTGATGAAGAGATAATAGACGTCAAGGTTACCCTGTGAGCCTTTTAGCGTATAGAGAATAAGATGCTCATGTTTTTATTTTCCACTAACCTTTGTCACACTTATGGATGAGACTTATGGATGAGGTATGGATGAGACATATGGATGAGACTTGTGGATGAGACTTATGGATGAGGTATGGATGAGACTTATGGATGAGGTATGGATGACACTTATGGATGAGACTTATGGATGAGGTATGGATGACACTTATGGATAGTGTGGTTAAAACAACGTCAGACCGTTTTACTTTATAAGATAAAACAAACTGAATGCACTAACCACTTCGCTACCACGCTTTTGTTTAATATCAAGAGCATTTGATCGTTCTAATTTAATTAGCGGTTGTGTTTCTAGTTTTCGATTATATCAGCATTTGCGAAGTAGAAATATTTAAATAAATGTTTATTCTCTTTCTGGTAGATAATACAACATTTTATACAACAAACATATCTCAAACCAAAGGACAAGCTGATACATTAAATTTGATCATAATTTACACGAGGGAGAATCATGTACAGTTAGTTTATTTTTAAATTGAGGACAATCTTTGTTACACTTTGAGTGAGTTAGTGTCCATGAGCTTTTCTGTTGATTTCCTCACAACACTGTGCATGGACTCCGCTGCACTGGAGAAGTGCCCTCTTCTCATAGGTAATTTAAGAAAATGTGGTTGGTTATAATAAAATTGGTAGAAATTTCTTTTTTTTTTTTAAATTTGCCCGTGTAGCGGCATACAACTTAATCTTTTTGTTTTCAGCTGCTAAGGGTGCGTACGCATGCTCGATTTGTATACAAGGGATCGTCATTCGTATAGTCCGTGTCCGATATGAATAAGTACTCGAACTCATTTATTTTGATAAAGGAGGGGGAAAAAAAACAGATCGTTGAAAATAACATTCTAACCGGTAGCTCCTGGTTGTTACACGAGCCTCTGTAGCTATTCTTTGATTGTATCTCCGGTTGTTGTTAGAATCAGCATCATTGCACACCGGACTAATCCATAGGTGCTCCGATATATACCACTCGAGAACATCCGGGGAGAGTACTGGCCCACGTGCACGAACTCCATAGCACAGCCTGGGATCCATTGTGTGGGTAGGTTTCTGCTGGTAATCTTACTAGACAGAGACTTTCTTCGATTTTAACTTGCAAGAGTTCTTTAACACGCAAATATTATATTGTCGTTATTCGAGAGAGCGGAACATCGAATCTCACAAGTATATTCGATTGTTTTGGATAACTGTTGTTGGTAAAGGTAAAGGTAAAGTACGAGACGTGTGTCTTAACACGCTAGTTTACACCCATATGTGCCCGGCCGCCTATCCAGAAATGTTCGGATATTTCTGTATAGTGTCGCCTCAAGCATCGAAACTCAGATGCGAAGCGACATTCCTCACCTTCCAAGGGTTATACCCTGGTACCCATTTATGCCAACGGCTGGGTCGACCGTGAGGGTATTTTTTTGTTTCCAACCACGAGTACAATTCACACTGCTCTCAGCGGGAATCGAACACGGGTTGTCCGAACGTCGGTAGTCCAGTCGGGTGGTTTTCCCATCTATATATACCGAGGCCCCCTGTTGTTGGTTATTCTCCTGCTTGGGTTCCTGATGACCATCTACGTTCGTTTTTTACTGGAATAAGGTTGACATTTTGACGACCTTAAATCTTCGTTCCTGCCTAAAACGGGATGGTTTCACGTCACTTCCTGTGTCAGTAACGTGAGTGTGTGTGAGTGAGTGCGTGGTGGTAGCGGTGGCTGTTGTTGTCACTTTCACTCAAGTACCAATTTTGATCTTCATCTGGATGGACTGAAGAGTGTACTGCTAGGATTAAGTCACGATCACTTTATCTTTAAGTCAGTGCGCTAACCACTACGTTACTGACGCTCTCATCATCCTCTTCTTTCCTTCCTCATTTGCATTTCAGCGTCCGCGGGGAGGATATATTTTGCGCTCTCTTGCTTTTCTGTCAGCCTCTCCTGCTGTTATGCTTATTTCTAATATCCCATCAGTTCACCTCATCAAATCAATTAAGAAATAAGCAACAACAACAAAATAAATAAAGGACTGCAATGTTAAGGTTTTTGTTCTTCTAATTGTTTTTTTTTAGAACAAAAAAAAAAAAAAGAATCTAATTTTGTTTCAAATGTATTTCAGAATTTGCAAAACTGTTGTGCAAGTTAGCTTATCAGCCTGTTGCTGTGCTGCATCGTTGCTATGATACGTCGATTGTTTTGACCAATCTATCGTTGATTTTATTTGCACATTTTAGATATCACATTACGGCGTCAATTCTAACATAATGTAACTCTGCCAGGAAGGCTTATTGAAGCTAAACCACGTAAGTCTTTAATAACATGTTACAAGTTCGTATCTTGGCAGAATTGAAATGTAGACATTTTTTATGCCTGGCAACTTTTAACTTCTACGACAAGACACATTTATCGACTTTGAAATGTATCCGTACAGGTCACGTACAGTCGTCGTTGCTACGACTCGTGGTGAGAACCAGTTCTTTTTACAGCCTGATTTCTTCGAAAGCATAGACTGAGAATCCGAAATGAAATTTTCATACTCCATTTGATATCTGAAAGCCATTTTGAAACTTTGCTATCTATTCATTTGATATAGATCCGTCTTTCTCTATGCACTTATCTTTTTCTCTCGTGCTCTCTCTCTCTCTCTCTCTCTATATATATATATATATATATCTATCTATCTATCTATCTATCTCTATCTATTCATTTATTAATCCTTCTTTCTCTATTCACTTATTAAAGATCCTAATATCTCTGTTCGCTTATTAAAGATCCTAATTTCTCTGTTCACTTATTAAAGATCCTTTTCTCTTAGACCAAGACTAACATGGACGAGTAACATCAAAAGATGGACTAGTCAGCCAATGACAACCTGCACTATCAAAAGCAAGAGACCGAGCGGAATGGCGCTTCATGGTAGCCAACCGTCAATGCGGAGACGGCACTCAATGATGATGATAACGCTGTTACATGTTATTCTATACCCACTGTCATAATTCAAATTCTCGAACATTTCGTTATAGCCAACAACATAATACTTCAACATGTTGTTCTGCATCTTTTTCTTATGAGAAACTATATTGATGTTTTTACGACATTTGATCGAAGAGAGAGAGAGAGAGAGAGAGAGAGAGAGAGAGAGAGAGAGAGAGAGAGAGAGAGAGAGAGAGAGAGAGAGTGTAGGACACACATAGTTTATCTTCTTCTCATATTTTTTTTCGTCTTCTCTACCCTTCCCCTCACATTCTTATATCTCCTGTTCCACAGAACGTGAACAAACAGCCATGTATTATCGATGTAGTAGCGCTACGTCATGTCACCCTCGTAACCATTTCCTTAGACGTTTCCCAACTCTGGTGCGTGCTGCGCATCGCCGATGTTTTTCTTCCCCTTGTCATTGGTTTGCCTTTCTCACGCCTTCCTTCTAAAGTCCACTCCATGGAAGTTCTTGAAAACGTTTCACTGGATAGTTTCTTAGCATTTTCGTTAAAGTATGGTAATTTTAACAGGAAAAAAAGACCATTAGAAGAAAGGAAATAAATTTACAAGTCAATGGGATAAGAACAAGTAGATACAGTTGCTGCAGGGAATTGTATAAGTAAGGGAAAAAAGAGCACCAGTAGACATAGTAATTTTGTTTTAAATGCACGATAATTAAATACATTAAAAAGAGAAGAAACAACACCAGCAACAGCGCTACCAGCAGACACACAACCACGACCGTGAGTGATACAAGACGTTTCAGGTATTTCTCTCAACACACCTGAGGGATTGGTCCCCTACCAAAGCTCACTATGAACGATGACAAGGATCAGCTTCTTCTGTGTACACTTCCGTTTTTCAAAATTGAAAATCCCTGGTTTCCTATTGGCGTTCCCCACCCCGGGTCTCTGGGTAGTGACTAGCGATCTTGGATAACGACATAACGACATGAGGTCTCGTGTTCACAGCGCTCGTGAAAAAAATCTTTGGTAGTACGAAATCGAAAAGAGTAGGCAAAAACATGGTCGCTGCACGGGCAGAACTGTCACCAAAAACCCACGCACACTGATGGATACCTGGCCGTACTACGCAGTTGGCGCAGTAGGAACGGGATTCATTTATGAATTATTGAGTTATTAGCGGGTCATCATCATTGCACTCCAAACATTTCCATAGGTGCTCAGATCCCCTTCGCAGCAATTCATTTAGGAGATTCTCTATAATTGGAGGTGAAAATATGAACACCTATAGGTTCGTCTTGAGTACAATGAGAATGGTCCTAACATAACATAAAAGTCGGTGACCATAACAGAAACGTCTGTGACCATAACAGAAATGTCGGTGACTATAACAGAAACGTCTGTGACCATAACATAAACGTCTGTGACCATAACATAAACGTCTGTGACCATAACATAAAAGTCGGTGACCATAACAGAAACGTCTGTGACCATAACAGAAATGTCGGTGACCATAACATAAACGTCTGTGACCATAACAGAAACGTCTGTGACCATAACAGAAATGTCGATTGAGGTCAGATTGTCTTAACCCATCAGCGATGATGCATCCTCCCAACCATCACCACTACATCTACTACCGCCACGGCAATCAACGTCAATAATCATTGTATTATTGATATATTATTATATTATTGAATAATTATTATTGTTGTTATATTATTGAACTATTATTATTATATTATTGAATTATTATTATTTGTGGGTCATCATCATTGCACTCCGAACATTTCCATAGGTGCTCAGATCCCCTCTGCAGCAAGTCCCTCAATCAACGTTAGTACTAGTTTTAATACTATATTGTATGCGAAACGTGCATTTTTTTTTTCTTGTTTAAAGAATAGAACTATTGGTTTTTGGTCTCTTTTTTCTCCCCGTAACTTTGTGAGAATATCATATTTGACCAGGAAAATACAAGCAGGAGCATAACCTCTATCCACATAATTTGTGTGTGTGTGTGTGTGTGTGTGTGTGTGTGTAAGAGAGATAGATAGAGAAAGAGAGAGAGAGAGAGAGAGAGAGAGAGAGAGAGAGAGAGAGAGAGAGAGAGAGACAGAGAACGATTTCACCTCAACGTTAATCTGGGACATCCTGTAGTATATGTCAACTAAAAATGACAACGTTTTGTGGCATTTGTTGAATTTTCCAGTTTCTATCGTTTAGTATGTGGGAGGGGAGGAGGGGGAGAAAGATGAGGAACTTTCTTTTATTTTAATGTTCCATTTCCGTTGAGTGAGTGGCATCCTGATTGTTGTGCGCCTTTTGGCTGGTTGCCTCCGACTTCAGCACTTGAACTTGCTAGAGCAAACTGTGGTCTTGCTCGGTTGTAGTCTTAGTTTTCAGTGAATCAATTCAGAGGAAGAGGTATGTTTACAGCACTCGGAATAATGACAAATAATCAACAACAGAAAAAAATATGGACCAAGGCAGGATCGAACCCGTACTCAGTGGCACAGCGCCTTGCCACGAAAAGCCAAACGCTTAGGAACTCTGCCACTCAGCTAACTTTAAAATTAGCTTCGTAGACAAGGTCCTTTCGCGAAGGCTTTCCTATGACTATAGCATAAGGCTGCGATCACAGCTCGGAAATATTGTTTCCTGTTAAGACAAGTATCTCCCGGATAGGGTAGGGCTGAATACTTGCGTTGCAGACAAACATTTAGGACGAAACAGCACGAATAGTAGTTTCCAGTGGTTTAGACTGGAGACAAATAATCATAAATGAATATTATTATAGAGGGAAACTTCCGATGCGATATCAGTGAATCAATTCAGAGGAAGAGGTATGTTTACAGCACTCGGAAAAATTACAAATAATCAACAACAGAAAAAAATATGGACCAAGGCAGGATCGAACCCGTACTCAGTGGCAGTCCCTTAGTTTTCAGTCCCTGGTGACTGTTAAGCCCCATCCCCACGACAAGGAGCTGGCCCAAAACAAAAAGCAGGAGCCATCTACATAAACAATGAGCCTGTGAAAGAAGACATACAAGCTACATATCTCGGAGTTACATTTGATAACAAACTATCTTGGAAACAGCAGATAAATACGGCAACCCAAAAAGGAAGGAGGAAATTGGCTATTCTAAGAAAGTTGTGTGGAACCACATGGGGTGCGAGTGGGAAAATACTCAATAAAGTTTACCAACAGAGTATACGCCCACATTTAGAATATGGATCATCCGCATGGTGCTCAGCATCAAACACCACATTGCAAGAACTGGATAAAGTACAAACCAGGCACTTAGGGTCATCACAGGAGCAATGAAATCAACACCAATATTGGAGATGGAGAAATTGTGGAGGATACCAGCACTGAGAGAACGGAGAGGCACAAAGGTGCTGATACAGGTAGAAAAATTTGTATGCATGCCGAGACATCCAATGAAGGACAGATTCCAAAATCTTGCATTGGGACGACTTAAGAGAAGCAGCTTTATCCACCAAGCCAAGCGTATTAGTAGACAAACACCAGACATGCCAAGAGTTGTTAACCCCCTACTGCCCATACCAGAACAGACTCCCTGGACAGATGTATCAGGATTATCAGTTCAAATACGGACAGAAGTGAAAGGAATAGTTGACAAAGATGAACAAATAGTCTACAGCGAAAAACAATAACTCTCAGTTTCCTGGATGAAGAATACCCACAAGACCTATGGATCCGTGTGTACACAGATGGATCAGCACAGAATGCAGTAAAGAATGGGGGAGCAGGTGCTTATAGAGTACCCAATAACACTAGGGATATGAATAAAATAGCAACATGAAAATATTGTCACAATTATGATGCAGAAATACAATCAATAAAGTTGGCAATAGAAAAACTGCTGAACAGTAATCTTAGCCCACAGCCTGTAGTGTTTTTGGCAGATGCAAGATCAGTACTCCAGGCACTACAATCCAGAAAATTACCACATCTGCAGACCTTACTGACTGAACTCTGCAAACACCACAGGGTTGCCCTGCAGTGGATCCCGTCTCACTGTGGAATACCAGGAAATGAGAAAGCAGATCAGTTGGCAAAGGAAGGTTCAACAGGCACACAACTAGATACACCAGTTACATACCATCATAAGAAACAGATAATCAAATCAATCAGAGGACCACAAGCCCTAAATCAGGATGCCTTTCATAATATGAATAGATATGAACAAGATATCATTATACGCCTAAGAACAGGACACAATCGACTCCATAGTCACATGTATACAAAATTCAAGATCGGCACATCAACTACTTGTACATGTGGACAGGCACCCCAGACTGCTGAACACATACTTCAAGACTGCACTGAATATAGTAGACTGAGGAAAATCCATTGGCCCATAGATACAACACTACAGACAAAACTATATGGGCCACTGCAAGGATTACCAAAGACAGTAAAATTCATACAGAAACGACATTGCTGATATAGACAATACTTCGAGCGAACGAAAGATAGATAGATAGATTTTAATGTTCACCCATATAGGAAGAAACAAACCCGTCCACTCTACTCGGATTGAAACTTGCTCCCACCTTAGTTGAAGACGATTCAGATGTTTATCCACTTGGATAGAGCAAAAGTATTGACATGTCTTTCTGGTGAGAAATTAATAACATCAATTTTCGTTTCGGATTTTCTATCCTTGCTTTCAATTTGCTCGTAACTGATGGTTGAGACATGACGGAGTGGACGGGGATGGTTGAGACATGAGGGAGTGGACGGGGATGGTTGAGACATGAGGGAGTGGACGGGGATGATTGAGACATGAGGGAGTGGATGGGGATGGTTGAGACATGAGGGAGTGGATGGGGATGGTTGAGACATGAGTGAGTGGACTGGAATGGTTGAGACATGAGTGAGTGGACTGGAATGGTTGAGACATGAGTGAGTGAACGGGATGGTTGAGGCATGAGTGTGCGGATAGGAATGGTTGTGACATGAGTGAGTGGACGGGATGGTTGAGACATGAGTGTGTGGACGGGAATGGTTTTGACATGAGTGAGCGGGCGAGATGGTTGTGACATGAGAGAGTGGACGGGATGGTTGAGACATGAGTGTGTGGACGGGAAATGGTTTTGACATGAGTGAGCGGGCGAGATGGTTGAGACATGAGTGAGTGGACGGGATGTTGAGACATGAGTGTGTGGATAGGAATGGTTGTTACATGAGTGAGTGGACGGGATGGTTGAGACATGAGTGTGTGGACGGGAATGGTTTTGACATGAGTGAGCGGGCGAGATGGTTGAGACATGAGTGAGTGGACGGGATGTTGAGACATGAGTGAGTGGACGGTGATGGATAAGACATGAGGGAGTGGGCGAGATGGTTGAGACATGAGTGAGTGGACGGGATGGTTGAGGCATGAATGAGTGGACGGGGATGGTTGAGTCATGAGTGAGTGGACGGGACGTCGAGACATGAGGGAGTTGACGGGGATGGTTGAGTCATGAGTGAGTGGACGGGATTGTCGAGACATGAGGGAGTTGACTTGGATGGTTGAGTCATGAGTGAGTGGACGGGATTGTCGAGACATGAGGGAGTGGACGGGATTGTCGAGACATGAGGGAGTGGACGGGATTGTCGAGACATGAGGGAGTGGACGGCGATGGTTGAGTCATGAGGGAGAGGACGGGGATGGTTGAGACATGAGTGAGTGGACAAGATGGTCGAGACATGAGGGAGTGGACGGGGATGGTTGAGACATAAGGGAGTGGACGTGATGGTTGAGACATGAGTGAGTGGACGAGATGGTCGAGACATGAGGAGTGGACGGGGATGGTTTAGACATAAGGGAGTGGACGGGCTGTTTGATATATGAGAGAGTGGACGGGGATGGTTGAGACATGAGGAAGTGGACTGGAATGGTTGAGACATGAGTGAGTGAATGGGGATGGTTGAGACATGAGAGAGTGGACGGTATGTTTGAGATGAGGGAGTGGACGGGTATGGTTGAGACATGAGTGAGTGGACGGTGATGGTTGAGACATGATTGAGTGGACGGGATGGCTGAGACGTAAGTGAGTGGTTGGGATGGTTGAGATATGAGTAAATGGACGGGGATGGTTGAGACACGAGTGAGTGGATAGGATGGTTGAGACATGAGTGAGTGGACGGGATAGTTGAGACATGAGTGAGTGAGTGGATGTGAGGGTTGAGACATGAGTGAGTGGACAGGATGGTTGAGGCATGAGTGAGTGGACGGGGATGGTTGAGGAATGAGTGAATGGACAGGCTGGTTGAGATATGAGTGAGTGGACGGGGATGTTCAGACACGAGTGAGTGAACGGGAATGGTTGAGACATGAGGGAATGGACGGGGATGGTTGAGACATGAGGGAGTGGACGGGGATGGTTGAGACACGAGTGAATTGATGGGATGGTTGAGACATGAGTGAGTTGATGGGATGGTTGAGACACGAGTGAGTGGACAGGGATGGTTGAGACACGACTGAGTGAACGGGGATGGTTGTGGCATGAGGGAGTGGGTGGGGATGGGTGAGACACGAGTGAGTGCACGGGGATGGTTGAGACATGAGTGAGGGGACGTGATGGTTGAGGCATGAGTGAGTGGACGGGGACGGTTGAGACATGAGTGAGTGGATGGAATGGTTGAGACATGAGTGAGTGGACGGGGATGGTTGATATATGAGTACGAAGACGGGGATGGTTGAGACATGAGTGAGTGGATGGGATGGTTGACACATGAGTGAGTGGATGGGATGGCTGAGACATGAGTGAGTGGACGGGGATGGTTTGAGACATGAGTAAGTGGATGGGATGGTTGAGACATGAGTGAGTGGACGGGGATGGTTGAAACATGAGTTTGTGGATGGGGATGTTTGAGACATGAGTGAGTGGATGGGATGGTTGAGACAGTGTGTGGACGGGGATGGTTGAGACATGAGGGAGTGGACGGGGATGGTTGAGACATGAGGGAGTGGACGGGGATGGTTGAGACATGAGGGAGTGGACGTGGATGGTTGAGACATGAGGGAGTGGACGGGGATGGTTGAGACATGAGTGAACGGACGTAACAAAAGTCTTGCTAAAAGTTAAACAATAACATATTCAGAATAAAATCAATATTGAATTAGACGAGCAACAATTTGGATTTAGAAAAAAAAAACAGTGGAACAAAATAAGCCATATTCTGCATCAGAACATTAATCGAAAAGTACACAGAAGTGAACAAACCAATATATGTCTACTTCATAGGCAACACCAAAGCTTGTGATAGAATACACCATAAACAACTTACAGAATGCCTAAAAAATAAACATATAGATGACACGGATGTACAACTAATATGTAATCTATACTGGGAGCAAACAGCAGTAATAAAATATAATAAAGAGAACTCTACACCCATTGATATAAAAAGAGGAGTAAAGCAAGGATGCATCCTATCACCAAGATTGTTCAATCTATACACGAAGCAAATCTTTAAAAACATCACAGAGATGCCAGGCCTACAAATTAATGGAAAGGTAATCAATAACCTAAGATATGATGACGATACTGTACTACTAGCAGAAAATCTTAAAGATCTACAACAATTACTTAATGAAATAAACATGACAAGCAAAAAATATGGATTAGATATGAATATCGAAATAGAAAAAAACTGTGATACAAAGATAATACTCAAAACCTACAAGTGGATATAAAAATTGAAGGAATAGACCTGGGGACAGTTCAGAACTACAACTACCTTGGACATACTATAACCAGTGATGGAAAATGTACAACTGAAATAAACAACTAAAAAAAGGGGGCGATGGCAAAAAGGAATTTCAATGCCATGAAAAATATACTAACATCAAAACAAATATCACCAGGGCTAAAATTAGAATAGCAAAATGTTATATCTTCTCAACATTCTTATATGGTGCAGAAACATGGACATTAGAAAAAAAAAACAGAACAGAAAATTGAAGCCTTCAAATGTGAATATATATAAGAATAGGTAGAATTGGATGGAAAGAAAAGAAAACAAACGATGAAGTCTTAAAACAACTAAAACTGAAAAAGAGAACTACTGAATACAATTCAAACAAGACATATTCGATTTTTGTGTCATGTTAAAAGACACAACAGCCTACTAAAGGTAATCTTGGAAGGGAAAATACAAGGTAAAAGAGGCAGAGGCAGACCAAGACTAACATGGACGAGTAACATCAAAAGATGGACAAGTCAGCATATGACAACCTGCACCATCAAAGCAAGAGACAGAGCAGAATGGCGCTCCATGGTAGCCAACTTTCGACGTGGAGACAGCACTCGATGATGACGATGATAAATGTAAAGTGGATGTTAGTCAGAAAGCTGCTAGAACACGCATCGTAATTCTTGGAGGACTCAGCATATTGTTTAGCAGCTATCTATAACCAAAATTCATGTACGACTTAAAATAGGACAGAAATATAGAATAAAAATATAGAAATATACGTGTCTCTGAGGGCAGAAGTGAATGTATTCCTTCTAAGGGCAGAACCACAATCTTGAGCCTGAGGGCAGAAGTGAACGTATTCCTTCTAAGGGCAGAACCATATACATGACTCTAAGGGCTGAAGTGTACGTATTCCCTCTAAGGGCAGAAACATATTTATGACTCTAAGTGTTGAAGTGTACGTATTCCCTCTAAGGGCAGAACCATATACATGACTCTAAGGACTGAAGTGTACGTATTCCCTCTAAGGTCAGAACCACATACATGACTCTAAGGTCTGAAGTGCACGTATTCCCTCTAAGGTCAGAAACATATACATGACTCTAAGGTCTGAAGTGTACGTATTCCCTCTAAGGGCAGAAACATATACATGACTCTAAGGTCTGAAGTGTACGTATTCCCTCTAAGGGCAGAAACATATACATGACTCTAAGGGCTGAAGTGTACGTATTCCCTCTAAGGGCAGAAACATATACATGACTCTAAGGGCTGAAGTGAATATATTCCCTCTAAGGGCAGAAACATATACATGACTCTAAGGGCTGAAGGGAACGTATTCCCTCTAAGGGCAGAAACATATACATGACTCTAAGGGCTGAAGTGTACGTATTCCCTCTAAGGGCAGAAACATATACATGACTCTAAGGGCTGAAGTGAACGTATTCCCTCTAAGGGCAGAAGGGAACGTATTCCCTCTAAGGGCAGAAGGGAACGTATTCCCTCTAAGGGCAGAAACATATACATGACTCTAAGGGCTGAAGGGGACGTATTCCCTCTAAGGGCAGAAACATATACATGACTCTAATGGCTGAAGGGGACGTATTCCCTCTAAGGGCAGAAACATATACATGACTCTAAGGGCTGAAGGGGACGTATTCCCTCTAAGGGCAGAAACATATACATGACTCTAAGGGCTGAAGTGTATGTATGGCAATGCGTGAGAGCAGGACAAAATGGAGGCAAATATACATCTTCTTCATAGGCATAAGATGGACGTTTATTTTATTTTTGTTTGACCAAAGTTTACAGTTGGGCATCGATTTCGGCCCGACACATCATACCGTCTAATTTGAGGATAGAGTATGCATTCGCTCTTCACTACTTGCTTTAATTTAATCTGGCTGAGTATGTTTGGAGACAAATAATAATAAATGAATATTATTATAGAGGGAACTTCCTAGGCGATAATCAGCGAATCTGTTCAGAGGAAGAGGTATGTTAACAGCACTCGGAAAAAAATGACAAATCAACAGAAAAAAAACAAAGAACAATATATGGACCGAAGCAGGATCGAACCCGTACTCGGTGGCACACGATTGCCACGAAAAGCCAAACGCTAGGGATTCGCTGAATACGTTTCCAGGACCACCTCGTACAGGTCAAGATAATCTGGATAAGGCTGACCCTGACCCCTGTAGACGAACATGGCTGACCACCGTGAAAGAGATTGGAGCCTCATCACGTACCAGTCCAGAGGAAGCCATGGAGAGTCGGAGAAATTCGAACTTATGTCGGAGGAAAGATCTTAAAATAAGTACTTGGAATGTTAGGACTCTATATCAACAAGGGAAATTGGAAAATCTAATTCAAGAAGCAGAACGAATAAATATAGATATTTTAGGCATATCAGAGACTAGATGGAAGGAATGTGGGTACATTGAAGACGAAAAATATACATTTATATACTCAGGAAACACAACAGAACATCAAAGGGGGGTAGGAATACTGATAAAAAGAGAGCTACAAAAATATATAAGTACCCACTGGACATACAGTGATAGGATTATACTACTCAAGTTGAAAGCAAAACCATTCGACATAGCAATAATACAGACATATGCACCTACTCAAGACTACACAGATGAACAAATAGAGGCATACTATGAAGACCTAAATAAAGTTATGAAGCAAGTGAAATCTTCAGACATCTTGATTGTAATGGGTGACATGAACGCTAAAGTAGGAAAAGGTAGATATAAGACAATTATAGGAAATCATGGTTTAGGAAAAAGAAATGACAGAGGAGAAAGATTAATACAATTCTGTGAAGAAAACAGGCTGATAATATGTAACACCTACTTTGAGCAAGAGAAAAGGAAACTATACACATGGAAAAGCCCTGGAGATAGGAAGAGGAATCAAATAGATTACATAATGATAAAAGAAAGGTTCCGTAACAGCGTAAAGAAAGCCAAAACCTACCCAGGAGCAGATATTAATTCTGATCACAATCCTGTAATGATTAAAATGAAAATCAAACTAAAGAGAAACAAGCAAAAATCTGATTCATCAACAAACCCACTCGACATAACAGCTTTAAATCAAAAAGATATTAAAGATACCTATACAATACAAGTAAAGAACACATACCAGAAGCTGCTAGAGGAAGGAATTGAACAATACAGAAGAGAAAATCCTGATGAAAAAGTAACAACCAAATGGCAATGCATAAAGAAAAGCATACAAAAAGCCTGCGACACCTTACCCAAAAGAGAAAAGAACAAAAAACAAAAATGGATAACTAACACCATCTTAGAAAAAATGGAAGAAAGGAGACAAGCGAAGAACACTGCCCAATACAATAAAATAGATAATGAGATACGCAAAATGTGCAAAAAGGCAAAAGAAGACTGGCTCAGCCAAAAATGTAGAGAAATAGAAACTATGGAAAGCAAACAAGACCTAAGAGGAATGCACACAGAAATAAAGAGAATGACTAATAAAAATAAAAAAGCCACAGAAGGTGGATGCATTGCAGACAAAAAGGAAAAATGCTAACAGACAATAAGGATATCATAGATAGATGGCAGGAATATATAACAGAACTATTTCATGATCAAAGGGACAAGAAACCAGTTATAAAATGTACATCAGGCTATAAAATCTTAAAATCTGAGGTGGAAAAAGCTATAAAAACAATGAAAAGGGGAAAAGCAGCAGGACCTGAAAGCATACAGATAGAGATGATACAGGCACTTGAAGATTTTGGCATTGAAGTGATTACAGACATATGCAACGACATATACCACACAGGATACATACCAAATGAACTAAAAACATCAACTTTCATTGCATTGCCTAAAAAGAATGGTGCAGTTGAATGCAGTGACTTTAGAACAATAAGCCTAATGAGCCATGTTACAAAAATCTTGCTAAAAGTTATACAAGGAAGGATTCAGAATAAAATCAATACTGAATTAGATGAGCAGCAATTTGGATTTAGGAAAAATAGCGGGACAAAAGAAGCCATATTCTGCATGAGAACATTAATCGAAAAATACACAGAAGTAAACAAACTAATATATGCCTGCTTCATAGACTACACCAAAGCTTTTGATAGAGTACACCACAAACAACTTATAGAATGCCTAAAAGAGATACATCTAGATGACATGGATATACGACTAATATGCAATCTATACTGGGAGCAAACAGCAATAATAAAATATAACAAAGAGTTCTCTACACCCATTGATATAAAAGAGGAGTAAGACAAGGATGCATCCTATCACCAAGCTTGTTCAATCTATACACTGAGCAAATCTTTAAAAACATCATAGAGATGCCAGGCCTACAAATTAATGGAAAGATAATCAATAACCTAAGATATGCTGACGATACTGTACTACTAGCAGAAAATCCTAAAGACCTACAACAATTACTTAATGAAATAACACGACAAGCAAAAAATATGGACTAGATATGAATATCAAAAAGACTAAAACTATGATCATAAACAAAGAAAATACTCAAAACCCACAAGTGGATATCAAAATTGAAGGAATAGACCTTGAGACAGTTCAGAACTATAACTACCTTGGACATACTATAACCAGTGATGGAAAATGTACAACTGAAATAAACAAAAGAATAGGAATGGCAAAAAGTAATTTTAATGTCATGAAGGACATACTAACATCAAACAAATAACACCAGAACTAAAACTAAGAATAGCAAAATGTTACATCTTCTCAATATTCCTATATGGTGCTGAAACATGGACATTAGACAAGAAAACAGAACAGAGAATTGAAGCCTTTGAAATGTGGATATATAGAAGAATAGGTAGAATTGGATGGAAGGAAAAGAAAACAAATGACAAAGTCTTAAACCAACTAAAAATGAAAAGAGAACTTCTGAACACAATTAGAACAAGACAAATGCGATTCTTAGGCCATGTTAAAAGACACAACAGCCTACTGAAAGTGATCCTGGAGGGGAAAATACAAGGTAAAAGAGGCAGAGGCAGACCAAGATTAACATGGACGAGTAACATCAAAAGATGGACAAATCAACCGATGACAACCTGCACCATCAAAGCAAGAGATAGAGCAAAATGGCGCTCCATGGTAGCCAACCTTCGTTGCGGAGACGGCACTCAATGATGATGATGATGACCCCTGTAGCTAGCTACCCTGACCCCTGTAAGTGAATGTGCTGCGTCGTGGTTACATAGTCATGTAAATGACCTGATCACGTGGCACAGAAGACGCTTCTTATAGCTACCGACAGCTGAGGATATAGGTAGGGCCTGCGTTGATTCTTTCTCACGCCTCCCACGGAGAAGTAGAATGCCGCCCTCGATATCACTCGCCGAGTGGATAATCCCAGTAGACAGCGCCAGGAAGTGTGACTGTCGTCCTGCTAGCAGAGCGAGCCGCCGGTGCGGATTCACTGGATGAATTATGTACGTTACACACGTATACGCGGATTTTCCCGGCTCGTTTTCTCGGGATTAGTGCTGCCATATTCTTCATCTCATATGTTTAGTTTTTCTTTGAAAATCTATTCCAGTGTCGGAGATAGAGCAGGGAAGAGACTTTTAAAACGCGTAGGCTGTGATAGAGAAGTTAATTCGAAGTAATATAACATGAGGTAATCTGACCGTCTGAAGTGGTTTTCAAGCAAGTTTTTGTTTCTTACCTGTAAAATTCAGTTTCAAATGGGATTCATTTGTTGCACGAAAAAACAATGACGCGTGGTAGACAGCGATAGAGATCACAATTACGAGTGTTTGCGGGAGATAATTTCAATCTGATCATTAGAGCTTGGTCCCGTTAACAAATGCGTCGACCTTTTTTTTTAATTTATTTTACGTAAATGAGTTCTTCTTATAGGGTAGGACAAAGTAGTTGATAGAAGGATTGAAGTTCACATCGAATGATATTAGGTTTTATAAAGAACTGAATAACGATATATAACTGAATGTGAACATTAGAACGGACCACCCAGTCGAGTGTTTATGTCTTTTTTTAGTAGGCGATTGTTTTAATGTAGAAATAGAATGGGCTCCGAAAGGTATCCAACAGCAAGAGGTTGTTGAATATTTCTCCCTGACAGTTATGTAGAAGGTAGATGAGAGTTTAGGAGTTAAAGTTGATCTGATCTTTAGAACTCATTCATTTGAACAAGTGTTTTCGCATCATTACCGGTGTTTGTTTTTGTTTCTTCAGGGACAACGAACTGTGTGCTAGGGAAGAAATTAGGAAGTGGATTTCATAATATCAGAGACATTCGAGACTTATCGCTTGTGTTCTTATGTCATTGACTACTGACTGTAGGAACACGGTGGTGTCAAGTGTCTGGTAGCAGATAAAAGGGTTCTTGGACCTCTAGTCTGTAAACACCAGTTTACGTTCCAGAACACGAAAGGTATTGTCTTACTTGTTATATCACTACTTTCACTACAACGCTCACCACTTCTTTTACGTTTTTACTACTATTATTACAACAACAACAACAACAACTACTACTACTGCTGCTGCTACTACTACTACTACTACTACTACTACTACTACTACTACTACTACTGCTGCTACTACTGCTGCTACTACTACTGCTGCTGCTGCTACTACTACTACTGCTGCTACTGCTGCTACTACTGCTACTACTGCTACTACTACTACTACCTACTACTACTACAACTACTACAACTACTACTAACACCTACTATTACTTCTACCTACTACTACTAACACCAACTATTACTACTACCTACTACTACTACGGGGAGCCGCGATAGCTCAGTGGTTAGTGAACTGGACTACAAAGGACAAGGGGTAGGTTCGATCCCAACCGACGGCCTCCGGGTTCACCCAGCCTTTAATGGGTACCGGATTTTTTTTCTGGGAAAGTGAAGCGGCACGGGCGTAATACCGACCTCATTACCTCAAAAATCATGTGCCGAAGGTCTGTAAAATTTATGGTCACTAACACCATATTCCCTATACGCCACTTGGCGTGACGGGGGTACTTTACTTTTTTACTACAACTACTACAACTACTACTAACACCTACTACTACTACTACAACTACTACTAACACCTACTATTACTACTACCTACTACTACTACTACTGCTGCTGCTGTTGCTGTTGCTGCTCGGAAAGTAGGGAACAGGCAACTAATTGCAGTGCTGCGGTAAAGCTGGTAGCAAGGAGCCATAGTGGGGTGTGGTATACACTCCAAGTTATGGTGACAGTTTTACAAAAAAAGGAACATAACAAAATACTGACGTTTCGGCCTGCGGCCTTCTTCAGAATACGGGGACGACAACAACAAACGGTGAGGCACAGATACTATAGCTACAAGTCGGGTGATAAATCCATGCTCGGAGAAGTACTGGGTTCAATCTCCAGCAGGTTTTATATTTCCTTATCCAGTGCTGAAGGGCTGGTTAATACCCAAAGACATGAGAAATGCAAAAATTGTGATTTTATTCAAGAATAAAGGTGACAAGGGTGACTGCAACAATTACAGGGACATCTCTCTCCTAAGGGAAACAGGTCATCTCTCTCCTAAGGGAAACAGGTCATCTCTCTCCTAAGGGAAACAGAGCCATCTTTCTCCTAAGGGAAACAGAGCCATCTTTCTCCTAAGGGAAACAGAGCAATCTCTCTTATTAAGGGAAACATGGACATCTCTCTCCTAAGGGAAGCAGGGACATCTTTCTCCTAAGGAAAACAGGGTCATCTCTCTCCTAAGGGAAACAGGGACATCTCTTTCCTAAGGGAAGCAGGGACATCTCTCTCCTAAGGAAGCAGGGACATCTTTCTCCTAAGGAAACAGGGTCATCTCTCTCCTAAGGGAAACAGGACATCTCTTTCCTAAGGAAACATGGACATCTCTCTCCTAAGGGAAGCAGGGACATCTTTCTCCTAAGGAAACAGGGTCATCTTTCTCCTAAGGAAACAGGGTCATCTCTTTCCTAAGGGAAACATACACATCTGTCTCCTAAGGGAAACAGGGACATCTATCTCCTAAGAGAAACATGCACATCTGTCTCCTAAGGGAAATAGGGACATCTCTCCTAAGGGAAACATGCACATCTGTCTCCTAAGGGAAATAGGGACATCTCTCTCCTAAGGGAAACATACACATCTGTCTCCTAAGGGAAATAGGAACATCTCTCTTCTAAGGGAAACATACACATCTGTCTCCTAAGGGAAATAGGGACATCTCTCTCCTAAGGGAAACATACACATCTGTCTCCTAAGAGAAACAGGGACATCCCTCTCCTAAGAGAAACAGGAACATCTCTCTCCTAAGAGAAACAGGGATATCTCTCTCCTAAGAGAAACAGGGACATCTCTCTCCTAAGGGAAACATACACATCTGTCTCCTAAGAGAAACAGGGACATCCCTCTCCTAAGAGAAACAGGGACATCCTACTCCTAAGAGAAACAGGGACATTCCTTTCCTAAGAGAAACAGGGACATCCCTCTCCTAAGAGAAACAGGGACATCCCTCTCCTAAGAGAAACAGGGACATCTCTCTCCTAAGAGAAACAGGGACATCCCTCTCCTAAGAGAAACAGGGACATCCCTCTCCTAAGGGAAGCAGTGAAATCACGCGAGAGATATTTCAAAGCGCATCCAGAATCTGTCATGGAGCAAGGTAAACCATGTTCTACAGCAATTGATGACCTCACGGAAGAATTTGTCAAGGTAAGCACAGAGCACAGCTCTATAAAGTGCTGGCATTTGTTGCCCACCGATGCTGCATAGACTGATCATATCATTTCTCTGTTCACTTTGACGGCAGCGTCTCTTGAGTATTTTGAAACCTAGAGTGGGGTTAAGCATTGCTGTATCCTTGCCTCTAACCCTCTTCTGATTAATTTTCTCAGCCCTCTTACACCACGGGGCTTCCATCGGCCTCCTGTGATATCAACATGGGCTCAAGACAGTTCCTTATCCAACTTAGCTCGTTTAAAAGCAAAATGGAAAACAGCTGACGCCGACAAATAAGAGATCAACTCTTTGCTGACTCTGCAGCTCTGGTTGCTTATATTGTGGATACTTTTGCAATAATTAATGGGATGGATTGGTCAAATAATACGACATAGTCTCGCTAACACACACACACACCCACACACACATAAAATGTAATTCTGGCGCAAACAAATAAAACACAAAAACCACTGTCATGACCACGAATGGAAGTTCGCATAAATCAGTATCAAGATTCGGCGTTCTTACATCTACTGTCATGGCCGCCCTCTCCCTCAAAGAAGAAATAAATATAGGAATCGGCAAAGCAGCCGCAACATTTAGTAAATGAACTCAACGGGTATGGAATAACACGGAATTAACATCAACGCCAAGATCCAAACATATCAAACATGCGTGCATACGCCTGTATGTATCTGAGACTTGAACAACCTATTAGTTCATGAGAAGAGACTGAATAGATTCCACGTGCTGTGCCTCAGAAAAATAATGAACATCAGATGGCTGGATAAAGTAACTAATTCAGAAGTCTTGCAACGTTTATGCTTCCATCCGTTAAGACAACACACAGGGGTCGAAGGTTATGTGGCTAGGACATGTTAGAACACAGGTTCTCAACATGTGTATACACAGGGGCGGACCTGAAATTTTCCAAAGAACCGCGGACGCCAGTATTCACATTTATTGGTAACAACGGCTACTCATTTCTATAACAGCCTTTCGCTCGTCACACGGTTATTACGTCTCAATTTTCAAAGCAATACCCTACAATGGTACCCGTGGGCACCACAGCGTCGAGAACGAGCGTGTTAGAAGAATGGACAACAATCACATCACATAGCAGATGTTGTATGGGGAGTTTATGTGACAAATGACCTGTAGGCAGACCAATATTGAAATATAAAGATGTCTGCCTTGTATCTGTGGGTGGAATTCCACAGGAATGTTGACAGCTGGGAAAAGCTGGCAGATGAACTCTGTACATGGAAATATGTAAGAAGAATCATGTTAACTTTTGAAAATGAAAGGAAGTGAAAGCTAGAAGAAAAAAAGACGCACGAGAAAAGAGACGAGACATCTCGACGTAAAATTGCCTTGTCCATTCTACTGCCGGGACTGTTATCTCAGTATTGGGCAAGATCAGCCATAGGAGAAGTTACTCGGCGAAACAAAGTTGGACAGTTCTTATTTTAGACTAGAATCTACCTGTTTCCAATGTCTATGAGCACTCTAAACGTCCTATACTACTATTAATACTGCTACTGCTACTACCACCGCTACAACAACTACTGGTACTGCTACAATTACTACTGCTGATGCTACTTCTACTACTACTACTACTAATACTACTACTACTACTACTACTACTACTACTACTACTACAGCTGCTACTACTACTTCTACTACTACTACTACTAATACTACTACTACTACTACTACTACTTCTACTACTACTACTACTAATACTACGACTACTACTACTTCTTCTACTACTACTACTACTACTACTACTACTACTACTACTACTACTACTACTACTTCTACTACTACTACTTCTACTACTACTACTACTAATACTACTACTACTACTTCTACTACTACTACTACTACTACTACTACTACTACTACTACTACTACTTCTACTACTACTACTACTACTTCTACTACTACTACTTCTACTACTACTACTACTATACTACTACTACTACTACTACTACTACTACTACTACTACTACTACTACAACTACGACTGCTGCTGCTACAACTACTACTACTACTACTACTACTACTACTACTACTACTACTACTACTACAACTACTACTACTACTACTACTACTACTACTACTACTACTACTACTACTACTACAACTACGACTGCTGCTGCTACAACTACTACAACTACTACTACAACTACTACTACTACTACTACTACTACTACTACTACTACTACTACTACTACTACTACTACTACTACGACTACGACTACGACTACTACTACTACTACTACTACTACTACTACTACTACTACTACTTCTACTACTACCACTACCACTACCACTACCACTACCACTACCACTACCACTACTACTACTACTACTACTACTACTACTACTACTACTACTACTACTACTACTGGTGCTTATACTGATTATAATTATTTCACCATTTTGGACTGTATTGTTGAACTTTCATTCGCTTGCTTGTATCTGAGGGAGGGGGACTTTCTTGGAAGAATGAGAAATCTGTGTGTTGGTGGCTGATGAGATTAATGTGATAGAGAAATTACCTGCTACAGCTAGGACATTCAGGTGCATTGCAGGATGGTGATGTTGTACAGGGTGTTTCACTCGCTACTGAACCCAGCATTTGCTAAATAATTCTAACGCCATTGAAGATATTGCAGTGAACTTTGAACAGGAGAACGTTCATTGTGTGAGAAATGTGAACAGGAGAACGTTCATTGTGTGAGAAATGTGAACAGGAGAACTTTCATTGTGTGAGAAATGTGAACAGGAGAACGTTCATTGTGTGAGAAATGTGAACAGGAGAACGTTCATTGTGTGAGAAATGTGAACAGGAGAACTTTCATTGTGTGAGAAATGTGAACAGGAGAACGTTCATTGTGTGAGAAATGTGAACAGGAGAACTTTCATTGTGTGAGAAATGTGAACAGGAGAACGTTCATTGTGTGAGAAATGTGAACAGGAGAACGTTCATTGTGTGAGAAATGTGAACAGGAGAACGTTCATTGTGTGAGAAATGTGAACAGGAGAACGTTCATTGTGTGAGAAATGTGAACAGGAGAACGTTCATTGTGTGAGAAATGTGAACAGGAGAACGTTCATTGTGTGAGTAATGTGAACAGGAGTACGCTCATTGTGTGAGAAATGTGAACAGGAGTACGCTCATTGTGTGAGAAATGTGAACAGGAGAACGTTCATTGTGTGAGAAATGTGAACAGGAGAACGTTCATTGTGTGAGTAATGTGAACAGGAGTACGCTCATTGTGTGAGAAATGTGAACAGGAGAACGTTCATTGTGTGAAAAATGTGAACAGGAGAACGTTCATTGTGTGATAAATGTGAAAAGGAGAGAACTTTCATTGTGTGAGAAATGTGAACAGGAAAACGTTCATTGTGTGAGAAATGTGAACAGGAGTACGCTCATTGTGTGAGTAATGCAAATATGTGTGTGTGACCTAATTGTTGTGACACGCCTGCCTGACATGCCTCATTGCTGATCTATTCTCCTTTGGCTAAGGGTGCCTACACAATACGGCTGTTGTTCGTGAGTGTTACTGTACCTGTGAGTTCACACATGATAACTGGAAATGTAGTTGGTTTTACTGTGGAGAAGCGGATGTTTAGTGGTAAAACAATTACAGAAATGTCGATCTCGGTAGCAAGTGAGGCAACATATATAACTGCGAGTGCGCAACATATATAACTGTGAGTGAGGCAACATATATAACTGCTAGTGAGGCAACATATATAACAGCGAGTGAGGCAACATATATAACTGCTAGTGAGGCAACATATATAACTGTGAGTGAGGCAACATATATAACTGCGAGTGAGGCAACATATATAACTGCGAGTGAGGCAACATATATAACTGCTAGTGAGGCAACATATATAACTGTGAGTGAGGCAACATATATAACTGTGAGTGAGGCAACATATATAACTGTGAGTGAGGCAACATATATAACTGCTAGTGATGCAACATATATAACTGCGAGTGAGGCAACATATATAACAGCGAGTGAGGCAACATATATAACTGCGAGTGAGGCAACATATATAACTGCTAGTGAGGCAACATATATAACTTCTAGTGAGGCAACATATATAACTGCGAGTGAGGCAACATATATAACTGCTAGTGATGCAACATATATAACTGCGAGTGAGGCAACATATATAACTGCGAGTGATGCAACATATATAACTGCTAGTGAGGCAACATATATAACTGCGATTGAGGCAACATATATAACTGCTAGTGATGCAACATATATAACTGCTAGTGAGGCAACATATATAACTGCTAGTGAGGCAACATATATAACTGCGAGTGAGGCAACATATATAACTGCTAGTGAGGCAACATATATAACTGCTAGTGAGGCAACATATATAACTGCTAGTGATGCAACATATATAACTGCGAGTGAGGCAACATATATAACTGCGAGTGAGGCAACATATATAACTGTGAGTGAGGCAACATATATAACACTGAGTACGGGTTCGATCCTGCTTCGGACCATATATTGTTCTTTGTTTTTTTTCTGTTGTTGATTATTTGTCATTTTTTCCGAGTGCTGTAAACATACCTCTTCCTCTGAATTGATTCGCTGATTATCGCCTCGGAAGTTTCCCTTTATAGTAGTATTAATTTATTATTATTTGTCTCCATTACTGCCACTATCACTACCATGACGCTACTACTTTAAGGGCAGCAACTGCTATTACATCCTTTACAGTTAATAACTACATTTCCTGTAGCAACAACTACTACTATTTCAACAACTACTACTATCCCAACAACTGCTACTATTTCAACAACTGCTACTATCTTAACAACTACTACTATTTCAACAGCTACTACTATTTCAACAACTGCTACTATCTCAACAACTGCTACTATTTCACCAACTACTATTATCTCAACAACTACTACTATTTCAACAACTACTACTATTTCAGCAACTACTACTATTTCACCAACTGCTACTATCTCAACAACTGCTACTATTTCAACAAACTGCCACTATACTATCTCAACAACTGCTACTATCTCAATAACTGCTACTATTTCAACAACTGCTACTATTTCACCAGCTGCGACTATCTCAACAACTACTACTATCTCAACAACTGCTACTATTTCAACAACTAATATTATCTCACCAACTACTACTATCTCAACAACTACTACTATTTCAACAACTGCTACTATTTCAAAAACTGCTACTATTTCAACAACTACTACTATTTCAACAACTGCTACTATTTCAACAACTGCTACTATTTCAACAACTGCTACTATTTCAACAGCTACTGCTATTTCAACAACTACTACTATTTCAACAACTACTACTATTTCAACAACTACTACTATTTCAACAACTACTATTTCAACAACTACTACTATCTCACCAACTACTACTATCTCACCAACTACTATCACTTCTACAACTGTAGCTACTGATTACTGATACAACATTTACTTCCACAGTTTCAGCTACAACTATCTCAACGGACAGTAACTACTTCTACAACTACTAATATTTCTAACTGCTGTTGTTGCTGCTAATTCTACAAAAACAGCAGCTACTCCTACCACTACTTCCTATTTATACAACAATTACTATTTTTAAAATAAAAACTGCTACTATTTGCTCAACTACTACTTCTGAAACAGCAATATCTACTTCTGTGTTTTGTTTTCTTTTTATGGAATCATGTTAGTCTCATCACTGCAATAACATTTCAACTACTATAATTTATATTTTAACGGCTGTTTTAGTATTGCTATAATGACGATACCTACTACTATAATGACAGTACCATTACGCACCAGTACGCCTCGCTCTATTTTATGATCTTTTAAAACATTGACTGCATCGCCAGTGTATTTTTATTTAATAAAAGGCATCCAGGGATTGCTGGTAAAGCTTGTGATCACACCCTAGTGATAACAAACGATTACAAACATCCACTTTTACTCTTTATAGATATGCCCGTCGTGCAATATTAGATATCAGGCGTGCGTGGTAGAATTATTAATATTAAGACTACTGCTGGCATCTAGTACAGTATTTTGTTTGTTGACTTTCAGTTATAACCGCATTCTCCAGCGATCTTATAATTACTAAATAGATAATGCTATTTTTATTTCCTTCCTTCCTTCCTTCCTTCCTTCCTTCCTTCCTTCCTTCCTTCCTTCCTTCCTTCCTTCCTTCCTTCCTTCCTTCCTTCCTTCCTTCCTTCCTTCCTTCCTTCCTTCCTTCCTTCCTTCCTTCCTTCCTTCCTTCCTTCCTTCCTTCCTTCCTTCCTTCCTTCCTTCCTTCCTTCCTTCCTTCCTTCCTTCCTTCCTTCCTTCCTTCCTTCCTTCCTTCCTTCCTTCCTTCCTTCCTTCCTTCCTTCCTTCCTTCCTTCCTTCCTTCCTTCCTTCTTCCTTCCTTCCTTCCTTCCTCCTTCCTTCCTTCCTTCCTTCCTTCCTTCCTTCCTTCCTTCCTTCCTTCCTTCCTTCCTTCCTTCCTTCCTTCCTTCCTTCCTTCCTTCCTTCCTTCCTTCCTTCCTTCCTTCCTTCCTTCCTTCCTTCCTTCCTTCCTTCCTTCCTTCCTTCCTTCCTTCCTTCCTTCCTTCCTTCCTTCCTTCCTTCCTTCCTTCCTTCCTTCCTTCCTTCCTTCCTTCCTTCCTTCCTTCCTTCCTTCCTTCCTTCCTTCCTTCCTTCCTTCCTTCCTTCCTTCCTTCCTTCCTTCCTTCCTTCCTTCCTTCCTTGCTTCATCCCTCCCTTCCTCCTTCCCTCCCTCCATCCTCCCTTCCTTCCTTCCTCCCTCCCTCCCTCCCCTTCCGCCCTCCTTCTTTCCTACCTACCTACCTGCGTACCTCCTTCGTTCCTCCCTTCCTTCCTTCCTTCCTTCCTTCCTTCCTTCCTTCCTCTCCTCCCTCCTCCTTTTCCTTTCCTCCCTTCCGTCATCAGCTAACTGACGTAAAAATTCGCCCAGTGGTGGGAATACTGATATTGAAGACAAGATACTGTATTACCTTTAGCCAGGGCCTCGGAATTAAAAAAAAATAGTCATTGCAGTCCCATACTTCACCAATTAAAATCCACAAGCTTAAGCTCGACGCCTTCCAGATATTATCGCTATCATCTTTCTCTTCTCCATTTCTTGATCACAGACCAGTAATACGGTCTGTATTTTCTTGTGGCGCCTTAAACGTGAAGTAAAGCTAGACGCACGTGGAATATAGCGTTAGTGATCATATTTTAAAAGAGAGCTCCTAAAACATCAGAAAGAAACAATCAACATTTTTCAGGCGCATCGTGAGAAGAGGAAAGTTGGAATACTTGTTTATAACTGGCAAAATACAAGAAAGAGAGTTCGCGGACGACAAAGGGAGAAAATACTGGATAGCTTGGTGTCATGGCATGGAAAAGAAGTCAACAACAGAACTGATACGATGCACTGTAGATAGAAGATTGTGGAAGGACATGATCGCCTACGCCAACCGAATGGCACATAATGATGATGATCATATTTTCCCATGACCACGTCACATTTTTTGGATGGTGTGGTCGGTGTCACGTAAGGCTGCCGTTACTAAACAGAAAAATATCTGGTACCCATTTTTTAGAGACTGGATGAACCCCGGAGCCATGTCCTTTCGAAAAAAAATACGTCACGTTTGGGACTCAACCTGGACTATTCTAATTACCAAGCGATCACACTCAAAGTAACAAGAAAAATCCTCATTTTCGCCGGTCACTGCCATCTAGTGGCTATTCGTCTCTGCTTGTACTGATCTGCGCTGAGTAATCTGGTCGTTAGAACCTGTGTGGCGAGCCGCGAAATTACACAATTCAAAGTCTTTTGTGAAGAGACAACTAGTTAGGAGAGCCTAGTGATATAGAAGATTGTTGAGAATACCATAGGCAGCTAAGAAGAGTAATGAAAACGTTATGAAAGAGGCCAAAGCAAAGAGAGAGCTAATATAAAAAATTAGAATGAAACAATCATGGTTTTTTGGCCTTGCAATGAGAAGGGAACAGCTGGAATATATTGTGACAACTGGGAGAATTGAGGGACGAAGAGAAAAGATATCAAACAGCTTAAGAGAATAGCTTGGTAGAAGGTCAACAATAGAAATGATTAAAAAAAACTGTCGAGATTGAAAGTTGTGGAGAGACATGATCACCTACGACAGCAGGCATGGTACTTGATGATGATGATGATGATGATGAATATTATAGCGCTCAGTCAGTCCACAGCCAATTATAAATTTACCAAGACGTGCGGGCAGAAAATAAAACCGGAAAACCTACCAACTAGCGTGACGTGTTCAGCAATATGAAACAGACGACGACACTCATCCTACCCACAACCACCTTTGCTGTCAAGGCTGACAATGTCACACTATAGTTCGTTTCAAATCATGTGCCCAACTTCAAAACGCTATTACGCAGTAAACATTTGTTAAAGACTGTTGAAATTTTCCAAATGTTATTAGAATGCAAAAGACCATTTAAATGTATATTTAACAAATATCTTGCAGCTGCAGTTTTCTTAAAGCGGCGAATTTCTTTGATGTTTGTCACAATTGTAAATTGTGAAGCCCTAAATAATAGAAATTATCGTAGTTGCTGGTCTATTATTAATTTTCACTAGGTAAAGGCGTGGCCGTAATGGGGAAATAATTGGATAAGACAAAACACCAGGAGAATTATTGTCTGCTCAGTTCGAGGACGGCTTCGCCGCTGAATGAACGGAAATGGAACACACAATGCCTCGTGTTTTCTACAAGTGTCTAATTGTGTCCGAAAACCCACGTTGAAAGCGTGCAAAATCGTCAATTTGACCGTGTATGAATTTTTAATCGCTATTTTTAACTTAAATACTGTAAACATTAAGTTTTGACTACATCAATGGGTCGTTATAAATTTATATAAATCAAATAAGCAACAATAATAACCAAAGGTTTTTTTATGAAATTAATTCCCTGTTGGGTTCTAATCATTATAACTTTACATGCAAATTTTGAAAAGCTTATGAAAAGCGGTTTAAAAGATATCGATTTAAAAAGTTGGGCACAACTTATGAAACGGACTATAATTTGTGGTTTTCCGGGAAATCCCTCCTCAGCCTGCAGGCCTAAATAAATGTATAGTTGGCTATGGTCAGTCCGCCCTGTGGTGGCTCCATCACTAGAGGATAGATCATTTGGCTGGCTCGGTTCTTCACATTTTGTAGTTCACGGCAAGGACACAGTTGGCAGGCTTGCTTCTATGGGACCAATAGTGGACACTTTAGTGCTTGACATGAAAGATATATTGATGGTTCTTTATTATTGTTGTTATTGTTATAAGTAACATCATGTATCTGGTTAGGTTTCTGGTTATTCACCGGATGAATGATTACTAAAGGAATGGATGTTCCTCTTCGTCATCCGTTCTTAGAAAAGACTTTAAGTGGACGTGTGTTGTGGCCCAACACATCCGACTTCTGCATTTTTTAGTACTGGGTTGTCTTCCCTCATCGATTCCTACTCGTTTGGCCAAATTAGACGGTTAGTCTGTTATTAGAGGCACCGCGAAATGGTGGAATAGTATGATTTATATTCTCCGATCCTGGCGCAAGCCATCAGCTATGAGTCGCTGGCAGCTCCCAGCCCTATTGCTGTCAGGCTCCTTGCCTCCGATTATATTCAAGTAGGATGGAGCAAATCAGAAGACATATTTGTGTATATAACCCAGGATACAGAAATATCATGGTGAATACTTCACGTAATCTCTTTGGAAAGGAAATATCTGCCTCGCAGAGTTGTTAAAGCTGTTGATAGCAAGGAAGAGGTATGTGTCTCGTAGATTTGTTGAAGCTGTTGATAGCAAGAAAGATGTATGTGTCTCGCAGAGTTGTTAAAGCTGTTGATAGCAAAGAAGAGGTATGTGTCTCGTAGAGTTGTTGAAACTGTTGATAGCAAGAAAGATGTATGTGTCTCGCAGAGTTGTTAAAGCTGTTGATAGCAAAGAAGAGGTATGTGTCTCGCAGAGTTGTTAAAGCTGTTGATAGCAAGGAAGATGTATGTGTCTCGTAGAGTTGTTAAAGCTGTTGATAGCAAGAAAGATGTATGTGTCTCGCAGAGTTGTTAAAGCTGTTGATAGCAAAGAAGAGGTATGTGTCTCGTAGAGTTGTTGATACTGTTGATAGCAAGAAAGATGTATGTGTCTCGCAGAGTTGTTAAAGCTGTTGATAGCAAAGAAGAGGTATGTGTCTCGCAGAGTTGTTAAAGCTGTTCGTAGCAAGGAAGAGGTATATGTCTCGCAGAGTTGTTAAAGCTGTTGATAGCAATGAAGAGGTATGTGTCTCGTAGAGTTGTTAAAGCTGTTGATAGCAAGGAAGAGGTATGTGTCTCGCAGAGTTGTTAAAGCTGTTGATAGCAAGGAAGAGGTATATGTCTCGCAGAGTTGTTAAAGCTGTTGATAGCAAGGAAGAGGTATGTGTCTCGTAGAGTTGTTGAAGCTGTTGATAGCAAGGAAGAGGTATGTGTCTCGCAGAGTTGTTAAAGCTGTTGATAGCAAAGAAGAGGTATGTGTCTCGCAGAGTTTTTAAAGCTGTTGATAGCAAGGAAGAGGTATATGTCTCGTAGAGTTTTTGAAGCTGTTAATAGCATGGAAGAGGTATGTGTCTCAAAGAGTTGTTGAAGCTGTTAATAGCAAGGAAGAGGTATGTGTCTCAAAGAGTTGTTGAAGCTGTTAATACCAAGGAAGAGGTATGTGTCTCAAAGAGTTGTTGAAGCTGTTAATAGCAAGGAAGAGGTATGTGTCTCGTAGAGTTTTTGAAGCTGTTGATAGCAAGGAAGAGGTATGTGTCTCGTAGAGTTGTTGAAGCTGTTGATAGCAAGGAAGCGGTATGTGTGTCATAGAGTTGAAACTGTTAATAACAAGGCAAGGGTATGTTCTCATAGAGTTGTTAAAGATATTAATAGCAAGGAAGAGATACGTGTCTCATAGACCTGTTTATTAACAGTATGAAAGTGATAAGTGTCTTGTAGGGTTGTTTATTAACAGCAAGAAAGAGATACGTGTCTGATAGAGCTGTTTATTAACATTAAGAACATACGTGTCTAGCAAAGGCGTAAACGTTATTTACATCAAGAAATAGATGCATGTTTTACATCGCTATAAAAGCTATCAATAGCGAGAAACATGCACTTGAGAGAGTTGAACAATTTGTTAGCAGCATAGGATAGATACTAGCCTGAAGGAATTGAGTAGAGATATTAACACCGATAAAGTATTCTGACATTATCATCAAGGATTTGAGAAAGATATTAACAGCATAATGTTAAACATGAATCACACCTTGATGATAATGCATGCTATATGACCACATTTACCTAATGAGTTTGAAGGAAGGTAGAATGGGAAATATTCCATGAGTTCAAGTGTTGATTCCATCATATGTTGTTGTATGTGGTTTCTTAAATCGTAAACTTATTGAACTAGCTTCTGGAATATATTTTAAAATATATATATTTATATATATATATTTAGTTTGCCATATAAACTATTTTTTTTTACAGATATTACATTATAAAAAAATTAAATCAGGTGAAATCGTTACAAGAACTTATTAATCAAAATGTAATCAGCTCTTAAAACCACTTGGATTTTCGTTTCCCCCCCCCCCCCCCCCCGCGCATGCGAACTTGAAAAGATTAGTTGACAAATGTATTCTGTGAAGCCCGAGAAGTGTGGTCAAGTGAACGCCATCCCACTGTAATATCTCACGTTTCAATGGCGATGACAAATTGATAAAGGAAATAAGGTTATTGCTGGAACTAGAAAGAAGTATGATTTATGAGGAGACAACGAGCTTTACGGAGAGCCGATACTCGATTAAGTGCGGATTAAAACGTTCAGATCACTAGAAACCTGGATGAAATTGAGCCAACCGCATCGAGTGGCATCTCTCGTAAGGGGGAGTATTTTAAGATTGTGATGCGACTGGTATGCTCATCATTTTGAATAAACTGTCTGCAGGAATCTTATGTACTACTCACATTTATATTGATATATATTCTGCGCGAATCTAATCCGCAACGCACGATCGTCTTTTTAATGTGTTTCTTGATTACTTTTCCTCTTTCACTACCTCCCTCCCTCCCTCCCTCCCTCCCTCCCTCCCTCCAGCGCTGCCTCTCTCGCTTGCTCTTTATTAAATTATTCTACTCTGTTTTCTTTCTCATTTTGAATTCGATCGCCTCTTCCCTACATTTATTAACGGGTTGTGTCACCGCCGGATTTTGCACCTGACGGCCCAGTGCTGACGTATTCAGCACGCATTTGTTTGAGATTGTTTCCCTTGTATTTTGTTTTCCTTTCTTTCTGCATAGATGGAGTTGTTTGTAGCCAGAGTTATCTCTTCCATGAAGGCAGGGTTATAAGTCTTTCCATGAAAAACATGACATATACGGCACCGCTACTCCGACAAAATTAATGAACTGGCCCATAAATTCGAGGGTTTTGCACGTACCACACACTGAGACTTGGCACCAGGGATTGTTTCATTAATGTCAGGAAGTACATTTTGATGATTTTAAGATCAGAGTTTGTTTGTTTGTTTGGCCATGAAATTATATGTCTCATTTCAATAAGAACGAGCTCAATAGGGATTTACGAAAGCCTGTCATTGAGGTATGGTTGACTGGTGACGTTAGGATCTTGACTTATTTTTTCTCCAACTTAGCCCACATTCATCCAAAAGCCATTACTTCTGTCTCGACAGTTCTTCTCCACCTTAGCCCACATTCATCCAAAAGCCATTACTTCTGTCTCGACAGTTCTTCTCCAACTTAGCCCACATTCATCCAAAAGCCATTACTTCTGTCTCGACAGTTCTTCTCCACCTTAGCCCACATTCATCCAAAAGCCATTACTTCTGTCTCGACAGTTCTTCTCCAACTTAGCCCACATTCATCCAAAAGCCATTACTTCTGTCTCGACGGTTCTTCTCCACCTTAGCCCACATTCATCCAAAAGCCATTACTTCTGTCTCGTCGGTTCTTCTCCAGGTCTGCTTGAACATTCCAACATTCCTAGTTCATTATAGCTTCTAGTTCATTGACTGTCTTGCAATATTTCTTGGTGGTCTTCGCAATGTCTGGCCAATCTATTCCCATGTTCTTTTCTTGATCTCCATTTCTACTGGTATCTGGACAGTTCTTTCCAAAAGGCTTGCATTTGTAGTTATCTATTATTAAGGAGTTGTAGGAAGCACATGTTTATGAAAGATTTAACGCTATTGCTATTTGTCTTTGTTTGATTCTAATCCTGATCCACAGAGTAAGAGTGCCTTGACCGTTGTATTGAAGATCCAGATTTTGTTCCGCGAAGAACGTACATAGCTATGATTTGTGAACCTGAATTGACTAAAACCTCATGCAATCTCCCCCTGGGGTCACACTTGTAACAGTTTGACTAGTCCGGTCAGACAGTAGATTGTAAGAAGAAAGACGTATCCGGTGCACACAAAATTCCGTGAAGTTGTATGGAAGGCGCAGACATTGACAATTGTTGTAAACCTCGACACAATACAACCTACTCCATTAATGCCCTCATACAGGCATCGAGAAAGATAAATAATCAGTGAATAGACGCAAGAAATGACTCCACCAACAGAGACACGACGTGAGCATAGCCACACCTACCTAAACTCGTTCATTGACTGGTCAATTATCTGACTCACGTTTCCACTATTGCCGACAGCAGCTCTGACTCACGTTTCCACTATTGCCAACAGCAGCTGGATATTTAAACGCAATATATAAGACATAATTTATTGTGGAAGAGTCAGCAGTCGACAGTGCTAGCCCGAGAGTGTTGGTTTGAGAGACTAAGACAGATGGAGTGTTGAAGCGGTGCATTCAGAGACATCAGCCACAGAGAACGCCTTGTCTGAGTCACTAGTCCTTCTTACATGTGGCCTCCATCTGGGACTGGTGGGGATAGCATTACTGGGGGATATAAGGGTTTCACGGTCTATATAGAATGTAGCTATAGTTTATGATTGGTGTAATTTCCATGAGGGGCAGATAATTTTTTTTTTTGGTAACGAAACAGCAGTTGTCGATCATACTGATTGTGATAATGTGTCGTTGAGAGTACGTTAAATTCAGCTGAATGTGTTTAATATATTCTTTCAATTGTTACTCCTGTGTTGTTAACCTTTATTTCTTTATGGCGTTCATCCAATACTAAATGAATTGATAGACCTCATCCACCCTTACAAGGCTATTAAGTTGGCGTAGATATGCTGTGTTGAGGTTTGCAGTGGAACTGTGATATTTGCACCATTCGGTCCAACATATCCGACTTCAACCCGACATTTTTGAGTACCGGTTTGCCTTCCCTCTTCGATCCCTACTCACTTTGTCGCTTAGTCTTTTTCTAGAAGCACCGCGAAAATGGTGCAGTAGAGTCTGGATGGTTCTGGTTCACAGATGCTGGCGTAAGCCATCAGCTATGAGTCTCTGACAGCTTCCAGCTCTGATGCTGTCTGGCACCTTGCCGTCGTGTAGGTTCCCAATTATAAAACTACCTCACGTAACTTTAAGTGTGCAATGTCCTTCCTTCTAAACTTCTCTAAGATGAGTCTGTGGTGGTTATTGCCAAATGAGTAAAGTACTGTTTCATAAAAAGCGATTTGCCAGGTAAATTGAACAGCCAGCTACCTAACACCTGTATAGTATTGTAGTCATATTTTTTTTTTGAAATATAGGATTATTGCATTCAAATAAGCATCCATGACCTCCTCAGACCGTGTCCGTTTTAAATAGTGATGAGCAACAGTATATATCATTGACTCGCTGTATCGTGTTGGGCATTGTTAGGTAGTACCGCTGCATGATTGCTGCTATTGTCTGCCTTTTATCTTCTTTGTTCTCTAGAGCCAAGTCGTCCACTGTCGTGAAGTGCCTTATGGTAGCTGATTAAAGTTTCATTCTTACAGGAAGACCGAACAACATTATTTGTCTTTGTTTCCTTCTTGTTGTGTTCACAATCTGGTGTTTACATCGCCAGACATATCTTTGATATGAACTTGACTGTTGTCTGAATCTCACCTTCTTGTTGTGTTCACAATCTGGTGTTTACATCGCCAGACATATCTTTGATAAGAACTTGACTGTTGTCTGAATCTCACCTTCTTGTGCTCACCTACTATATTTATTTACACACTACCAGACAAGTCCTTGAGATAAACTTGGCTTTTATCTGAAGCTCCCCTTCTAGTGTTGCCTTCTATGTTTTCTTACACCACCAGACAAGTCCTTGAGATAAACTTGGCTTTTATCTGAAGCTCCCCTTCTAGTGTTGCCTTCTATGTTTTCTTACACCACCAGACAAGTCCTTGAGATAAACTTGGCTTTTATCTGAAGCTCCCCTCCTAGTGTTGCCTTCTATGTTTGCTTACACCACCAGACAAGTCCTTGAGATAAGCATGGCTTTCGTTTGAGGCTCCCTTTCTTGTGTTGCCTTCTATGTTTGCTTACACCACCAGACAAGTCCTTGAGATAAGCATGGCTTTCGTTTGAGGCTCCCCTTCTAGTGTTGCCTTCTATGTTTGCTTACACCACCAGACAAGTCCTTGAGATAAGCATGGCTTTCGTTTGAGGCTCCCCTTCTAGTGTTGCCTTCTATGTGTGCTTACACCACCAGATAAGTCCTTGAGATAAACATGGCTTTCGTCTGAGGCTCCCTTTGTTGTGTTTTTTCCTATGTTTGTTTACACAACTAGATAAGTCTTTGAGATAAATTTGATTGTTGTCTGTATCTCACCTTCTTGTGCTCACATCGTATATTTATTTTATACACGCCAGACAAGTCCTTGAGATCAACTTGACTGTTTGAATCTCCCCTTTTTGTGTTTACCTCCTTTATTTGTTTACACCACTATACAAGTCCTTGAGATCAACTTGGCTGTTTGAATCTCCCCTTTTTGTGTTTACCTCCTTTATTTGTTTACACCACTAAACAAGTCCTTGAGATCAACTTGGCTGTTTGAATCTCCCCTTTTTGTGTTTACCTCCTTTATTTGATTACACCACTATACAAGTCCTTGAGATCAACTTCACTTTAGTCTGAAGCTCCTCTTAAACTATCTACAGCTTTGTTTGTAACAGTGTTGGGAGTTCTATCTTTGTACATGTATGCCTAAAGATGTTGAAACATTTTTTCCTAGTCTTATCATTTCTCATTTATTTTTTCTGGTGGTGACGTCACAAAACTTTGATAAATTCCTTAACACATTCTGTAATCTTTTTCTCATGTTCCGTGTATGTGGGCCATATTTGCTTGCTTGCTTGCGTTCGCCCGATGACTAAAGGAGTGTACCTCTTCATCATCCGCCCTTAAAGGACGTAAAGTGGGCGTGTCTGCGTTGTATTGTGGTTTGCAGTATAAATGTGATATTTGCGCTTTCGGCCCAACACATCCGACTTCAGCATGTTTTTTGAGTACCGGGTTGTCTACTCACTTGGCCAGACTAGACAGGTTAGTCTGTTACTAGATGCACCACGGAGAGGTGGAGAAGGGTCTGGATGGTTCTGGTTCACCGATCCTGGCGCAAGCCATCAGCTGTGGGTCGCTGACAACTTCCAGCTCTGGTGCTGGGAGGCGCGCCTTCGCATCCATATGTGGGCCATATTTGACACCGATTGTTAAAAGATAATATAAATACACTATTTACTTTCGTTACAATTTTATAGCACTCATGTTGATTATTTTGAAACAGTAAATGCACAGACTTTTTTCTAAAGTTGACTAATCCGTCTATTTGAATAACATTTATAATTTAACTGACTCGTAAATTTCAATTTGAACAAGACAAAAGAAACACCCGAGTAAACGATGCGAATGTGCAACAGTTTAGATATACATTTGTTGTGTAAATGAAAAAAAAAAAACTATCTTTACGTCACATAGTACCATTGCTGGTGTATGACGGGGGGCAACGATAGAACCAGAGGGATAAAGGACGCTTGGCCAAGCAGTCGCCACGACGTGTGAGACTCAGGATTTTTATTTCACCCCCGATAGAAAACATCCTTTCTGTCTACCGCGGGCTTCGAACACCGAACGTCGGCTTTTCAGCTAGCGGAACAGTGGTTTTAGCCACACGGCCACGCGCACCTCTATGTAAATGAGATGCCTCAAAATAATACGGAATGTGTTAAGAAGAGACGTAATCAGGAATGATGATATAAAGAGAAGATTTGGGGTAACATCAGAAATGGATTATGTAACGAAACGTTTTCGACAGTAACGCGATCGTCATCAGACAGCATCTCCTAGAGATCCTTTTCGAGCAGAAGCAAGGGGAAGTTGGGGGGGGGGGGGCGGGGGTAGACGTGGAAGATGATGGATTAACGAAATACAAGACCTCGTGATGAGCGACATACTAGAGCAACAATATCTGGCAATTATTATAAATATACGATACTGGAAGACAGTAGAAGCAGAGGCAAATTAACTATTATTTGCATTTTGTTTTCATGCTATAAATAGTTGCCTTATCTGAAATAAGTAAAAAGTAAAGAGCCCCGTCACGCTAAGTGACGTATGGGGAATATGGTGTTAGTGACTATAATTTTGTACAGACCTTCAGCACATGATTTTTGTTTGGGTAATGTGGTCGGTTTTACGCCCATGCCGCTTTACTTTCCCCGAAAAAAAATCCCATACCCATTTAAGGATGGGTAAACCCGGAAGCCGTCGGTTGGGATCGAACCCTACCTCTTTTCCTTTGTAGTCCAGTTATCTAACCACTGATCTATCGCGGCTCCTTATGTGAAATAATTCATCTTTAAGACAAATGTACAGTTTTAGAGGGCTAAGTGGTTGCTGTCATTTCTTATGATGATTATTACTTCCTAATTGTGTGTATGTGAGTGTGTGTGTATGACCTTGATAATGTCATAACCGACAAGTTGGAGGTCCCTCTGTTTTTGCAGAGATTAGCGGAGTCGATTAAATCGTTTCAATTGCTTTGTTTGTCTTAAATGTGTGTTTTCGAGGAAACGAGTGAGAACATGACTGTGCACTTTTATGGAAGCAGTTTGGAATCGTCGCCTGTGCTGCCGTGGTGGCCTATATGGAAGTCGACCTCGTTAAACTGCAGTATTTGCCCATACGTTTTGATGTTATGCTGGTGACATGTGGTGAAACGCATAAGGGTATTTCCCGACTGCAGTGAAACATCTGTATCTTTCATTCTGATGTCTCGATGACAACTAAATGAATAGTTTGACTTCTTCGACATCCACCCTTAAACTAACACCATGTGTATGTAGATGTGTTGTGTTGAGGTTTGCGGTAGAACTGTTATATTTGCGCTTGTCGGCCCAACACATTCGAATTCAGCACGGCATTTTTGGGTACCGGGTTGCCTTCCCTCTTCGAACCTTACTCGCCTGGCCATACTAGACCGGTTATTCTGATTATAGTGGCACTACTAAGAGGCGGAGTAGGGTCTAGATGGTTCTGTTACCGCCGATCCTGGCGCAACCTATCAACTACGAGTCCCTACCTGCTTCCAGCTCTGTTGCAGTCAAGCAGTGAAACTGATTCCATGAGGAGAACAGTGTTCCCTAACTTGTAGAAAAAGACGGGAAACGCTTCTGGAGGTAAAAGATCATGCGGAAATGTGAAAGAAAAATAAATAAATAGATAAATAATGATTCGACGACCTCGTTACTCATAGTTAGTGCAAACACCCTAATAAATGTGTACACTTATAATGAGTTTTCTCTCATGTAATTTGTGTTCTAATGTTTGGTGTCGCCACACGAGACCGTAATTGAGATCGGTCTCCTATTATGGATGACGTTGCCATCTCTTCGAATAATGGTTGGCAGATGTTTCCCGTCGTGATCGTTTGCAGAACATCGTCCCAAAGACTGTTGAGACTACTAAATGACTGTAGTAACCGACCGTATTTTGTTCCTGTGCGGTCTGCTAATGTAATCAGTAAATCGTTTTAGGCCGAGTGTTCGGGCAAACACTTTAAGATGCGTAGAAGCTGACATTTACTTACAATATTACCCACTTATTTAGTTTAATATTAAGATGAATTCATTTAATTGTCTCTTTGCTCGTTCTAAAATGGCTTAATGTTAGTACTTTTTTCTCTTCTTCTTCGTTCCTTCTTCATCTGCCTTTCAGCGTCGATGTACTTTTGCTGAGTGTAAACAATCAAGAAAGAAGAGCTCTGCTGCGCCACCTGTTGGCGATGAATATGATTTTTGTGGCTATGTTGTAATAAACCTTTTGGCACCTTATCTTTTGGATAATGTGGTCGGTAGAACTTCAGGGTCGTTTTTCTTTCCGGTAAAATCAGGTACCTATTTAGGGATGGGTTAACCTTGATCCCTTTCTCCTTATTAGCCTAGTTCACCAACAACAGCTCTGCCGAGGATCATCCGTAGTGTGAGCTATTGGCAAAAGTGGCTTTCTCTTTGTAGCTGACTATATATTTTTATTTATTTCTCTAGAATGAAGATTTTTTCTTTCTTTTATGAAGCTGTACTGACGCATTTGTGGTTGTGGCTACTTATAGATTAAGCTGTCAGAAATAGTGGCTTCCTCCGAAGTAGCAGTTTACCTTTAAGATTGGTGTCCTCTAGACTCTAAATGATAGGGTATGTCACTATATGGCGTCCTGTAGACTCTACATTATGGGGTATATCACTATATGGCATCCTCTGGACTCTAGATTATAGGTCGTATTACTACATGGTATTCTCTAGACACTAGATTGTGGGGTATATCACTATATGGCATCCTTTGGATTCTGCAGAATATATCATTATATGATATCCTCTAGACTGTAGGTTATAGGGCGTATCACTACATGGCACCCTCTAGACCATATGGTATATCACTACATATCATTCTGTAGATTATAGGGTATATCACTACATATCATTCTCTAGATTATAGGGTATATCACTACATGGCATCTTTTAGACTCTAGATTGTAGGATGTATCGCCACTACATGACATCCTCTAGACTTTAGATTGCAGGATATAACACTACATGACATCCTCTAGACTCTAGATTATAGGGTATATCACTATATAACATCCTCTAGATTAAGGGTATATCACTATATGGTATCTTCTAGATTATAGGTTATATCACTATATGACATCCTCTAGACTCTAGATTATAGGGTATATCACTATATGGCATCCTCTAGATTATAGAGTATATCACTATATGGCATCTTCTAGATTATAGGGTATATCACTATATGGCATCCTCTAGACTCTAGATTATAGGGTATATCACTATATGGCATCCTCAAGATTATAGAGTATATCAGTACATGGTATCCTCTAGACTAGATTGTAGGATGTATCACTCACTACATGGCATCTTCTAGACTCTAGATTGTAGGATGTATCACTCACTACATGACATCTTCTAGACTTCTAGACTCTAGATTGTAGGATGTATCACTCACTACATGACATCTTCTAGACTTTAGATTGCAGGATATAACACTACATGGCATCCTCTAGACTCTAGATTATGGGGTATATCGCTATATGGCATGCTCTAGATTATATGGTATATCACTATATGGCATCCTCTAGATTATAGGGTATATCACTATATGGCATCCTCTAGATTATAGGGTATATCACTATATGGCATCCTCTAGATTATAGGGTATATCACTATATGGCATCCTCTAGATTATAGGGTATATCACTATATGGCATCCTCTAGATTATAGGGTATATCACTATATGGCATCCTCTAGATTATAGGGCATATCACTATATGGCATCCTCTAGATTATAGGGTATATCACTATATGGCATCCTCTAGATTATAGGGTATATCGCTATATGGCATCCTCTAGATTATAGGGTATATCACTATATGGCATCCTCTAGATTATAGGGTATAACACTACATGACCTTCTGTAGTATTTTTATTGTAATGAGTTATAATGGGTTTTTAGCGGGTGGATTGGTAGTTGAGGGAGGGGTCGAGTTATAAAGGCGGAAAGAGTGGTTTGGTGGTAAAAGGGATACCGAACCAAAGCTGACGATTTATTGTACTTTTTTATTTCTTAGTGATTTTAGTGGGGCGGATAGTGAAATGTGGTAAAGATATACTAATAGTGAACAAAAGTTGATCGATTTTTACAATTTTAACGGAATTTGGGTGATTTCAGCAGGTTTTTTTGGGTGATATTGAATATTTTTGAGAGATTTTTAATCGATTATTTGTGGGATTTTGGCCGGATTTTAATGGACTTTAAATGGATTTATGGTGATTGTTGCGGGATTCTAAATGGATTTATGGTGATTGTTGCGGGATTCTAAATAGATTTATGGTGCTTGTTGCGGGATTCTAAATGGATTTATGGTGATTGTTGCGGGATTCTAAATGGATTTATGGTGATTGTTGCGGGATTCTAAATGGATTTATGGTGATTGTTGCGGGATTCTGAATGGATTTTGAGTGACTTTTTTTTACTTTGGCGGGATTTTAGTGTAATTTTTATGGATTTTTAATGCTGAGGTGGAGGTTGATGGTGGTTAAGATATACTAATTAAAAGTAGCACAATGGGGGAAAAAAATGGTGAATGGAGCTAGCTTGTAGTGAGGTGTTTGCCCCGACCACAAAGGATTTATGTAGAAAAAATATGAAATCGATAGACTGCCGCAGAGGTTTTATATAGGAATATATAGAGAATATATAAAAAGTGGCCAGAGATAACTGTGTTCTTGTCTCATAAATGAAGTTGTCAGCTTGTCCGTGTGGATGATTTTTCTTGGATTTTAGGAGGCGGTGTGGTATCTGAGGGATGGTCGGTTGAAGAGTGAAGCTGTATTTTAATGGATTCTTAGTGATTTTAGGGATGGACTGTGAGGGGGTAGATATGTTTGGTAAAGATAAAGAAGGTATAATAAGAATAATAGTGAGCCAAAACTGACCGATGGAGAAAGATGGAGTTTTCAAATTAGATTTGCCAACAAAGGCTTTATATAGGCAAAAAGTATACTACCGCATATGTTTATATCGAAAACAAATGTGGAAAAAAAACCGATTAGTACCGTAAACACAGGGAAAATGTTAATTTTTTGTTGATTGTATGAAATATATAGAGAAATATGAAAAGTGGTAATAGTTTTTTTAGTGGCTATGAGGTTCCCAGGCTAGATTTGTCTACGGGAAAGGTTTTATGTAGCAAAGAAATGGAAACATCGATAGTCTGCCGCGAAGGTTTTATGTAGCAAAGAAATGGAAACATCGTTAGTCTGCCGCAAAGACATGTAGGAAAGATATTTTTTCCCGTTGATATATATATATATATATATATATATATATATATATATATATATATATATATATATATACTGTATATATATATATATATAATTATGGGTAGTTAATTCCATGGGGATGGTGGATAATTGATTAATTATGGTCGTGGACAACCTTGGGCGTGAAGTTCAGGTACAACCCTATCACCTAACCGATAAGCTTTCTGTTTATAAGTTATTGTTGAATTCCACCCCACCCCCTTTTTCACCTGTCTCGCCACTCTCCCTTTCATATAACTTTATTTTCTATCTTCCACTCTCCAACACTAATACATGTTTTTTTTTTTTTTTTTTTTTTTTTTTTTTTACATAGCAATCAGTTGTGAATGCAAATTAGGTAAATTAAGATAATCGCATCTGGCCCTCGACGTCTTCATAGTTTTAAGATCTGGCCCTCGACGTCTTCATAGTTTTCAGATCTGGCCCTCGACGTCTTCATAGTTTTAAGATCTGGCTCTCGACGTCTTCATAGTTTTAAGATCTGGCCCTCGACGTCTTCATAGTTTTAAGATCTGGCCCTCGACGCCTTCATAGTTTTGAGATCTGGCCCTCGACGCCTTCATAGTTTGAAATCTGGCCCTCGACGCCTTCATAGTTTTGAGATCTGGCCCTCGACGCCTTCATAGTTTTGAGATCTGGCCCTCGACGTCTTCATAGTTTTAAGATCTGGCCCTCGGCGTCTTCATAGTTTTAAGATGATCTAGATTGACTATATCACTACATGTATGTATGTAGTTCACTGCACAATTTCAACTGCTTTAGACTGGAGACAAATAATAATAAATGTATATTATTATAGAGGGAAACTTCCGAGGCGATAATTCAGTGAATCAAAGGAAGAAGAGGTATATTTACAGCACTCGGGAAAAAAATGACAAATAATCAACAAAAGACCAAAACAAAAACACAGAACAATATATGGTCCGAAGCAGGATCGAACCCGTACTCATTGGCACAGCGCCTTGCCACGAGAAGCCAAGCTCTAGGGATCACGGCCAATTCAGCAACTGCTTTAGTGGCTAACTGTGGTCTTCGAGAGTGGTTAACTGTGGTAACGGAGAGTGGCTAACTGTGGTAACGGAGAGTGGCTAACTGTGGTAACAGAGAGTGACTAACTGTTGGCTTCAGAAGTTGTTAATATTGAACACGGAGAGTGGCTAACTGTGGTAACGGAGAGTGGCTAACTGTGGTAACGGAGAGTGGCTAACTGTGGTAACGGAGAGTGGCTAACTGTGGTAACGGAGAGTGGCTAACTGTGGTAACGGAGAGTGGCTAACTGTGGTAACAGAGAGTGGCTAACTGTTGGCTTCAGAAGTTGTTAATATTGAACACGGAGAGTGGCTAACTGTGGTAACAGAGAGTGGCTAACTGTGGTAACGGAGAGTGGCTAACTGTTGGCTTCAGTAGTTGTTAATATTGAACACGGAGAGTGGCTAACTGTGGTAACAGAGAGTGGCTAACTGTGGTAACGGAGAGTGGCTAACTGTTGGCTTCAGAAGTTGTTAATATTGAACACGGAGAGTGGCTAGCCACAGCCAACGATAGAATTACTTAGGCCTGCGGACTGATAGAAAATTTCACAAAAACCATCAACTAGCATGTCGTTTTCAGCTTTGAGAGCAGGGGCGGTTGTGGGTAGGGTGAAGCCAACAATCCGTATCTCCTATAGTTGAATACGTCATGCCATTTGGTGAGTTTTCCGTTTTTATTGTCTGTCCACGGGCCTTAGTAAGTCTATAGTTGGCTGTAGCCTAACTGAAGTATTTACCGGAAAACGTGTAGTGTTTTATGTGTGTTAGTGATATCCTTATTTCACCAATACTATCCCCACCCGTCTCTCTTTCACTCTCTCTCTCTCTCTCTCTCTCTCTCTCTCTCTCTCTCTCTCTCACGTTCTCTTTACCCCTACATCCATAGTTACAAAAGTACGCACAAGTAAAGCTTAACTCGATGTTTACGTAGCAAATATATATATATATAAAAGAAATACCATTTTATAAAATAAAAAAAAAATCTTTGTGCAGCAGACTAGTAGTAATTTAGTGCCAAGATATCACCTGAATAAATGTACGAGATTTATAGAGGAATTTTCTTATTAATTTAGACAGACAAAAATGTCGTGTAAAATAAAATGTCCAACCCCGATATCTGGCTCAGAAAATGAAATCGATTGTACATGTATCAATTAATTCTTTCGCGCTATTTCCTTAAATGTCAGAGTGAGAAGAAATTCAGAACGATGAATAATCATATCACAACTTATTGATAGTTGGCCAACATATAGCGCCAGCTACAGAGACGTTAGAAAAATGTCATTATCGCAGACATACAATTTTTGTATCCCATACAATACGGGGGAACGACAAGGGAGTAAAAAAAAAATGCTTACGTATTGGCGCCATATAATACAGGAAGTAGATGGCGCGGTAAATTATTACGCAAACCCAATATGGAGAAATGTTACGTTCATAATGAACAATGTGAACACGGGGACATTAAACAGGAGAGATCGGAATATGTAGGCGGCGTCTGGGGAAATATAGGGTATTTTGACACCATTAAAATTGCGTTCTGTTTGTGTGCTGTGCATTATAGAAACGTTATAATGTTGGCTTCGCGTCTTTTATGTATGTCTATAAATTTGTCTGGATGATATCCCGACGTTTAGGATGCAGATAAAGTAAATTTAGGGCTCGTTTTGTAAGTAGATGTGTTGTGACGAGAGAGAGAGAGAGAGAGAGAGGTGCATGGTGGTGGGTGAGTTTGTAGGTAGATGTATTGTGACGAGAGAGAGAGAGGTGCATGGTGGTGGGTGAGTTTGTAAGTAGATGTATTGTGACGAGAGAGAGAGAGGTGCATGGTGGTGGGTGAGTTTGTAAGTAGATGTATTGTGACGAGAGAGAGAGAGAGAGAGAGAGAGAGAGAGAATGAGGTGCATGGTGGTGGGTGAGTTTGTAAGTAGATGTATTGTGACGAGAGAGAGAGAGAGAGAGAGAGAGAGAGAGAGAGAGAGTGAGGTGCATGGTGGTGGGTGAGTTTGTAAGTAGATGTATTGTGACGAGAGAGAGAGAGAGGTGCATGGTGGTGGGTGAGTTTGTAAGTAGATGTATTGTAACGAGAGTGAGAGAGAGAGAGAGTGAGGTGCATGGTGGTGGGTGAGTTTATAAGTAGATGTATTGTAACGAGAGAGAGAGAGAGAGTGAGGTGCATGGTGGTGGGTGAGTTTGTAAGTAGATGTATTGTGACGAGAGAGAGAGAGAGGTGCATGGTGGTGGGTGAGTTTGTAAGTAGATGTATTGTGACGAGAGAGAGAGTGAGGTGCATGGTGG